>JAOTIX010000002.1:11670774-11681443 GCA_027123715.1 Gaidropsarus macrophthalmus
ATGAGGTGACATGTTCATGTGGTCATGACTCATGAGGTGACATGTTCATGTGGTCATGACTCATGAGGTGACATGTTCATGTGGTCATGACTCATGAGGTGACATGTTAATGTGGTCATGAGGTGACCTGTTCATGTGGTCATGAGGTGACATGTTAACGTGGTCATGAGGTGACATGTTAATGTGCTATTCAACGTCCAGGCTCACATTGACCATTCCCTTTGATGTGACAAGTTTTGAACAGAGGCAGATCGAGAGAAACTCAAACAGATGCTGACTGGAGGTTCATCTGTTTTCAGAATCTACATTTGGGAACCATACGATTTACAAGTCCAACGTTTACTCAACTGTCCAACAAATAAACATGTAGCGATGGAGCCTCATTTCACTTTGATACTTTGATATCCATTAAGAGATTCGTTAACCCACCCAGATATAAATGATACAAAAACATGTCTGTTGTGCAATATGCTTACCGACTACTTTAAGGTCCGTAACAACCACTTGGATAAAACATTTCGTCTCCGTATCTCCCAGATAGAAGTACAGGCAGGATACAAAGCTGCAACACGCATTTAACAGCAAAAGGAGATGAAGAACACAGAACGTCATTTCAGTGGTGGAGGGCAACGTTTCATTTTGAAATGCAGTATTTCCTTATTTTGTTTTATTGTATCACGTATGCACTTCCGCAAACATTGGCGCGTTGATTGTCGGCCATGTAGTTCTAATGGGGCTGCACATCCTTCCAAAACCGAAATCGATATTTGATTTTATCTTGACCCGCCGTCGATCGACATTTTCGCTTACACAAAATTCAGTCATGACAATGAAAACCCATACAACATAGTATCTATATTTAACATTTATTTCCAGCCTTAAAAATGTAAAAATGCAAACATTTGTCACACATAGGCCTATTGAGCAGACATATACACACCAATATAAAAATACTATTTCTGTACATTTCGATCAGAGAAGAATCCAGAATCCCTCGTAGTTTCAGTACACTTTAGACCTAGTTGGACACACACACACACACACACACACACGGTTAGTAGTAAAGTAAAAATAGTACAAAAATAAATAAAATAAAGCACCACAGTAAACAGCAGTCCATCTCTTACCTGGAGAAGAGAGACATGGTGAGCAGGCCCAGGAGCAACTCCAGTCCGTAGAAGCAGAGCAGCCCGGCGGTGAGAATGAACTCCAGACGCAGAACGAAGGTCTGGAGGAGCAGGACGTAGACCGCCAGGGCCACACAGGGCAGGAGGAGCAGCAGAGACACGCTGGTGGCTAAGGAGCGCTCACAGAGATTCCCCTTCCAGCCTGGAGCCCGCACAGCAGAAATATGCGCAGACAAGACTCTGATGTAGAAGCTATGGATGTTTGTTCTGACATATACAACAGCAGAGAATGCATTCTCATTTCTGGCTTATAGTTAGATATAGTAAGATGTTTTTAACCACTGGTTTAGAGAAAGGCAGGGACGGCATCCAAACAGTGTCACTAAGAAGAAGGACGTGTCAATGATGGAAGTATAATAGTGCCAAATGATAGAGCAAAATGGAATGTCGAATTACCGTTTAGTAGAGAAAAAGAGCAAATGTATCACTCAAGCCGACTGAACATCTCTTAAGGCCCACACGGTGGCAGTAATGAGGCGTGTTCCTACGGCACTTATACAACAAGTCGATTTGTTTGTTGTTTATCATAATTCGTCAGTGAAGTTCTTCAGTCATGACAATTTACTGTCTTTAGAGTGTAAGATATTGAGAGCATAAAACATACAAACATACAATAGACAGAATCATTTTCGATTAATCAAATCATATTTCAGAGAATGTGAAGAGTGAGAAATCCCAGTAAATACAAGGGATTCTTCCCCAAACACGTACCATAGAAGATCCTGAGGCTCTCTAGGCAGAGAAATAGGAGATGCAGAAAGACATCCAGAATCAAATTATCCGATGGATACGGCAGCAAAACCCCTGCAGGAGTACACAAGGCATAGTTACTAGATCCCACCATGGTTATTCTATTGAGGATTCAATCAACGATATATTCTACAAAAACTAAAAGATGGCCTGCCCATAACCCTCTGGTGGTATACAGGGAGCCCCCACATGTATTGATTCAAAAAGACATCTAAAAGCGTTGAGTAGGCCCATGTTGTGACTAATGAGTGGACTAGACAAAAGAAGTATTTCAAACTGTGGAGTATCTTGAAATCAGCAACTCAACAACAGTCAACCATTTCACAAAACGTATGAAAACCAAACGTCTGACCTTTGTAGATGAACATGAGAGACTCGGCCAGGAAGTACGCAGCAAAGTACCAACAGTTGAGGTAAAGCAGGACTTGTAGTGGAGTGGACGACAACTGGAGATAGTTAAGGAATAACATGCACACACACACACACACACATGCAGGTGCCTATAGGCCTGCAGCATGACAGGTTAAGGTTCGGTTGGTTGGATGTCTTCCTGGCACCCATGAGAAAGAGGCCCTCACCCCTAAGCCTGCTCCTTTTTCATGTGCATCAAATCAATAAACAACGTGTCTGATAAAGAATACAGTATATAAGGGAGTGATAATGGTTCATGTATGTCTGTACATACGCAGCTTATCTATATTGTAATGTACTTTACAGACAGCAGCAGCAACACATGAAGATAAATCCAATAAAAAACGACCATCTGTACAGTTAACCAATATACACTGAACCTCTCTCAGAAGGCTCATGAATAAAATAACCAGAAGGACTTGTTAAGGCTGTATTTACAGCTTAAAGCGTGGAGTTCAGGGTAACAGCCTCCTCATAGGACTAATACAGACAGTACATAAAGTCCAACCAGCTGGTGCCATGCTGTGGTCTTATTGAAGGATACGATGGGTCTGCCTGGTGGGGAGGAAAAATAAAGCGTTTTCAATATATTGTAAAATGCATGTCGCAGTAACGCAGTATTTCAGACGTGAGAAGGTTATGTCAAATCTGCTCATTAAATACTTTTATTTCAGATACTCACCGGACGCCATCTCTGATTACCATAGAAACGACTTGGAAGGAAGTGACGAAGCAAGGCTTCCGTTTCGGGACACTGTCCTCCTGTGCTGTGCCATGGTGATGTGCTGCCCCCTACAGGCTCAGTGCTGCACAGCACGCTGGGGAGATGCTGCTGGTTAATCTGTGAGATGCTGCTGGTTTACTTCGGACATCTGTGGTCAAGGTGAAGAACCGTATTTAGATTACAGCATGTAGTAACATCTGGGGAATCCAGAGACCGACCAAAAAAGATAGAAAAGAGAGTAGATCGTTTAGTTTTCACGATGTGTGTGACAACTCTGTGGCGGATATATATTGTTCTGAAGATTAAACTTTACAAAACAAAATGTTTATTCATTCATTCATTCTTCATGGAATCTGTCAACATACGGTAGTTGATCAAGAAGAACATTGAGTTGCGGTCAGTTTGCGCATCAAGCGCAACACTATGTAGCCGGAAGTGGTTCATGATCTGCTTCCGGACGCTCTGCAGAACAAACTATTAAGGCATTAACATTATATTAAACACCAGAGCCTCTATATACGTCCATGCTCCCAACTATTATCTATAAGGAAGTATATCCCCGTATTTACCGAAGGTAAGACCAAGATGAATGGATTGAAACAGTATTTTAAACACTACACCTTATGTAGTGTTTATGTCGGGATGCGACAGTCCAACCTTCTTAGCGTTTTCCTTTCATCACGTCGTCTTTAACACTAAAAGAGAGTTGTATTGCATAAAGACTATGTAAGCATGGACTAGATAGCTGTTGTAATTATACAAAATAAGTGCTTTATTAATAACTAGATTTTAAATAAATGATTGGATTGATATGACAACTCAAATGTAGTCCTACAATTAACATTTGAGTCCATCCGATAGGTTCAAGGCTTGGTTATGACGTCTGTTGTCACTGGTCATTTGGATTGAACACAGGAGTTACTGGTGTATTCATGTATTGGTACCATGGTGATTTCAGTCACACGTTCTAAGTTGACAGAAGTGGACATCTTCAAATCAGCCACATCACCTCCAGCAACTTCTTCCTACAGAGAACATTCCCACACTTTGATTCTAGCTTCCCTTCTTCATGTCTCACAACTTCCCATACCGGAGACTTCCTGCTCAGACGGACACGCCTCCACCAGACTATGGTCCAAGGCGGGCGGGAGAGGGCGGGTCCGGAGCCCCTTCCTCCAGCGAGCACCCCCTGGGTTCGGACTTGGCGGTGGGCCTCCTGCAGAGCTACGGGCTGGGTGCCAGCGACCTGGCCCGCCTGGCCCAGCTGCCTGAGGAGATGCTGAACCTGGACAGCCTGCCTCACCTCCTGCAACATCTCAAGGAGAGCCGTGAGACCACCAGCGCTAGTCTCCCCTCGTTGGCCACCGCAGCCCCTCCGCCCTCCTCCTGGCGCCCCGCCGAGTCCCGTCCGCCTGATGCTCCACACCCCTCTGCCGTCAAAGACCAGTGGGCGCACATCCGGGACCAGCCAGTCCGATACCCCCTGGAGCACATCCTCTCAGCGGCCAAGAGCCCCCCTCTTGAGCAGCTTCCTTCAGGTTGGTCCGACCACCGGATCGGTCCCCGACGGCCGCCAGAGAAACCTTTCCCACCACCACCGTCCTCTTCTTCTTACGTTCTGGAATACGGCCATCAGGAGAGAACCGCAGATCAGGGTGAGCAAGGGAGAGATGACCGGGGCGAGAGGCCTGCAAGAGGCCAGCAGGTGTCAGGATCGATCCCCCCTCCTTGCTCCTCTCGGTCGGACTCTGCGGGCCACTACAGCCTGGGGCTTACCAGGCCCGCCCACAGAGCCTGGCCCCAGGCGGAGCGCCAGACGGACTCTCTTCCCCACAGCAGGGCCGGTGCAGCGCAGCCCGGTGCAGCGCCTACCGCCCCCTCCAGGAAGGAAGCCCTGGACTTCCACGGCTACCAACCCAGGGCGTTCCCGTACTCTTGCTCGCTATGTGATGTCATGGCGCGCTCAGCTAAGGTAAGTAGCGTCTGGGCTTACATGAGCAGGGTTCTGTTCTGGGCTCTCCCCTGACTGAAGGTATAGATAGAAGTTGAGGTGATTTTCAGGATAAGACAAGTTTCAGTCCGGTGCTTGAAATATACCGCCGATGGGCAAATACTTCTGGTTCAATTCTTTATTCTTGGGTTCCCGCAGGATATGTTAACAACAAAATGTTCTCTCTACAATTGATCGTACGAAATCAACTGCTGGGCACCACTTCTTTAGTTCAAGTTTCTCACTACACTCTCAGGATGAACTCTAGGAATGAACTCTCTTTGTTACTGAATGAATCTAACTTACTGACTCTAACTCTAGGTTTCTCTTTGCTGGGTTCCTGGCTTTTTCTTCTGGGTTACTCTACACATACAACAGTATAACAAAACACCAAGGGGAACCTCTTGTTCATCCTGGTTGAACATCTCAATACATTTGAGACCAGGTTGGAGATAGGCGTCCTATCAAATAGTAGTTGGAGCCAATGAAAAGGGGCCTGGAAGGGAGGGACATGAGGGCAGAAACCATTTGTGGTGTTATCCGTTCCTCAACATTCCTCCGTTTGAGACTTCTCACGGAGTCTCACCAATCATCATTCAGACACTCATACATGAGAGCACCCGCCCAGCAACAAAGAAAGTAATATGTAAAAATGAAACACAAATATAAAATGTAACATCAATTAACATGAAGAAAAACACATATTTCAAACATGCAAACATTGAAATACGGAAAGAATTTAACCATCATTAAACATCCATAAAAAACAAATATTTCAAAAATGCAAACATTAAAAAGCACAATTACTTAAAAAGTGTAAACAATGTAAGCAAAAATGTGAGGTACAGAGACATTTGAAGATTGCTGCAGTTTATGTATATTAATATTATTTTATAAACGCAAAACCGGGCCCTGCGTTGGGCCCGGTCATCATCTGGCCACTTAGAATGGGTGTCATGTAAGGCATACAATGCGCATTGATCCCTGAAATGACCTGTGTGTCCGCGTTCCTAACATGCATCTTTTGAGTGGGCATTGGCTCTTCCACTGTCTCATCCTCTGACCAGTTCGCCTCTGTTTCGCCAGTCCCTTCTTGCCCACTGGTCAGGCATTTAGTTCCCATCCTGCACGCGGTATGGTTTGGCAGGGTACTGTTGTCGAGGGTGGTATTTTGGTTGCTGTTGCTTCATTTGAGGTGACCAGCGTGTTTGGTATTGAGTGACCACCACTGCTTGCACCATTGGTGGAACTTCTTTCTGTAGGTGGAAGGTTTCTGGGCTTGGGTCATCTACTCGTCTGGGGTGTCCTTTGTGCCCTGTCTCTCGCTCCTTTGTTGGTATTGGTGTTTGCTGTTTCCTACGGTGGTTCAGTTCAATTAGCCTCATGGCATCTTTGAAAATGTCCTTTTTATATAGTTGGCCTTGTAGGAGGGAGACCATCGCCATTACTTTGAATCTGTAGTTTTCCTCTTCCTTGTCTTCTCGCAGGCTGTCATCATCAGTGTCAGGGTAAGCAAGTCTGGCCTTCTCTGTACGGCTGCTTGAACGTCTGCTTTTCCTTTTGATTGGGGCGTGGTAAGAAGGTGGTTTGGTCTGTGTTGAGGGAAAGGAGACTGCACCTGTCGTACACGTGCAGTCCTGGATGTTCCTCTCCTTCCACCATTTGGTGTGTGTGGTTTGTGGAAGAATCCAGGGTTGAGTAAGGTGCAGGGGATCTTGGAGGAAAGTCCATATGGGGTGCTTCTTGGGTGCTGGGTGGTGTTGGTTGTGTGTCATCACTGCTGATATTTGGGACCTTCTTTGCTTCTTTTAGCTTTGATTGCTCTTGTCTCAACAGTTTCCCTGCTCGTGCTTCTCATTGTAGCAAGCATTTGCGATGTGCCACTTGTCCAAATGCGAACCATTTTGAGTGACGAGCTGTCACTGTGATGTTGATGGCGTTCAGGGCTTGTTCGTCCCATGAGCCCTCTTCTGGCCATGGTGTGCAGGATGTTTTGGTTCAATTCATCCATTTCTTGTGGCAGGTCCTGATGGATATCACGTGTTCCAGTGGTGTAAGAGTGGTGGGTGGTTCTTCTTCAGCCATTGCTCTTCCCCTCTTTTTTAAAAATATATATACATATATGAATATATATATTTATAATGACATCTTTACAGCAGACCATTGGATTTGGTATACAAGCCGGCGCTCGCAAAACAATTAAGTTAGTTCTCTGGCTGTCCGCACTAGCTCACCAAGTAGTGGTGATTTTCAGGATAACGCAAGTCTCAGTCCAGTGCTTGAAATATACCGCCAATGAGCAAATACTTCAAGTTAAATTTTTTATTCTTGGTTTCACGCAGGATACGTTAACAACAAAATGTTCTCTCTACAATCGATCGTACGAAATCAACTGCTGGGCACAACTTCTTTAGTTCCAGTTTCTCGCTACACTCTCAGGATGAACTCTAGGAATGAACTCTCATACAACAGTATAACAAAACACATTAATGGGGCGGGGCTCTCAGTTACATCCAATCATACTTGTTTAACATACAAAAGATGAGTAGCCCATTGGTTACTGGCCATTTGAATTAAACCACTAACAAACCACCTTCAACCTCTCCAGGTTGAACAACTGGTGAACATAAGTTATTTGATCAACTCCTTAAGCATAATGGGGCGGATAGGGACAGATGTCTGGCAAAGGGGAACCTCTTGTTCAACATCCTGGTTGAACATTTCAATCTCAAGACCAGGTTGGAGACAGGCGTCCTATCAAATAGTAGTTGGGGCCAATGAAAAGATACCTGGAAGGGAGGGACATGAGGGGTGAAACCATGTGTGGAATTATCCATTCCTCAACAAAGGCTCTCAGAGAGGCAGCAGGTTCTCCTTCCACAGCTTTTGTTCTTTGCTCGTCTCCAGTTCACAGAGCAGTAGTATTTTACTCTTTACGGTTTTGCCTGTGATGAGTCACATTTTTTCCACAGGTCTCTTGTTCTATGACCCGATTGGACCGCGTGGTGTCTGCTTGTAGGGAAGGGGTTCCCTAGTTCTAAAGCACACACAAACAATTGGTTAATGGTGCCACCCCCGTCTAGTCCAATATGTATTGGTCCACTAAACACTGGAGCACTTTGGCAACGCCACAAAATCACTTTGGATTGGGCCGGTTATCATGGAACTCTCTGCAGCTGAAATATAGCTTTCAAAAGGGAATTTTCAATTGACTCAGACTGGTTTTACTGCCACTCTGGTAAGAAGTGTGTCAGCCTTATAGGATAGGAAGACCTCTACCGAGCACACGTCACCCATCATCTCAGTTGCTGTGTGGGAAATGACATATATGGGTCTTATAGGACACCCTATGAGTGAACTGCTTCTGAGCTGTACCGGTCCAGACACACGTATACTTGCCGCAGTCCTTTCTAACAGTAGAAAACTTTGGGACTGAGGACATAGAGGTATGACAGGTGAGAATGAATGTTCATCCTCCCCAATGCCCTGAAAGTAGAAAATATACACTCAAGAACTGCAACGAATCGACGCACTAGCCGTAATCTGTCATCGACAATACTGGATTAAATAACTGGAAAACCAGTTTAGTATAAAGGGTAGACCATAATGGTGGTCATGATGACCTCATTAGAGAAGGCTTGACTCTGAGGTATGCATGTGCCCCTTGATTGGGAGTTAGACCTGAGCTGATGTCCGTTACAAAGATATCTTCTGGGTTCCATTTCAATGTACACGACTCGTACACAATAGTACAACGCTTTAAAGAAGCCATGTCTTCCCAATATGTAGGGAATCAGATATAAATGACGATATTTGTTGGTTTCTTTTGTTTCTGTGTAAAACTTGCTTACAGTATGCAACGTGTTACTGTCTTTGAGACGGGCTCTGCAACACTGTCTGCAGCTCGCTGTAAGGGTGGGAGGGAAGAGATACACTCCGCATCTAGCTTGAAATATAATATGTTGTACCTTTTGACGAGAACCACATTAAGAAGATGGACTTGTGTTGGTTCTCCAGGTGTGGCATCAACACATCAATGGATCCCGCCATGCAGACCAGCAGCTGGCCCTCCTGCAGAGGTACACGCTCATACTGACTCTTAGTGAACCATTATCGCTATGGGTATACTGCATACTGAAACCTCACTATATACTGAAACCTCTTAGTGAACCATTATCAGTAGGGGTCATGGTCTGCTGTGTTTTCCACTCAAGGTACCCTTCCTGGGACTGTCGCACGGGTAGAAGATCGAGGTGAGATCTGGTCTGTGCCTCCTCTTCATCTCACTCACCTATCCTCAGTCACATGTAGTGAAACACCATCTCTTTAGGTTCAATGACCAACCAGCAGAGCCAAAAGATAATGAAAGACCGGCCCATCGCCCCCTGACAACCAATCACAAATCTGGTAAGGATCCCTTAAGTGTGAGATTGGTCATCCAGATGATGTCCTAGTTCTGATGCTGTAATTCTCAAGACTCTGCATGCTCTCTACTTAGGGCTCAGAAGGAACAAAGGGATGGCCAAAAAGGTAACCAGGCTAACGTTTGATCCCACTTAGTTTAGCTTGGTATGTATAGTCATTTTATATGCTCTATGTTGCTGATGATGCTCGTCTGCACCAAACCGCCATGTTGTTTTTCTGTTGGTCCTTAGACCGGGGGCGGGAACAGCAAAGTGGTCTGTGCCAAGTTTGAGGCCCATTGCCTTGACGAAGTGGGTCTCAGGACCTTAATGGAACCCTTCGGGAAAATAGTGAAAGTTATTTTGTTCCCGTGTTTGGTGAGTCTAAATCATCTTTGTACTTATTCATTTAGTTGCTGTCTACATATTCACCTTATTTAGTAATAATAAAAACACTAATTTGCACCCAAAAACATTGATGGTGATGTCTTTTTAATGTCTGTATGTTCTCCATCACAGTTAGAAGGCCAATAAAGCCTCTCACTCAAGCACCCAGAACGCGTCTGTACAGACCTGGGTGAGCCCAGCAGTGCTTAGCCTCTCGCTAGGCTGGGCTAAGCACTGCTCACCCTGATCTCCCTGCTCTCCTGTCCCACCAGGCCTTCGTGGAGCTGGGCTCCAGCGACCAAGCCAAGGACCTGGAGAAGTACTACAGCAGCAACCCGGCCACTGTCCAGGGCAAGGAGGTCACCTTCGAGATCTCCTCCACCTTCAACTTCCTGCAGGTGATTGATTTGTATTCTGAGGAGATGGAATCCTTTGTTCTCTCTTTGCTTTGATGTGGGACTGGAGCGAGATATGAGTTATTTTCTCTCCTCACCATTAATAATAAGTGCAGCTTGTAAGAAAAAAACTAACTAAAATGCCACCTCTTTGTTCACAGACATCAAAATTAGATTCTATGGCCCCGTCCACACGAAGCCGAAACGGGCGAAAACGATGCGGTTTCGTTTTATGCGGTTCATGAATATCTCCGTAATGAGGGAGTCGATCTATAGAGATAGATAGATAGATGTGTAGAAACGCTGTACTTGACATTACAGGCCCATAAGGGGCGCTGCCTCTGGTGCAGAAACCCAGAAGAAGAAGAGGCGAGCATGCGCATCATTGTTGTTGTGAGTTCTGAGACGCCGCGGGCTTAAGA
>JAOTIX010000002.1:11964865-11975336 GCA_027123715.1 Gaidropsarus macrophthalmus
GTGTGTGTTTTACCTCTTTAATTGTTTGAATCCTTTTTTTTACTAATATAATTAGTTGATTTAAATAAACAATTCAAATGTGTGTGTATGTCTGTGTGTGTGTGTGTGTGTGTGTGTGTCTGTGTGTGTGCGTCTTTGTGTGTGTGTGTGTGTGTGTGTGTGTGTGTGTGTGTGAGAGAGGCACACCGCGGGGGGTGGCGTGGGGGGGGTCACAGTGTTTTTACAGCAGAGCGACAGCCGGGTGAGCAGAGAGAGTGTCAGAGCAGGTGAGAGCAGTAGAAAGTGCTGTTAGTGGTTGACCAGACGCGGGAACCAGGGCATGGCCCGGTCTCTCCCAGACCATCGGTATAAACCCAGGGGGAGGGGGGCGGGGCCTGAGTGAAGATAAACAACAGCCATCCACACTGCGGTTTGTTTGGCGTTTGTATGGGATGGAGCGTCACCACTTTCCACTTTAAAAAAAATCTTTGAAATACTTCATATTCCTTTGAAACGTGAATTCAAAAGCATTCTGCACAGCGGTGCCTTGGAAAAAAACAAGCCGATATCGCAGCCCAGCACAGGTTACACGTGTCGTTCAAAACGTATTTGTGATTGGCTTGACACTGGTTTTATCTTCAATCCAACACATGGTCGAAAACATCGTCAACACATTCTTAGATTCACGGCCCATGTTCAAGTGGCAGTAAAAGTACTGTTGGACAGTGGTTATTTATGACCCTCAGCCATAAAGTACTGGGTTTGAACACCAAGGTGTTGAAAAACATGCCTAATCGCCGCCAGCATGCAACAGTCGAGCGATTATGCTCCAGTCAAGCTAGCATGCAACAGTGGCGTTAGCAGGCTACAGTTTGAGCTAGCATGATGCTACCATGATGATACCTCGCAGAGCCAACCTTCTTGCAGCTCAACCAGTCAAGCTAGCTTGCTACGTGCACTGAGTCACCGTCATCCTGTCTAGACACGAGGCCGTTTCACAGCAAGCGACAAAAACACACTTGTCATTCACCAGCTACAAAAGATGCACTTTTATGTGTGTCCTTTCACTTTCTTATTTCAGCTTTACTGTGCATCTAAGTAATAATCCATTGTGTTAGTGTTAGGTGCTTGGCACCGTCGGCATGTAATGAACTTACTTTTATTCAAAACAAACATGCCATACAATTTTATTCAAGTCTCAGGATGATGTAGACGATGTGGGAAAACTTTGTTAGAAATCACAGGTGCAAAAATCTCCAGTCCCAAAGCCTTCAGAGAAAAGTTTAAAAAAGGATCATCCTACGATAATCCATCTTCAGTAATAAAAGATGTCTGTTTAACCACTTTATTACTCATACCCCTTCCACAAAGACAAATGGCACTAAGTAAATCTTCTTAATCTTCTAAACCTTACCCAATAAATCTCAGCAAGTCAGCTCACCAAATTAAAATAGTGCGATGTTGATGGCACTAATAGCACAACCAGTGCCAATTAAATACCAAACACTTTTTCCACCGCCTCGACGGACGAAGGCCAATGGCCCTGCAGCCCTCGTCATTCTGTCATCGTACGGTTTTACTAAACTGCATGTTGTCCCTGCTATTATGTGCACGCTACTCCAGGGAGGCCTGTCCCCGGCTAATCCTGCACTGCCCCGGCCTTGGTGGGGGCGCGGCCCAGCGCGGTCGTCTGCAGATTACCACACATGAACATTAGGCGTGTGGAGGCTTGCCGTTGCCGGGATGAGGCAGCATCTAATTCACCTGGAATATCAAAGTCAACGTCGAGTGACACACAGGCTTGCTCAGCTGCAACTGTCAGAAGACAAGAGCGCTGGCGTTTGAAGGGGTATCCAGGGGCGGCCTGTTAGCGTTCACTCAGCGCTCAGCTCGCCTCCGTGGCGCTCGGATGACTGACTTCCTGAATGAGGGGGTCCTGCCTCAAGGTTCTACGAGGGGTGTGGGGGGAGTTTTGGTTTGAACTCTTGCTTTATTGGTGACACGCCCTGGCTTTTAACAGGCTGCAGATCTGCACAGACCTGTTCGGGCTGGAGCTAAACCATGCCAGGCCTTCCACTTTGGGGAGTTATGACATACATTACCAGCACAAATGTCAGGCTAAAGAGCAGCATTATCATTTATCATGTTTCGATTCTAGTGGGGAACAGGCTTGGTTAGGTAGGAATTGCTTGGAGTTAAATAAGCGTACCTCAATTATGAGTTTTATGATATGTATGAATGCGGGAAAAAAAAATTGAAAAGAAAATATGTAAGCATGCTTGGCAAATTCCTTCCTATAAACTTTGGATAAGTGGAGGACTGCATGGGAAATTCCCATTCATTGTGAGGACAGGGTGTGACAGGGTATGACAAGGTAAGCTCCCTGCAGATCTCTAATCTATACATTTATATATTCATAACACACAGTATGAGATCATGTGATCACCTGTCTTGGGCTGGACGTCAAAGAAGGTGCGCTGGGACTCCAGCATGTGGAAGGTCAGCTTGCCCTCGGAGGAGGAGTCCTTGTCGGACGCCTCCACCTGGACGACGTGCCGGGCCTTGGCGCCGTTCTCCGGGACGCTGACAGAGTAGAGGGGCCGGGACATCTCCGGGGCGTTGTCGTTGACGTCCAGCACCTCCAGGAAGACGTGGGTCCAGGACACCAGCGGCTCCGTGCCCAGGTCCGTCACGTAGACGGAGAGCCAGTAGTGGGGGACGGACTCGCGGTCCAGCGCGGCCTCAGTGCTGATCACACCTGATGGACACAACATTCATTGGATACAGTAGCAGCAGTTTAACTTGTTCCTTTTTCCATGCATTATGTTTTCATCTTACTTTTGATGCTGTTTGTGCCTTGCCAATTTCATTTTTTATTTACAACCATAAATGATATAATTTAATATGCAGACAGCAAACACACTTTCAACACAAAGCTCGGAGGGAGGTGAGCAGATGATGACTAGAGACACTGAAATCTATTGTCTTTTTTATTAAATGCTAAACATTTCAAAAGGTGGTATTCTGAACCCCCGCAGAAATGTCACACAATTCATTCAGTACTGAGGGGAAGTGAGCGGGAGAGAGTTATGTGAGTTTTGTTCATAAACAACGGCACGACCCAAGGAAACCCGAGGTGATTTGTGTGAAAAGAATTTTCGGGGGGCGCCGAATCCACTGATAGTTTCCGGGGGAAATTCCTCACAGCAATAAAATGTCTATAAACCAAAATGTTTAAGAGGGCTAGGGTGGTGGCTGGTCTCACGAAGGTGTATCTTATCTAATCTCTGTGCTAATTACTTATGTGGTCCTGTGAATGTCATATGTATCTATATATACTGTACTCTAATAGGAATACTTCCTGAACGAGTATTTAAGATGCAGATAGTCCTTGAGCTGGGACGGTATGACCCGTTATGACAGGTCTTCACTTTTCCTGATTGTACCCGCGTCGCAATTGCATCCCTAATGGAATGTGCTGCTGCTCTGCTAGGGGTCAGAGGACGTTCAGCGGTATGCATGGGGGACATCTCAAACGCCATCTCCACCACAACACCGCCTCCCACCCCCTCGCCCCACACACACACTGAAGGGTGGATCAGGTTGCACCAGCGTTCCCGGGAGATTGTTTTCCTATCGCCATCACGTATGAGGACCTTCATTATGACTAACTGAGCATGTCAAGCACTGCAGGGCAGGGCACCTTTGTTCTGCATGGCTTGCAGATGCACTGGGACCTCCATTTCATTGTGATACATCAAATTATGAAGCATGTATGGACAAGGAATCTGGTTCCAGGCTGAGGACACTGGGAATTGAACCCAGTCCCTTTTGCCAGGGATGTGCCTCCCTTTAAAACAACAACAAACAACAAGCCTGTATGTACGCATCGTATTTCTTACCGGTTTCCTCATCGATGGTGAAGACTCCCAGGCCGGACCCGTCCTGGATGTGGTACAGGAGGGTTCCGTCTTTGCCCAGGTCCTTGTCCGACGCGGCGAGCATCAAGACAGAGGTCCCGATCGCAGCATCCTCCATCACCTGGGCCTCGTACGCAAACTGGGAGAACGCCGGCCGGTGGAGGTTCTCGTTGACGTCCAGCACCTGAATCTCCACGAAGCAGGAGGAGGAGAGGGAGCGAGGCAGGCCGTGGTCCACGGCACGGACCGTGAGGTTGTAAGATGGCATCCGCTCAAAGTCCAGCTCCTTCTCCAGTGTCAGGGACCCCGTCGAGGAGTCCAGGTTAAAGATCCCACCCTCTGTGTTCTTCAGGTTGTAGGTGATGAGGCCTCCGCTTCCCCTGTCGAGGTCAACACTGTCCACCCAAACCAACACCGTGCCCACGGGGACGTCTTCAGGGACTTTTATTTTGTAGGTTCTGGGGACAAACTTTGGTGGGTTGTCATTGACGTCCTGCAACACCACAATCAGGTCCGTGGTGGAGTACCGCTGTTGGCCGACATCGGCCTGATCTCTTGCTTCGATCTGCAGATCGTATCTGGGTTTTGACTCTCTATCCAGTTTTGCCGCCACTCTGACATCCCCGGTCACTCCATCGATCTTAAACACCTCAGAGGGTGTACGAAGGGAATACTGGATGGTACCACGAGCCTCAGAGTCCAGATCTACCGCATGTGCCTTAAATACGGTGACGTCGAGCTCAGTGTTCTCTGGGACGCGCACCACGTACCTCGGCTGCCCGAAGACGGGCGCGTTGTCGTTGATGTCCAGCACGTTCACCGCCATGAATTTCCACGAGGACGTTTGAGGCGTACCCAAATCGTAAACGGTTATGTTCAGGATGTAAAACTCCCTACTCTCTCTGTCCAAGGGGCACACCAATCGGAGTTCCCCAGAGAAGGTGTCTATAGAAAAACAACCATCCTCGTTCCCACCGGATACAGCGTACACGAGTTTGCTGTTGAAACCTGTGTCGTCGTCAGTGGCCATGAAATGAGCAATAGTGGAATTGATTGGGTGGTCCTCTGCCAGGTCGATGGAGGAAGGCATCCCCGCCTCGAACCTGGGTGAATGTTTGTTAATGATGTGCATGTCCGAGAAAGACTCATCCTCCTGCTCAATTAAACCTGGCTTGATGGACTCAATCAGTTTATCTTCCAGCTCTTTAGCGATGCCCGTCTCCAGACAGCGAATGGTAGCATCAGTCCGCTCCTCGGTGAGAACGATGGTGACCACAGAAGGTTCTGAGTGGTGTTTTCCATCCGTGGCCCTGACACTGAGGGATAGGGAATGACCCAGGAACTTGAGGTCAATAGGCTGGTTCAGCGTGACGGTTCCGGTCACAGGATTGATGGAGAACAGCTGCAGCTCGTTCCCGGACTCAATGACGTAGCTCAGCGGATTGAGGTGGTCCAGGTCGATGGCGGACAGCTCAACAACAGGGTTCCCCACCGGTGAATCCAGCGGCACGGTGGCGTTGCAGCCGACCCTCTCAAACAGCGGCATGTTGTCGTTGGCGTTGTTCATGGTGAGGGTTACCGCACACTCGCTGACGCGGCTGAATGGACCCCCGCTGTCCAGAGCCCACACCCTGAGGTGGAACACGCGCCTCATCGTCTCGTAGTCCAGTTGTTCAGACGTGGAGATCACGCCTGTGAACGGGTCGATGCTGAACGGTAGGTGGCCGGTGTTGGCGATGGCGTAGGTTACAAGGCCGTTTTTGCCAGCGTCTCGGTCCTCAGCCACGACCTGTGTGATGCTGCTGCCTATGGGGGCGTTTTCCGCCACAGAGGCCTGGTAGGAGACCCTGGAAAACGTTGGGCTGTTGTCATTTTCATCGGTTATCTCCACAACTATGTGAGTTTCCGCCTGCCCCTGATTGGCCATTACATCAAACTCATAGCGTCTTTTTCTCTCATAGTCAAACGTATTGGTTGTGACAATAATCCCTGTTTTGGGGTTTATTTTGAAACTTTTGCTGTCTGCGTTATTCTTGATGTTGAAGGTGACATTGGAGGAGCCTGTGTTGACAGAAACCATGACCACGAGAGTCTTCAGGGGTGAAAACTCACTAAGTGTAGCTATGTAGGTGTCTTCAAGGAAAGCAAGGTGGGTCGAGTTATCTGGAGGAATGTGGACCACGGTAACAGATGACAGTAGAGCGGGTGAGCCACTATCCTTAGCTTGAAGGGACAGGTTCAGTCCAAACGGAAACCGATGCCAGATAATCCTCTTGGTGGAGATCAACTGAAATCTCCCAGCTTCTACACCTGCAGGGACAATTTCAAAAGACTTGTGGGGATCTCCTTCAACAATAATTAGGGATTCCACAGGCCTGATGCCTGCCTTCACAAGGACAGTGACAGATGTTTTCCCATCGTCCATAACCGATGGTTTCCCAACAGGCGGAATAACGGGGGAGGCAGTGCTGGCCGCCTGAACCTTCACCGACACCCGAGCAACGTTGCCAAACTTTTGAACACCGGAGATCTTCTTCATCCGGTCCTCAGCGAGGACGGTGAGCTGGTAATGATCCGCACGTGAATAGTTGAGCTTCTTGGACAGGCTGACGATTCCAGTGAACGGATCCACCGTGAACGGATGGGCCCTGCTGGTGAAGGAGTAATAGAACCGTGCGTTACTTCCGATATCGGCATCGGTGGCGCTGACCCTGGCCACGCTCGTCCTGAGGGGCGCGTCTTCTCTTACGTCGACTCTGTAGGACGCTGGGTCAAAAAGGGGCTTCAGGTCGTTGGTGTCAAGCACTCGGACAGACACCTTGCTCTTGGCCTGGAAATCGTACGTGCTCTCGGTGGCTTCCACGGTGAGGACGTAGCTGTCCCGCACCTCTCGGTTCAGAAGCGCAGAGTTACTTTTGCGTGTTTTGATCCGCAGGAAACAGAAGTCCCCCATCTTTACGTCCTCGACTTGGAAAAGCCCATCATCGTCGCCGGCGACCAAACTGTACTTTATGTCCCAGAAAGCTTCGGCCAATTGGATGCCCATCTTGACCGGTGTCTCTACGTAAGTGCGAGGGGCGGAGCTCTCCTTGATGGTGGTGTTATAGAGGTGATGCGTGAACCGCAAGGGTGAGCTGTTTTTCCCCTTGGCTGTGCTCCCATCACAGGGGTCGGTACTGAGGAGCAGGGTGATGGTGCCCAACAGGAAGACGGTGTCTGCAAAAGCCATGTTCAGCTTTTCCACGCAGCCTCCACACCCTGCTGAAGAGAGAGAGACAGAGAGAACATGGTAAATAGGAATAGGTGAAAAGAAAATGATGGATAGGGGCACACTGAGCACAAAGCCACCCTACAGGGTGTGGGTTACAGTTTTTGTGTAGACCACAGACGAATGTTGAAGATTTAACACCCGTTGACTTACTGTGCACCACATGAGAGGAAAACTAGAGGTCAGACTTCCAAGGCCATCATTTATTCCCCATAGTCCCTTTTCTCAGCGAAGAATACACAAGAACACAAAACACACAATGACACAACAGTAAAGGAGGGAATGCCTAGAGGGCGGCATTTCTCGCCTGCCTCAACTTGCCTCCACGAAACTGAGGCAAAAGCGCGGAAAGCAACGCATTGTTTCAGGAACCCACTTTTGCCTTGAAGGTTGTTGTGTTTTTTTCAAACAGGTGGCGCCCAACCCTTTACCCGTAAATTACTCCTCTGGTACCAAATAGAAACAACATCTTATCGGGGACTTTGGTTGTAATCCTCTGCCAGCGCGGATCTACCAGGGAAGATTTGTTATACAAGAGACTTTTCTTTGGTTAGATTACGGGAGGCGGGCCTTTTATTATCCAAACGTAAATAGAACGATTGTTTTATGACCCCAGTTCTGTTTGCCTGCAGGCAGAAGCTACTGAAAACACTTTCGCAAACAATTGCAAGTCAAAGACCCCACCAACATTCTGACTGAAGTCTGATTCATTTAGTGCAGGCCAAGTTACCATTGTTTCTTTCAGATGTTAATAGGATGTGTGAGATCAACCCCATGTGAATGCTTTACAACGGCTGGTGGTCCACACAGTTCTGTAGCAGCTCAGTTAATCTCAGCCGAGTTTACACACCTTGGATCATTTGGCCTCGTTTGGATGGAACTGAGTCAATTCAAGTCTCACCCTGTTCTGTGTGATTCAGAGCAACGTGGATGGCGTTGGCCCAGCCCTTACAAGTGCCGCGCTTCCCTTTGTGAGGGATGATTGTGGAGAGCTGGTGGGCCACTGAATTAATAAGACGCAACAGGAACCAGTGAAGTTCACTGGAGCCACAGCACAAGGTTCCACATAAAGCAGCTAATCCACCAGGACATCCAACTTTTTTGTATTTGATTGTGTCCCCATTGTAGATAATCTGAGCAAATTAATTATTAATTTGCCCCCCCCGACACACACACACACACACACACACACACTCATCAGAGCAAAAGGAGTCTTTCAAGACTGACAGCGCAAAGCTCGCTAAAGTGACATGTGGGGAGGTTAGCCGGCTGCTGCCCCTTAGCTAAAACTCTTGACAGTAGCTATCGATAGCCGCGAGCCCTCGGACCCCACCAGCCGATGTTCTGAGGGAAAGCGACGCTGACTGATCTCTGGGAGAAATACCTCTGGGCTGTCAGTGTGCTGACGGCCGGGCTTATCATTGAGGTGAATACCGAGGGAAGCCAAGTGGGGATCTGCTTGTCCCCACATGTGGTATTTCTCTGATCGTAGCGGGTCATGGAACGTATCTGAGGAGAGGATGTTAAAATGGGCCACCGTGCAAAGAGGTTTGTGCGGATAAAGGAAGGCCATCGAAAAAATTATTTTGAAACTTTCTATTTTAAGCCCAAAAGTCATGGACCACCAAATCGTCCACGAAGGCACATTTCCATGGTATTCCGACCGGCAGTCTACCGTGGCAGGGCTGTGTATACAGAGAGATCCATTCAGATGTATAGATAGTCTGGCGCTTGGTGTCTCAGTGAAGAGGAACAGGTATGTGCGCTTTATCAGAAGCAACCATCAGATTAGAAAAGCTGTTTTGGTTTGGAGCCTTAGTCTTTACTTTACACCGAAGGGACTAATGGGATAACTGCCAGTAGGGATTCAGTGAGATTCCACCATATTCTACCACATTCCATCACAAATGTACCGAAATGTAAATAAACATATACACTGTACATACATTGAGTGGTGTCCTTCGCATTTCAATCGGAGCCCTTGTATGTTTAAGGCATCCTTGCTAAATAGCAGCTTCTCTACTCAGATCAGTGCTTTAAACTTGTTGCTGCTGTTCTGGATTGTAGCTACGGTGATATGGTGGTTTCTACGCCCTTTGGCAGAATGTACTTCTAAATTGCTTTGGATTAAAGACTCAGGCTAAATTCCCTAAATGTATATATAGATATACATACGTATGCTTCTTATGCCAGATTGATTCTCTTTTTAATTCAAACTGCATGGTTCTACTGAACTGGCTGTGTGACTCCATCCCTATCACATTCTGCGATGTGGAAAGGCACGCCAGAAAGTGGTCTCATGGGATTGGTCTGCATAGGGCGTCATCATTAGATCAAAGGTTCCTCCAGCAGAACGCTCAGCGTTCCAGCAGCTGTGAGATAACGCAGCGAAAGACGTCTTCCTAACGCCTTCACAAAGCTCAGGATCTCAAGGTCACGAGGAGGCCCGACACGCACAACCCTCTGCTTAACACAGTCGGTGATGAGCACCTCAGTGTGGTCTAAAGCAAACGTAGACACGGCTGGCTGCAAACTTCAACCACTCGCTTGCTAACATGCAGCATAAACATGCATACACCCTCAAATCCATCGATAGGCATTTCCCTGCACGCGCGTGTGTGTGTGTGACTTTGAGCATGAGTGTAAGTATGTCCGCGCGTGTGTCTGTGCGTGCGTGTGTGTGTCTGTGGTGTGCTTTTTCCCAGAGAAGGTTTGGGCAAGGCTAGGGACCTGCACACACACGTTGAGCGCCTTGGGTCTGGATCGCATTTCAACATCACCCCTATGGTTCCGGGTAAAGAGAAGGACTGGCAGTCCTGCTCAATCCACAAGAGTCCTCTCCTGTCTCTGGCCACTCTCTTCCCCCTCCATCGACCCTGGAGACCCAACGTTACCCTGTCCACCCCCCCACCCCCTCCCACCCCAACCCCTACACACACACAAACTCACACACACATACATACACAACCTAACACTAACACACATGCACTCACTCTCTCTCTCACTCTCTCTCTCTCTCTCTCTCTCTCTCTCTCACACACACACACGCATACACAATACACAATCTCTCTCACACACACACACACACACATACACAATACACAATCTCTCTCACACACACACACACACACACACACACATACACAATACACAATCTCTCTCACACACACACACACATAGACTCTTTGGCTGAACACGGTGCATCATGAAAAGAGCAAAAGGCTCTTTGTAATAGCAGTCATTCTGACTGTGATTGACAGGTGTAATTAACAACATTTATTTTGGCACTGATGTTGTGACGGCT
>JAOTIX010000002.1:12131240-12143579 GCA_027123715.1 Gaidropsarus macrophthalmus
TGTCCCCCCCGCCTGATGTCATGCTGTATGTTGTCATTATGTTTCCATGCAGACGACATAGATGAGGAGTTTGATATCACCACATAATGAATACAAACTGCAGCGCGGGATTGAATAAAACAGAAGCAAACCAAAGGAAAATCCAATAAGGAAAATAAATGGAGCTTTTCTCCAAGGCCAAGCAAGTGTATCTAATCCCTTAATTAGACCGAACGGCGTGGTCGTTGTCTTTCTTGACTGGCCGTACAAATGGAGGGGGCTGCTCCGATTGGCTGGTTCCGGCTAGTGTTTGCGCATGTATGTATGAGTGTTTGCAAGTGCATGTTGGCTTCTACCGTGTGTGCATGTGAATGCATGTCTGCATATGCATGTCTGTACATTGTCATGGGTCCTTGCACAGATTTCTTTAAACATTTATTTGCACTGACTAAGCATTAAATATATAAATTGCTTGCCACAAATATATAATAATAGTAATTCATCACTGCTTTGTAAAAATCATTTGTTGTTGGATTGTTCCATCGACCCCGGGAACAAACCAATGTAAAGCAATGCATGGCAGAGTTTCAACCTTGCGTTTAATCCCACGCTAAGGACGCACACTGCACCTCCTCCCAGCCTGACCCTGTGCAGTGAAATATCTCAGCCATGCTCCTCCCCAAGCATCCATCCAAAGAGTCAGCAGCATGACTCCAGCGCATTCTGAGGCGGAGTAAAACCCCGGGGGGGGGGGGGGGCGGTGTCGAAGCCATGGTGCGTGGTGGTAAAGGTGGGTGGGCCAGGCATCAGCGCACACCCCACCCCCACCCGGGAAAAAAAAGTGTGGCACCGAAAGCGTTCCAGCAGGGCTTCCTGGTGGGGGCCAGCTTCCCGGTGGGGGCCAGCGTACCGGCGCAGGTGAGGGATTGCGTCCATAAATCCGGTTAACGGGGGAGCGGCGGGGCCGAGTCACGGCGGTGTCCGACCTAAACACTGACGACGCACAATGGCTCCGGGGCGGTCGGTCGCCGGGCGGGACGTGGAATAATAACGGCGGTGGCGCGCGGGTAATTTGTTTTCTCGCAGCGTTGAGGAAACGCACGGAGGAGGAGGAGTAGCAGGAGGAGGAGGTGGAGGAGAGGGGGAACATATTGAAACAATAACTACACAAATACAGCTGATGTCCCCCTGAGCTGCCGTTTCACCCGTAATGCTCTTCCTCCCTGTCACTATGGCAACCGTTTCTTTTTTTGAAGTCACCCCCCCCCACCCCCCCTCTGTGGCTTACACAACACACATGCACGCACGCACACACACACGCACACACACACAGACACACCCATTGACATCTGCCACTTAAACAGCTGTTTTGTATTCTGGATTACAGGGTAAATGGGAATTGTAATGTACGTTTTGGAAGCTCTGCAACGATGATGATAATTTTCATGCTAAAACAAACATCGTCGTTCCACAGGAAAGCCATGCTGTCTGAAATGTGGCGTTTCTCTTCCCCAGATGGGTTCTTGTACTTCCCTCCTGGGACACGCTGGTTAGCTGCTGCCGTTATCAAACCACGTCTCAGCCCAGCTACCGCGCCGCTCTCTCCAACCGCCTGTTGGGAACCCGGTCAGGGATCATCTCTGGATTTGTAGGAAGGGAGGATTAACGACCCCTGTTGGCCATTGGTTCAGTGTGTGTGTTGGTGTGTGTGTCCATTGGTTTGGTGTGGAGTGTGTGTGTCTTGGTTTGATGCATCCGTGCGTGTGTATCTCAGTGTGTGTCCATTGGTTTGGCGTGTGTGTGTGTGTCTTGGTTTGATGCGTGCATGTGTATCTCAGTGTGTGTGTCCATTTGTTTGGCATGTGTGCACGTGCGTGCGTGTGTGTGTGTGTGTGTGTGTGTGCTAGGGGTAAGGGGCACAGCCAGATAGGTAATCATATGTAGTTATTTCCTGTTTCACTCATCCTGGGCATCAAACTGGGAATGATGGGATGGGGTGGGGGGTGCGGAGGGGGACGGCCGATGAAGAACGTCGGGAAAAAAACGAAACCGGGCCCTCCGAGGCACCGCGGTCGTAAATAAGGTTGCCGTGAAGCCCCCCCCCCAGCCTCTAAACGCGACGTAGCCAACGTGCTCCAAGAGGAAGGGTTGCCATGGCGATTATTAACGTTGGGTTGTCATTGCACCGGTGAGGGCGATCGCAATATGGAGCCGAGGAGACGGAGTAGTGAATTATGACATCGATTTTATCCCCGTTTTAAAAAATATATCTTCAGCTGTTTTCCCGCTGCGCTGCCATTTGAATACATCCCTCTTTCATCCAGATGTACAGTGTGCATTGATTTCCTCTGGGTTGAGGGAAGCTTGTCTTTGTCAATAGGGATGCAATGCATCAAGGGGGAAGGATTTAGTGCCGGCCACTCACCATATTCAGCCTCCGGAAATATCGGTAGTCGGTCTGTTTATGTATATACTACAGACCGCTAGCTTCTTCAGTCTTGTACCGTTTATCCATAGTGCTACACACACACACACACACACACACACACACACACACACACACACACACTCACTCAGTGGCGGGGAGCTATCAGACTCAATCTGAGCCCCACAGAGCAGCAGCTTGTGCTGTCAGCTGCAGCGAGGACCCTCTCCTCCTCCTCCGAGGAGGACGGAGCTCTCCCTGCTCGTTCATCATCCACTGCCCGGCCATCGACAGATCCCCGTGAACAATAAGGCAGATCAATACGCGTTCAAAGGCTGGGCGTAAACCAATGAGGGGGGACTGGGTCATGTGTCGGGTTATGTATTTACTGTAATTGTGTGTGTGTGTGTGTGTGTGTGGTTTGGAGATGGATTTGTATTGTATTGTGTGGTATATCTGGTCATGTGGAAACAAACCCTTTTGTTTTTATGGCGTATTTAGTTGGCATTTTTATATCTAGTTGTATGATCTTAGACGTGTAGACGTAGACGTGTTCATAGCCGATGTTAAAGGATACCTAAATATCTTATTGATCAGAGGCTTAGAATAAGCTTTATGTACTTGTTTTACTTCCACAATAATGAATACTTATTCATCAGTACAGTAATCATCATTGGTACGACTTAACAAGTTGTCATATGAATGAACCAGGCAGTAATATGAATTATGATATAGCGTGAGCGTAAGGTTAGTGTTCTAATGAAGGTGTGTTTAGTCAACTATCACAGAATCAGTTGTGATTGCAAACGTGTGTAGTTTTCTGAATGTTATGAAGGAGTTGGTGGGGAAGAGCTTTGAAAGGGTCCAATAGATCCAAACAGTGTCAACAAGTGCCTCCACGGAGAATGGAGCAAACATCAGGGGGTAATGAGGGAGTGCTGTACCTTCATAGTACATGGTCACATCACTACCTCCTCTTTCTGCTCTGTCAGAAAGAGCGGATGGTTTAACCTTATCACTCACCCCGTGCTTACCTCCCCATTGCTCGACTGGTTTGAGTTCCTTCACCCATTTAATGACCTCCCTGGGTACTTTTAATCTTTTGGGTGTTTCTACACAGTGTACCAGTCTCTGATTGAGTAACTTTCTCTTGTATTTGGGAGCTCATCGGGGTGAGCTGACTCCCACGGACGGTCCAAAAGGAAAGTGTATTTTTCGTGCAGGGAAGCTGATGTCCCCAGGGTGGGTGTGCAGGAAGGCCTTCATATAATGGCTCAGCGTCTCACAGGCCAGACACGCCGCTGTACATACATTATTTGGGATTGAGATGCACAAGGGAACCTTGTTATGGTAAAGATTGCACACGCGCGCTAAATTTGGTTTTGTCGGTGCAAAATGTCAAGCCTTTCAGGATTTTAATGAGGGATCTCTTTTAAGAATGCTTTACTCATCCAATATTCAGAACCCTCACGCCACAAACAAGCCAAAATGGGTTCAAAATGGCTGCATGGCTGGCCAATTAAAACTTTAAAGTCGAAATGGAAGAACTGCTGTGTTTCCCAAAGCACAGCTCAACTCCTACAGAGCTCCACAACAAAAGATGCTAACATCATAGAGGTTCATCTTTAAACCACAATAATACCCCCGGAAAACTAATGGCCTTCATAAGCCCATGCCTGGATTTTGAGATGGACAATTTTTTTTGACACTCTTAGTAATAGCTTGTAATGTTTACTCTTCCTAATGAAGAGTAAAAACAAGGCTTTCCTTCCTCAAGCGGCCTCCAGGGAGCTCCTCTGGTGGCTCACCTCCACCACCGTGAGTTTGCGTGTGACCCAGTGCTCTGTGTGTAAATGCAGGCCAGACAGTGATGTATGGCCACGTTCTGAACCGCCGGCCGAGTGGTGAGCCACCCCCCAGCCTCCAGCCCCTCTGCCCCGTCACGGATCCTCTGAGGCAGGGGAACCCCCGGTCATACGAGAGGGTCTGGGCTGGAGGGTAAGAGAAGCAGATGGGTTACCGCCCTGGAAGAGTTGTTGAAGGCTGCGGAAACCGTCATACTAGAGAGAATGTGAGACAGAGAATAATTGTGGGTATGGGGGATGTGCGCGCTTGCGTGAGTGCGAGCCAGAGAGAAGAGTTTGTTTTGGGGTGTGTCTTTTTAGCCACGCAGAAGGTGTTGTTGGTGGAGGCGTGTGGGTTGTCCGTCTTCGTCTCGGGACATGGTTCAAAACACTAGGAAGCATCAATATAGACGATACTTTACAAAGGGAAAACGTCATGTCATCTGCACACAAATATTTCCTGTTCCAGGGATGCCGTCACCTTTTCCCTCTGACAGCGGCCGTTTCTCCCCCGTCCCCTTTCACGTCGGGGAAACTTTAAGAAATAATTAATTCCTGCTCCGCTGCCGAGCCATTATAGGAAAAATGAAGTGAGACATTTTCACAAACTGCCAATGAGAAGCTGTCTGAACCCGGGGGTAATTGCCCAGGAAATGTTTCATCAACTCGTGCACTCAACTTCCTCGCCACATTTGCATCTCCCTCCTGTTTCCCTCCCCCAAATCATCGCCACCATCTTTTGTCCGCCCCCGATGATGGACGACGGCCGTGCGAGCTGTCAGCGTGGCGGGGCACGTTTAATGGCTTCCGCAATCACTTTGACATGCCTGAGGTAAACAGAGGTGTCGCGTCAACCCTCACCTCTCCTGGCTGTTGAACAACAGCGGCGAACACGGAACCAACGTACATTCGCTCGTACCCGAGCTTCACTTCACTTCACACGCACAACCTCATGCCCCGGCGTCCGGGGCGTCATGAACTACGTTGATTTGAATTGACAGAACAATGGAAAGTGAGAAACCTTGGTTGAGCACACGCGTGGTGACCGGCCCGCAGTTTGGAGTGAAACGTGGTGGGGAAGTGGAGAACTCTTGTTGTTTATTTGTTGGTGAAATGGAGTAAGCGCCTGAACAATGTTACCATGATGAAAAAGGGAGTAATATCATGGCAGTGCATGAGATAATTGCCGTGTGATAAGCTGCTCCCTTTTATAAATATTTAGTTTCGATCCAGCCTTTAAGTATTTCGAAAATGTCAAGCCTTGAGGCAGAATGGAGCCCTGAGCAAACAAGCATTTTAGGGATAAATTTTGTTTGTCTTGGTTGACTACACGCATAACTCAGAGCGGATTCAGCTGAGGAATGTCTGATGTAACGTTGACTGCCGGCAGGTTGAGATGAAATAAACACGGTATTGTCTCGAAATAAATATATCTAAAACATTGCCCTTGGCTGCAGTTGGTAGTAGGTTTATAGGTTGTGTATATGAAGTGTACAAATAGCTGTGTTGTTTAGAAATAGTGATGCTGAGGCAAACCTAACACATCTTTCCATGGCTGAGTACAAAATCAATGAATACCTTGAAGAAAATGATGAAATTGTGACGGCACATAGATCTCATTTGATACCCTCCAGCTCTCTGCCAGGATCATATTTTATTTTATGTTTCTGGTAGTGTTGACACTGATTATATATCCCTACCTCTGACAGCTCCTTATGAACATAAACATCAGGACTCAATCTGAAATCAGATCATGCTGCATACGTATCATTTCCTTGCTGAACTTTTGTCAGATTTGTTTTTTATTTAACTGTCTTTATCAGTTTACGGCTCGGTGGGCTTTCGCTGGCCCACGGTGACAGAATAATTTCACGACACTTTTCCCGCCATTAGGCCTAAAACTGTCAACCTCTGAATAAAATAAAAGCATAAAAACAGACACACAGAATTACGCCCGTTGTCAGATAAAGAAGTATTGCCTTCCGACTTTTGTCATTTACGAGACAGATAAATTAGATATTTGTCTGTTTCCAGGCTCTGCAGCCAGACTCATGACATCACCAGACATGCGTGGCGTTGTTGCTCAAGATGGCGAGGGCCGACGGTCACAATGTGGTGCGGTGGATGAGCCGGATCCAAATGCTCCGTCAACACCACGCTTCCACGCTTCCCAACCCCCCCAGACCCCCACCCAAAACCCAGCCTCGCCCTCAGGCGTCCTCAGCTCCTGACGGATGGCCTGGAACGGGGTTCCTCACGTGTGACTGTGTGATTGAAGGGAGAAGGGGGCTGGTGCTTGTGGGAGGGGCGGGGCTTCGGAGGGGAGGGATGTCCGTTACATCGGTTTGGCAGAGGGAGAGAGGGAGGGGCTTGTGTACGGAAGAGGATTAGCTCCACATGAAGAGAAGATCTTTTTTACAATTCTGAGAAAAAAAGTCTGAATTTCTGAGATTTAAGTCAGAAACCGTTTTCTGGCAGATTTCTGACTGTGTCTCGAAAATTCCGATTTTCGAGACACAGATTTATTTCTCAGAATTAAAAAAATAATATTTTTTTCTTCATGTGGCCCTAATCCTCTTCCGTACTTGTGATTGAAGTTACTTTGTCGAAAAACGCTTATTTAGATTTTATTGTCCTTGTTTCTTTACATTTTTCTTCTTCTACTCTCCCTCTTAGGACTGGTGACTGGCGTTCGTAGCTCATGGGAAGTTAGAGAACGTGTGTGCAGTGGACTGGGATTGCGCAACTCTCCCTCTCTGAGGCCGGCTGGCTCTGGGGTCCAGACAGGCCCCGGGTGGGGAGTGCGCCACCACCACACAGGAGCCTGTGGAGGGCACATCTTGCCAGCCTGCTGTCCAATCTGAGGTGGAACAAACTTCCTGCCTCAGCCCAGCTGTCCCTCTGTTGGTTTCAGCTCACTTCCTTCAAGCGTCCTCCCTCGTCTGCTGGATGCTTTCAATATATTTGTGATACACGCTTGCAAACTATGTGTGTATATTTATTGTGAGGGACAAGGCGATGGTAAATGACAAGCTTGCGTTGTCAGGGCATCATTCAAACATTTAAGAACAAAGCAGTTTGTTTTCAAAAGGGCTCAATTCCACAGCTGAAAGAGACAGATGATAAAATGCTTCTATGGTAATATATCTTCCTTTCAAAGCCTTCCTTCCTTCCAAAACAACAAATGTATTTCAGTCTTCTAATCTTTCCCTTACTTTTGTTCGACTGTGTCAGAATCCATGATAGCGTCGCAGTGGTTGGATGTGTTTTCTGAGGAGTTAGGAATGAAAGTCTCTTTCATACCCAGTACAGTGTGATAGGTTGTACGATAGGCCCTGTGTGACCCACTGAGGATTGCGCTCGGAGCCTGTGGCCCCTTCTCTTGACTCTGACACTGACACTACTTCAGTGTCAGTGTATGTCAGCGCCGCTCACAGTGTATTGTGAGCGGTGCTTTTTCTTCAAGTCTCTTTCCGTCTCCATCTCTGAAATATAATGACTACGGTCTGTTGTCCTCGGACTGTAGACGTAGAAGAACTAAAAATGACAAGACTCTGTTCTGGTGTTTTCTCTGGCTGTGGGTGCCAGGGAGTGTGACTCTGCCTTGGGACTTGGATCTCACCACTACTAGCCCAACTTTACACTCGTTGAAGAGTGTTGGCTGTCCCTCATATCTTCATGGACATTTTTACGTATTCTCAAGCAACAAGATGCCTCGCTTCGTATGATCCCTCTATCTGTCTGCACTTCAAGTCGTCTCAGAATGACGTCCTTTTTTGGAGTTTTTCATCGTCTTTTTGCTTCTTCGGAAACCTGCGCAACAAATGACAGAGAGCTCTTGTAGATGATAAACCTGAGCTCTGACTTAATCCGCTTTGAGATGACGCGGAACGTAACCGTTCAGTTTACAAATGGTTCTATCGTTTGAAGCTCAATCTCCGATGTCCTCATGCAGCCACTTATTTCTCTGTGATGTCATTTCCTGACTGTCAAAGCCCATTTTGCTGCAGATACATGAGCGAACGAGACCTTCCTTGTCATAGAACCTAAAGGTTAACCCTGAATCCTAAGGACCTGCCTCTGCGCTGACACCCCCATTACAAATTCAGCTTTCAACGGTTCAAAGCCTCTTTAATGGGTCCTGGAGAGCAACCTCCCCAGGACCCTGTCGGTTGTCCTCAGACAGGAGCCGGAGGACACGGTCCACGGGTTCCTGGGGACAGAGAACTGACTGGGGGACCCCCACTGATCGATAGACGGAGTAAAGTAACCCAGCTTCGCTCAGGGGACGGACAAATGTACATGGAGAGAATGAGCATCTTTGCAATCTTTTCTTTGTTGTGTCATTGAGGGGAGGGTGGGTGGGGACGGTTGCCTTGGTAACCTTGACTCCGGACTCGGGTTTCTCTACGCTGAGGTTGCTGGGTTTGAAAATAAGGTGGTTTTGATGATCCGATCAGCATAAAGGCATATCGTTTTTAAAATAGAGCGATACCGTCTGAACCGATCGACGGATCAGAGAAGGAATAAGATCAGAAGTGACAAACATCGGCAGGAATTACTCCAGATTCGGCTGTGTGTTGTTCAAAGTGGCTCATCAACAATCACACCATCACTCTCATCAAAGACCAGTAAACGTTTTGTGCCCGTTTTATAACCGAAACGATCAGCAATCAAAACAAACAACAGCTGAGGGAACGCTCGGTGCTCTGATTTTGAAGTGGTCGTTATTGCATGAGGTAAATGCTGCTGTACGCTGTCAGTGTGTGAGTCAATTCATTAGGCTCTGCATTCATTGTGCTCAGTCGGCTCAGCCTGCCATTGCGTTGGGGATAAAGGGTGTGTGAGGACGTAGGAGACACACACACACACACACACACACACACACAGGGCGAAGCAGATCCATAGACCTCCAGTGCTGGGATCCCCTGTATCTTTTGTTCCAAAGCCCATGAGTATAGGTGTTAATGACTGAGTCAATTGTGCCATTAATCATGCAAGGAGTTTCCTAAGGTCGATTTCTGCCCTTCTCTGACTCACTTTCTATCTTGCCCTATCTCTGTCTCACTTGCTCCGGCTCTCTCTGTTAGTCTCTCTCTCTCCTGCTCGCTCTCTATCTCTCTCTCTCTCTCGCTCTCTCACACACACGCACACACACAATGGCAGACACTATTTTTTTCCCCATCTCATTATTCTCTGAAAGCCAGATAACGATCATTGGGAGAAAGCAGAGATAAAGGTGATTGTTGCCATGCAGCTTAATCAAACTGGGGAGGGCTGCGCTGTCATTGGACCACATGCTGACCGCTGGGGCTTCACGTGGCGGCCATGTCCTCTGCACTCTCTGGGCCAATGAAGCCAATATGCCTCTGAACTGTCACTGGTCATAGGCCACCCGTGTCCCAGCGTTAGCTACAGTGTCAGATCCACACATTAATCTTATTGAGGAGTTGGCATTATGGAAATGTTTTACTGTAAATGGTGAGTCAGCTCTCGTAGGTATGTGCGAGTTTGTTTTAATATATTTATTTTTTGTTTTAATATATATATTTTTTAATATTTCAGGCAGATGATTCAGCAGGGGTTCTTGGGCTGTCGACTATTTTTCGGGAGGTACAAAACGCATCATTTGATTAAACTTTAATAATGACACAGTAGAAGAGAATACGGTTAAAGGTCTTAATACTTGTACGTATTAGCCATTCTTTATGAATGTGGTTCACTATTTTGACCTCCTCCAAATTAAAAAGTGAGGCCAATTTCATAATATCCCTCTGCCAATTTATTATAAAACCCCATCACCTTTCAAAATGGCCCCAAATCTAACTATAGGCCATGGGGATGAGTTACTGAGTCACGCACACACACGCACACACACACACACACACACACACACACACTCACACTCACACTCACACTCACACTCACACTCACACTCTTCCTTTCATTGAAAGTGCATCCACAGGCTTTGGGCACAGCGTCCGTCATGAGTACAGTAAGCAGTGTGTGCATAATCTCTTTGACAACTTGGTTTTATATTGGTGAAAGAGCTCTGAAAATATCGTCTTTTGGCCCTTCAAAGCTCAGTGCTTCACGGACACCGTGGAAATAATGGCCAGTGAAGGGTCAGGGTTTCTGGATGGATGTTGAGTGGCAGTTGATGTTTCAGCACCAAAGCTTATTCACATCTTCAGAACAACAGTGCTGGATTGGCTGTGAAAAATATCTTTAATAAATAAAGCTGCCATTGTACGCAAATGGCCTTGGATTCCGGTTGAGAAAACAAAACCAAAGCCAAATTACGACAATATAAAGGCACATAAATAAAAAAAACAAATAAATAAAAAAGGCCCATTTAACTGGAACAGAAGTGACTAGAAAATAAATCTGGATCTTTTTAGGCCAGAAGAATGGAGTGGATATCAAAGAGCTAGTTCAGAAAATAGGAATTTATGACTTTACAAGGACGAAAACAGTTTAGTCTGTTTATTCAAAATAACATTGTCCTTCATGAAATCTTAAAATGTTATTTTTCTTCGAAAAAAAACATGGAGTTACTGTCAATGAACCATCACGTAAAACAAGGTGCTTGAAAGTACAAGGTGATGGAGACGCTCGATAGAGTCCACAAAGGCCGTTCCAGCGCACCCTTGAGGTGACCTTGGGTAGGAAGAGGAGGTTGGACTCGCTGTTGTGCCATTGCCATCGGGTGCTGTAAATAATGGAAAGCAGATGAGAGAATGCGGTAATAAACCTCACTGAACGGTGGGGATTGACAAAGACCGTTGGCGGCCTTCAAACTGAGAAGAGATGAGGTCGGGGGTGTTGGAGACGGGGAAGCAGTGGGAAACTTCATGGGAGATTTCTTGTCTTCCGCTGCGATAATGACCTGGGAGAGATTAGCTCAGCCCAGGCCTGTCTGTGAGGTTTAGCGGCAGAAAATAAATAAAACGCGTCTGACCGATATGAGGGGGTGTTTTGGTCGGTTATGACCATGACGGAGAGGATCAGAAAACACCATCGCTGCAGAGGAATCTCTTCGTGTTGTCGGACGGAGATGGAAAGTCACGCTATTGAAGCGCGTGTGTGTGTGTGTGTGTGTGTGTGTGTGTGTGTGTGTGTGTGTGTTACCCACGTCATACGTGCATAGGAGGGACTTAAACCGAGCCGAATGTCATCTCTGCCCAATCTGACCGTCAATCATTCTTTAATCACTTGGGTCCACTGTATTTCTGTGTGTGTGTGTGTGTGTGTGTGTGTGTGTGGTGTTTGGCGCACATGCCTCAACTCGTACAGTAATTAAGACTGCGCTGGCCGCATGAAGCATTTAACCAAGTGGGCTTGAGGGATGGCGCTTGAGATAAATCAGGAAAGATGGTGATGGTTTTAGCGCTGCTGCTTTTGTGCTTTCATTTCTAATTCAGCCAGCGTCGACGCAAAGCTTGTTTGCTTTCACAACTACTCCTGCCTGACAGACCACTATGTTGCACTCGCGGGGCTAGGGGACAACAAAGTGACAGTTCTCGTTAGCTTTGCAATGGAATTGTGGGTGAACCTTGTTCTAAGTTTCCCAATCCCCGCTACTCTGTGCCCATTGTGGAATGTGTTCGAATCCTGTGCTTCGAATCCCGCTGGGATCGCCACCCTGGGTCTTCACGCCACTTTAGGAGGAGTTTTGGAGGAGATAGAGGAGACTTAGAGGAGGAATGGAGCTCAAGAAGGAGAGGTGGATGCATGGCCCCATGCTGGGTAATACTGTCATGTCACATTGTATGGACTTAGGGTCCGTCCACGCGAATCCGATTTCTTGGTGAAACCGCATAAGTCTTGTGCGTTTCGGCCGACCGTCCACACGAAGACGGCGAATCCGGTGCCCGAAACCGCGTAGATCTGAAACCACCTTCGGAGGTGTTTTCAGATCTATGCGGTTTCGTATTCGGATTTGTGTGGACGCCTGAAACGAAAACGATGACGTCATCGCCCCACTAAGAGCTAATGAGCTCTTAAGCCCGCAGCGTCTCAGAACTCACAACAACAACGATGCGCATGCTCGCCTCTTCTTCTTCTGGATTTCTGCAGCAGAAGCAGCGC
>JAOTIX010000002.1:12317545-12327660 GCA_027123715.1 Gaidropsarus macrophthalmus
AGCTGATGATGAAGAACGCAGCGTGCAGGAGGGGGCCTCCACTGGACGCAGCATCGAATGACCTTCATCACTCCGTGGAGGTCATCGCAAAGGTGGCCAAACCCAGAGAGAACAGAGAGGCGGGGGCCACGGAGGTGAAAGAAATGAAATGGACCCAGAGACTGCTCCTCCTTTCACTCATTCATCTGTTCTAATTAGTGATGGCGGACGATAGGATTGAATACGCGCGCGTTCACCAGACAATAGCTGAACCTTGAAGATCTGTTCCCCCGGTCTCTTCATTAATTATATCGCTATTCGCTTTTTCCTGTCGTTGTAGGATGTGATACCTGGTGATTCATGGTCGTTCAGAGCTGAAATACGGCCATATTTCCTTTTGGATTTTTAGATGTTTCTATTTATTGTTTGCTACTTCCGCACCCATATGTGTGCTTCATCTGTGTACGTTTCAGAGATTGTTTTTGGGGGCGTTTGCAAGGCTTTTTCTTCCACTCTCTTATGTTTGCGTATTCTGTGAGAGACGGTATGAGGATTTTGAGCTCTGGCGCTGATGTATAGACGCCTTCACTGGCAGCGCCACAAAGATAGACCACCGAAGGCAAATCTTGCATTCCTCAGGCACGTCTTCTTCTCTGGCCTTCAAATACAAACTGAAGTGAATGTGTGCGCCTCCACGAAGACGCACTCTCACTCGCACACAGACATTCAGACGCACCTTGGTTCGACGGCGTGACATAGATTGTGTTGCTGGTTCGCATAATGTTAGCCTGGTGATACCAGTGTACGTACTTCCGCCCAATTCGATTGTGCTTCGTAATGTAGTCTGGAAAAAGGCTCGCTGCTGACAAGATCCAGAGCCTCAATTCTTGACGCCCAACCACCGAACGGGGGGTGCTGTTGAGAGCGATGACGTCAAAGTTGCCCGCCGAGTTTCACATTGAACTGTTGTTCGACAGTTGAAAGAATTACAGTTGACCGTGTATTTAAAAACACTGTTCTTCTTTTCAAATAAGAGTTTGGAATGCCGTATTTTCCCCTCTACTCTCAGGATAACTACAACATCGGCACATGTCGCTAACATCCATGATCTTGAATCTTCATTGCCACTCCGAACTCAGAACAGGTAGCTCGCGATTTGTTTACTGTGAAAGTGGAGGCTTCCTAGCTCCTGTACATAACAAAGTCACAAACGTTGCTGATTGGTTCAGGGAACTCCAATGATTTTAAACCTCACTCAAGCCTCTACCCATTACAGAAATCAAAATCCAATGACGGTGTCCCAGACTGAATGACGGGAGAGAATCGAAGTCAAAGGCTGGTAATGGCCAGGCTAGCATAATGTAGCCTATTACAAACAGGTCCATTTTAATTAATGTGTTAACCTTTCACCAAGTGAATCACTCACTCAGTTTTGACCCGACTTCGACTTTTCCGTCTCACTTTAAATGTTTTTTTGTTCATAATTGGAATAGTTCATTTTTGTGTCATAATAGCCTATTTTAACTCATGACACCATTCCAATAGGAGGTCAGAGGGTCGTTGCGTGTCCATAAATGACTGTAGAGCTCCGCTGTGAACAATAGTATTGTACAACTGAACTCTCACACCTGGCAGCTATGGCTATCGGCTATTAACGTTGGCAATATCAAAGCGGAGGTCAAAGCGCACGCCGAGAATACATATTGGCACGGCCCGCCGACTGGGCTTTATTACGCAGATTGGCAAGCTCTGCTTAACAATGCATCGCGCCCACTGTTCTGATCTATGATGAGATAGCCTGTTAATTAGCGCTCATGAAGGAGACAATCAAAACCGTCTACAGTTTGCTTTACTTTAATACACCGTTTTATCAGCTCTGTTTTGGGTTAGGTCTAGTAGTGTCTCTTTCTAACCTCTCCCACTTCGTTCAATGCACGAAAAACACATTTTCTGCTCTTAGCTCTTAAGCTAAAATAGTTCATGCATGGTGCCCTACTGAAAGTTGGTGGGACACATACTGTTAGCTGTATGTGGTTGGAGTGGGGGACTCCTGTGTGTGTGTGTGTGTGTGTGTGTGTGTGTGTGTGTGTGTGTGTGTGTGTGCGCGCGCGCTCACCCCCTGTGTGAATAACCCTGGCAGGGCAATCAGTCCGGACACTCGTACCCAACCGGAGCGGCCATCTATACGGAGCCTCTGCCTCTGAGGCTGGCACAAAGACAAGACTCACATGCAGTTCCCCTGCCTGATCAATAGGCTTTCCCCTCAGAGGATATTTCATCAGCACTAGGCGTGTTGCCGCTCTGCAGACACCTATCTCCTCAGGCCCAAGCTGTTGGGGGGGGAAATAAAACTGTCTTTCAGTTATGGATTGTTCTTTCAAAGGATACAGGAAAGGCATCATGATGGGAAAAAATAGGACTTAGATGCAATGAACTTCCCATCAAAAACTTCCTTCGGAAAAAATATATATTTTTCTTGCTGTAATTGGCTGGCCATCTGCCAGAAGGGGGATGGTCAAGGTGGCTATAGAAGGCCAGGGCAATTGGATATAACTTCCAGTGAGATCCACGCTGTCATTTTTCATCAAATCAGATGTGACCAGTGGCGGCAGAACAAGGCCCTCTGTGACCTCTGCTTAGCTCTTTCCCTGCCGCCCCATGTGTGACATATGTGGCTTGTTTTGATGTGATTGTGGCCGCCAAGGAGTGGCGACCTTTTTCCACAGGGAACCGGGGAAAGGAAAGACATATATACCTATATATGATATGATATAGGTGTGTGTTTGTGAAGTGTTTGTGTGCGTGTGTCCTTGACGTTCAGAAAGAGATGAATGAGGGCTTTAAGCTGCCCTGTGGTGTTGTGTTGATACAATCCAGAGTGTGGGCGCACACAAGCCATTAATGGCAAAATGACAATTCGCAATTCTGCTATTCACATGCGTGCGTGCGTGCGTGCGCGTCTGCCGTTTGACTCAGGCACACACCGCCTTGACACGTCTACCAGTGCAGGAACGGCATTGGATTGTCCCCGCTGTTGCTCTGTGCCAGAGCTCAAGACTTGACGTACAATCGTATGGGACCTTTGACCTAGATATTAAATGTTGAAAGATGTAAGTGTACGTGTGTGTGTGTGTGTGCGTGCGTGGACTTGCGTGCGTCGGTGCATGCGTGTGTGTGCCACCCCCCCATCATCTTATGGAACATGTCTTACAAATTGGGTGAGGGAATTGATTCTGACTCCTTTCTAGACTAGTCTATCACACTGTCTATTATATTGCTGCATGTGCCCGCCAGCTCCTTGCAGAAATTGTGCCTACCGATTGATACGTTCATTCACAGCGGCCTTTATTGCAAACGCATTTATTGCGTCGTTTGCTGAATTGCCTTTTTCGGCAGTTCATGCAGCATGCTCCTGCTACAAGTGCTACGTAGCTATTAAAACACTCTTAATCAAAGAAAAGCCTCCCTTTCAGAAAGTGGATGGATGGATGGATAAATAAATATATAAACAGCGATTTCGCAAAGTTCATTCATCGGGGAGGTAACAGCGTTTCTCCAAAGCAAACCGTACGTGAAACTGTAAATCGAGAATGTTTCAGCGTTCGTTTTTTCCCCCCGGTGTGCGTGCTGATGTCCGGGGTCCGGGTGCGAGGTCCCTCATTAGGGCCCCTGCGCTAGCGGTCCCAGTTGAAGGTCAGGGTCCGGCCCCCGTTGGAACAAACAAACCCGCTACTTCATTAGTAACCTTGGAGACTGAATAGAGTTGCATGTGGGATTTAGAAGGCTTGTCTAAGTAAAAGTAGCCAGGGACCCCTGTCTTAGGAATTGGGTCGGTAGGGGAAGCTTCCTCATTGGGTGATTAAAACTAACCTTTAGAGCTATGGAGAAGCTGTTAGCCCTGCCCTTTAATTCCCCTGCAAATGCCATCTAGGACTGGGGTCTAATGATACTACAACGGTTTCAGGGCAATTACACTGCCTCTAAATTGATCCCACGGCATCGGGTCTGCAAGGGGGGGGGGGCGGAGAGAGAGGCTGGGTGTTGCGAGCGCATGTTCAGGCCACTGGCCTGGATGATTTAGACTTATTAGCTCCCCTGACTGCGAGGCTAAAACCCACTTTTTAGCCTCCTATTGACAAAAGACGCCCCGCTGTGGCACACGATCCGTCAGTGTCACTGTTTGTTGTATCGCTCTGACATTAGCCTTCTCTGTGATGTGGTTGGCCCGTCCGTGGAAACAGCGGAGCGGCGTTGGCGCCCGGCGCTGGCTCAGCTTGGAGCCTGCCCATTAGTCTGGACGGAGCGCTCTCCCAGGGCGGGCTCCCAGGTGTGCAGGCAGCAGGCAAACAGCGCGGCCCAGCAGGGTGGGGGCGTGTTTTACCATGACCTTGGGCCCCATGACAGGGGAAACGCTCCAGGCCACTGCCAATCTTCCCTTCAGGATGTCCGCGGCCACGGGCAATAGTGGTGTTAGCTTAGCTTTGTTGTTTTGCGTTTGTACGTTTGCTATTGAGCCGGAGACTAAAGGCAAGATAAACCCGAGGAGATGTGTGTGAACGTGCGTTACCGTTCAACGTCATCGATTGATATTTATAGCTACTCGGGGAAGACAATCAGGTTGACATGAGTGGATAATGTAGTGGTTATGTTGTCCCTGCCAGAAGGTATTGTGTTTGGTCCCCACCGCGGTGCCTATAGTTGTATCTGTTTCCTGACGAGTCATCTCTGTATTCATTGTGAGTCACTTAGCTTGAAAGCATTTGCTAAACACTGGCTTCTTCATAATACAATATGGCTTCTTAATGAACATATTGTCTTTACACATAAGCACAGCCCAGACTTATATCGTGAAACAATGCAGCGTTTAAACAACAGCCAAACAACTGTCATCAAATAAATATATATATCGAACAAATCCAAGTCTATTCCCCATTAGGCGCTCCTAAATGTATCACACATAGCGTACATCACAGCCAAAGCTGCCGGGGCGCACAGCCTCACCCGGACAGATGGCCTGGTCCAGGGCCTGTGGGAGGCGCTGGGGGGAGAGAGGAGCGTACTGTAACTGTCAGACTGGGGTCCCTGGAACCCCCCCCGCCCGCCGCCCCTCAGCCACCCCGATCCCCGACGCCAAACACCTGTTCTTCTCCTTCCCCCGACCCTACCCTTCAGGGAAATGGCAGAGGAGGAGACAAGCGTGGAGTTACTTTAAGGATGCAGGAGGGAGGTCGTGTCAAGATTACTTGTACGGCTTCTTTATCGCAGCGTGTTTCAGATTCGAGGACAAATGCTAATCTTAAACCCTCCACTTAAAACCCGGAGAACTCATCGTGGGGGGCCCGTGGTGATGAGCATATAGCAGGGATTCCTACCCAGAAGCCCCAGCGTTCAGATGTCTGTCCCGACGTGAGCTTCATCCATGAGCACAGGCCACTGAGAGTGAGACTTGCAGGCAACGCAAACCCAAAATGAACCTGAACCAGAATCAAAGCTTGAAGACCTGCAGCAGGCCCACATTCTCCAGGAGCTAACCCGGAATACCACAGCTCCCATCTCGTGCTCCAGACCAGAAACTCTTCCGACCCGAGCACAGATCCATGAGGAACTCCGGGTGCTCGAGACGAGGCGAGACGAGGCACGTTTTTAGTTGGTTTTTTTTCCTCGCAACGGATATAGTGAGGTCACAGAGTGACTGAAAGCCATCTGCCCAGTGATGCTGGCCTGCCATGAATCGCCCTGTGGTGAGGGAGAGGGGGGAGGACAGACAGCTCCCTATCAAGCCTGCTGTCTCCCAGAGTGAATGACAGATGCTGCTTTATTTCATTTTGCTTTTTTTGGTTGCTTTTTTTGGGGGGGGGGTGTTGGGGTCTTTTGATTATTGTGGATTTATGACCCTGTCGTTTTGACACGAGTGCTGTCCGCGGCGGACCTGGATGACGCTGGCACCCACTGCCGTGCGATGATGGAAAACCGAGGTTGAAGCAGGTGAAGAGCAGGAAGCAATCAGCCGTTCCGATAGCGCGGAGGCACGTCTACATCTGGAAATGACAGGGACGGCCTGACACACAGGTTTCACTCGTGGACAACACAGAAGACACGCTCCTTCGGAACGCAGAGTTCCCCAAACGGCCCTGGAAACATACTTTCATACACTTCTGTAGACGTGGAACACAATAGGGTATTGTTTCAGAAGATCACCAAACATCGAGAGAGGCTGTTGGCTGTTTTTTCGACACTGATTACTGTTTTTAGGTCAGATGGTGCTAATACAAATACTATGAATATACTTTATGGGAAGGCAATCTCGGTTTCCCCCACTAAAGGATTTATAGTCAAAGATTACTGCGTTTCAAGGGGGACTATATCCTTCTTCTTTTATGTGAATACTTTGTCATACGTGCTATGTGCACATATCTATATGAAGCAGCGGTTTCCTTTGACAAGCCAAGGCCAGCCTCAGCACTAAACCAGCCGGTTTGTTATGAATTATCAGTTATTATTGTTCTTCCTTTCATAATGTCCAGACACCGTAACGTGTGTATGTCTGAGTCAACGTCCTCACTCACAATCATAACCCCACACTGCCTGGAGTCTTTTGCTGTTCACCATCGAGGCTTGCTCTCTCTCCCCCTCTTGGTCCTTCTGTCTCTCCCTCTCTCTCTCTCTCTCTCTCTCTCTCTGTATCTATTTTATCTCTCCCCCTCTCTTGGTCTGTCTGTCTCGCTCTCTCTGTCTGTATCTCCTTTATCTCTCTCCCTCTCTTGCTTTCTCTGTCTCTACCTATCGCTCAGTCTGTACGTCTGTCTTTCTCTATCTCACTGTCTCTCCCCCTCTCTCTCTCTCTCTGTCTGTCTCTCTCTCTCTCTCGCTCTCCCCCACATCCTACCCAGGCCCACAGAGTCTGTGGTCTTCCACCAGCGCGAGCATTAAACCGTCACGTTTGATCATCTGGGAAAATATTTATTCATAGTCCTTTGTCATTACAGCCCTGGGATGCGTTGATTAGGCTGTCCTTTATCTGCACTGTCACAGCCCTCCGTCTTCAAGGTGAACCATATGGATGCGAGGGCAAGATTTCTATCAGCACTGTCGTTTAGGGCTTAAACACATAATAAACCCCGCCAGCGTTGCCGCGTGAAATGTGCTAAAACTAAGTTTGCCGGAGTAAGTTCTCAAAGCAATTGCAGTTACAATTTATTGCACACATCGGGACATTAAATACGTTAAATAACGATGTGTGTTCTTGTTTGTGTTTGTGTGTGCGCCTTGTGCGTATGTTTGCGCTTCGTTAGTCTCCTCTTCCTCTGCAACGTCTTCCCAGCACTAAAGACGAGGCGGCCATTTTAATATGTGCCTTCCTTTTTTACCATCGCGGGCCTTATAAAAAAAATACGAGACTCCCGGTCGTCACGTCCCGGTGCGGCACCGGTTCGGCAGCGGTGGAATCCAAACACGGCGTGATGTTTTGAATCTTCCGAATAAGTATGCTAAGTGCACCTCAGTCACACTCGCGCAGCTGCGTTTTTAGGAGATGTTTTGGGGCGCGCTGTGTTCCAGGCTACATGGCGTATTTCCTTGAGTGACTTCCTCACCCTCGCCCCAACTGAAACAGCATCCCGAGTCGAGATCTGTGCCAAAACTTCAAGACTTTCTTCGTCTTTCTTCTTCTGTCGAAGCAAGACTCACCCCTGGATTTCAAGGTCACCCACTCGTCGTCAGTCCTGCTGTTCCACACCGTAATCTGTCGGTTAAACAACACTGCTGCGGCGCATGGAGCTGCTTGTTTAGCCCGGGTTATCTGTAATGGTTTTCATGTGTTTCGGTAATGGGGGCTTCTGCTGGGGGCTCCGGCGTTTCGTATAGATTGTCTCGGTTTCACAGACAACCCCCGCCCATCTTCAACCAACGACGCCCCGCTCTTTGCAGACCACATTAGTACTTGTAACGGGAAAACTCAATATAGTTTTTCCCCACTATGAAAACTAATTCATAAATCAATAAACAACACAGTGATATATGAATTATGAGTTTTCTGGGGTCCTTTTATTATATACATATTTCTGCAGACATCCATCATTGACAAAAAATGGGCTTGGCAAATATTCAATTAAGACCCCAGGGCTCTCTCTTCCTCATTCATTACACCGGGGTTAATTTGCAACTGGAGATTTGTCTGTTGTCACTTTCAGGCTAAACTATGATGGCTTAGAAATTATTCCCTCCTCCCCCCCCCTCTGCACCCAGCCCCATCTTCCCTGCAGTCAAGTGAAGAGGTCTTTGTCTCTTTCTATGAAGTTAATGTGATCCTACAGCTTGGCTGCTTGCTGCTTTCTTACCCTTCATGGGTGCTTTGGTGTAACTGAGCTAGCTTACTTTGGCATAGCTGAGCTAGCTTACTTTGCTGATGTAGTTTGTACAAACTACATTGGCAAAGTATTCTAGTAGTAGTAGTAGTAGTAGTAGTGAGATGTTTTCACTTATAAGCTGTGCAAGATACATCTCAGTTATGTACAGACTACATTGGCAAAGTAAGCTAGTAGGAGTAGTTGTAGTGAGTTGTTTTTACTGCTAAACTGCGCAAGATAAATCTTCTCAGCCAATGACACATACCCAATGGCATGTCACTTGGAACAATCTCGACCGCCTGATTGTCAATCTCACGTTTTCTTCGACGGGGACTGCTGTGTGCGGCAGTGAACGGCGCATTGATCGGCGTGGCGGGGGTGGGGGGCGGGAGACCGGGTTGAACGGAAATAATTGAGCATGGCACTGATTGATTAGCTGGGAGGAACCAGCAGGTGAAACATTGACTGTTAAATGGAAGTTGGACACTGGCCTACAGTTTTGTCTCACTGCGGGACGCCGGCCGTGTAGCCTCGAGGCCTCCATGTTATGGCTGATGTTATCGACCGGCGCGGTGCACCTCGCTAATCCTTAGCCATACAGCAACCACCGCCATCCAAATCCCAATTCACTCAATGTGGCGAGGTGTATCGGGGTCCTGACCAAGGCTTACTTTCCAAACGAACGATCTCCACCGCAGTCAATGCGCAGTCGAAACGTTTTTAGCCTCATTGATTATTTCTCGTTCGAGTAATTTAGCTTCACTGCTCTCTCTACGAAAAACTGATCACACCAATCTGGATTCAAAATGGCCTCACTTTGACCCTTTTTCAACCGCTCCAACGTCCCTGATTAGCTTCCCTGATTTGATTTACGACGCAGCTCCTAAGTAGTTACACTTATCCTGAACCCGGGCTCAATTTGTCCGTCCGCCACTTTTGTCTGAATGTCATCGGCCACGCTGGCCGGCTTCATGGCCGGCCGGTAAGAATTGGACCTCAAAGTACAAAAAGAGCCAGTGTCTTGTTTTTGACCCTCACGCCGCCCCCTCAGGCCTCCCAGGGCCGGCGATCCCAGGCCTGTGATTAGTCTTGCTGAGATCCACATCAATCCCCGGGCCCAGCCGGGAGTAAAGGTCACCCCAATTGAGTGCCTGACAGTGGATATGTCACCGGCTCTTCCCGGGCCATCTGGAGAACGCTGGAGCAAGACGGGCTCGTATGTCATTACCGTGGTGTGACATCATCGTCATCTTCCCCTCACCCTTCGATACATCCCCCACCCCCCACCCCCCAGACCGTGCTATTTGGTCCAGACTTGACAAATTAGCTGGCCTTTACGCCGCGGACCCTGGTCGCCGCTTCATTAACCAACGGTGGAGAAGTCCCCCGGACCAAAATCAGCCCAAATGTTCACCGGAGTGCCAGAGGCACACGGGAGGTTTGTCAATACGTCTCACTTACACGAAACCCCGGGGTGTAAGGGACCTGGGGCCCGGGGCCCGAGTTGTTAACAATCAAGGGGTTTGGGTCACCGGGCCGAGACTGGGCCTGATTCAGCGGCGACGTGCTAGGGAGACTGGCCGCTGATAGCCATGAGGAATGGTATTATTACTCAAAGTCTGTGCCCTCCGCCAACATCATTTCTCAACAGACCCATTAATAGAGAAAGGAGAAATATGGATTTTTTCTTTTTTGCACACACATGCATATATTCAACGGAGAGGGAGAGAGAGAGAGAGAGAGAGAGAGAGAGAGAGAGAGAGAGAGAGAGAGAGAGAGAGAGAGAGAGAG
>JAOTIX010000002.1:12485216-12497271 GCA_027123715.1 Gaidropsarus macrophthalmus
GAAATGGATTCTCTTAACGTCTTGGCCAGACCCAATGCTGAGTATCAACATTGGAAAGTCGTGCCAACCAGGCTAGGTATGGTTAGGTTTAGGGTTAGAATTTCGGGCTTTCAACGCAGCAAGGGAATGGACGGGTCTCATGGCGTCAAATACCGGACGTTGTGGGAGTTCTACCCTGCACGTTGAAAAATGACGCTAAAGGCTACCCAACTCTGCTGCTGTTTGCATCGATATCTGACTAGTTGGGGAGAGAATGAGCTCTAAATAAACATTCTCTGCCTCCCCCCAGATAAACGCGCACCCCCAAACCGGAAGGCTCTTCCCACTGGCTGCGAAGTCTGCAGCGCGGAGGTTTATTCCCAAGGTGCGTTGTTTACTCGAGGTTCAGCTACTGCAGCTGAGCTTTGTTCGTAAAATGACTCAAAATAACCAATTATCCATCTTTGACAGCGTGTAGAATCAGCGCCCCCACACCCCGAACCCCAGAGGATCCGGTGCTGGCTCTGACAGAACCCACTCATGTCACTAATTTCTAAAAATAGCATCATTGTTTTTCTTTATGTTTTTTTTTGTATTCCCCCTTTATTTGTGTCTTCCTTTCTGCATTGTCGTTCACTGCACGTGTGCGTGTCAAACCGTCCCGTTTTCCCGCCATAACTCTTTGATCCGTACGTGCGGTTTGTTGAAGTAACAGAGAAACCGACGATAAAGTGTATTTTCACTCTCCGTTCGACTATATTGAAATAGCATTATCATGTATTATGGTTGTGCTATTTTTTGTAGCTACTATCGATTTGATCCTGAATGAAAGGGAGACGTTAGGGAAAAAACGACGTTATTTAGGCTACGGTTGAAAAAATCGTATCATCCCATCGCGTTATGTATCTGGCAAGCCGAAGTGTGCATGTCTGCCAGCCAATCATGTCGGGCGCTTTGTGTTCGACTGTGACTTGGACCGGCTCCAGCCCGCTGCATCCCGTGCGCGTGTGCCTGTTCGCCCCGGAGAGGCAAGGCGAAGGGGGAATTAAGAGAAACAGAGACGTACGAGCGCGTTGAAATTAAGCAGAAAATTGGGACGGAACGTAGAAAATGGGCTAGGTGGTTTGGGCTTGACGCTGCTTCAATTCCCCCCGGGGCCAAACCTTCCTAATTAGCTCTCTCTAGCCTTGAGGCGGTGTGTAGCCACTGGCGTCGTAGCGTTCCTGCAAGGCCTCCCTAATAAAATGATTGACCGCTCTGGCATAGAAAAACCAATGATGGCATCATAAGCATAGCGCTTGTATTTAATTACGGGCTTTACAATTGCATGATAAACATCCGCCCTGCACGAAGATCGATGCTTGGCATTCTCGGTTTGCGAAAAATACGTAAAATGTGAGCCACCCTTTCTCCAGATATGTGTATGAAAGTGTTCTGGATCCATAGCCTGGTCAACATTGTCAATCTTGAACATACAACTGCCCGACTTAACAAGGCACGACCAGTGACTGTTCAAGCTTGGAAATCTTTCTCATCCAAAATAATCTCTTGGGCTAGGGACAACAGCAACTAGGCAATCTCTGATGTGATGTGTTACCTGCTGAACATGTTTTTGTTGCTTTATGTATTGTCTTACCAACCTGATATTTTTCTTCTATATTTTTCTTTTTTTACTCTCCTCAATTTAACATATGTCTGTAACCCCCCCCCCCCTCCCCTCCATTTGAAAAACTATAAAAATGTTGATCACAAAAAAAAATTTGAGCCACCCTGACCTCCCCTGTTTAGCCCGGCTTCACTCCTCTCGTCTGGAAAGGGCCTCAGTCAAAGGAGGATTGCGCTGTTTATCACCTTGGTGCTTCATTTCTTTGTCGCTTATTTCTTGAGTGCCATGGCCCATCAAAGTACCTGAATAGGGAAATCGGAACCGCAAGGAAAAATAACACACACAAAAACCAAAAAAGGCAATACAAGTTTGTAGCAACGGATGGATTCATAGAATGTGCTTATTTTGTTTTGTTGTCTCGTGAGTGATCTTTCATTTCATGGCGGAATAGGAGTAGAACTACAGCTATCTTCCTCCGTGTTCCCCTTAATTGGCCAGCGAGGGAAATCAGCCATTGAAATGGTGTCACAAAGAATGTATACTACCCCGATGAGGTAGTTGTTTCAGGAACTTGTCTGGGGCGACATTAGCAGCGAATACTGCCGTCTAGCAACGCTCATTTTTCCGTTGTATTCTCCCAGAGGAGAAACACTCAGTAGTTAAGAAAATGACACCTCAAGACACGAAAAAAAGGAGACAAAAAAATCAAGTTCCTCATTCCTCACTAAGTCTAGTTTTCACTTCACACGCGGCAAACAAACGCTCGCATTCATGATACTACATTAAAGTATTCCATCTGGGTTTCATGACATTTTTGTACATATTCAATTCTTTTTTCCGTCGTGATTGTAGCAGAGTCTGCGATGAGCTCGTGACGATCGCAGCTTCGTTAGAACAAGCGTAAGGTCTGTGTGTGTGGTGGGTGTGTGTCGCCATGGTGTTGCTAACGTGACATTGTGCAAATGACGTGGCGGAATGTCTGAGTATGTGGTTTTAATTATCCAACCGACATGACCTCTCTTGTCTTCGCTCCTCTGCAGCCTGCCCCTTATCAATGAGGTGGCCTCATTAATTTGCATTGTGTGGGCACCTAGCACGCTTCTTTCACACGTTCTGATGTATGGGATATATGTTATGTGCACCCGGTGGTTTCCTTCATATGATATTAGGAGCCAGGAATAGACAAAAGACATTGCAAGTGTTTATAGAAATGCACAGGGGGTTATCATTTTTTTTATTTTATTCTCCTCCACATACCGCTGGAGGGTTTTTCTATCCCTTTTGAAACACAGGAAGGCATAACTAGCGAGTGACAGTTATGCTCGCACAAATCAGACCCTGCGTGTCCTTGAGATGTGTTTCCCAAATGTAGTATTATAGTATACAACGGCAATCTTTCACACATCGCTATATATGCAAGGGTGTGTGTCAAAGCTACATGCGGGATAACAATGATTGAAAACGCTGCCATGCGTGCCGTCATAAAAATAAAAACATCACCATATATCAATATATCTGACGATTAACTATGCTAGTAAATGTCTGGGGCAAGATAATTGTCTTCATCTTTGTTAGCAATTAGTTGTCCCTGTGGGGAATTAGAGACTGCTGTTCACTGAATATAATAGGCACAAACAAACTATGTCTGATGTCCATTTTAATATTGCTACCAATGTACTATTATCATTGTCTTATTAGCATTCGCGACAGCCATGCGATGATTGTTTTCTTTTGAGCATTTTAGGGTACTGTGTACATTTTTATCTAATGGTTTGGGTTAAGTAATAACAGGCTTGTTTCCAAAGTTTTTAGATAAACATGAGTAATGTGATTTACCAAACATTTCATGAAGCGAGGACCATTGTCAGAGCCAGAACTGAATTTGATCCCCATTGTCCATAAAATAACTTTTGTAGGCTTTCTTGAGCATCACTTCAAACGCTTCTGCTAAATAACTGCATAGTATTTAATACACTGGACCGAGGAGAAAACTCTTGTCATTGAGCTGAATTGGTCTACATATTGCATATATATTATTAATTTATCAGCATTGTAATTTCTTTTGAGACTACTAAGACAGAGAATATTTGTACTATTTAAATATACTATATTATATTATAATGAGTTGAATAGTTGCATATAGTGAGCTGTTTCCTTAGCTGACATTAAATAGTAATACTGATATTCATATCATCTGACTCTCACTGTATGAGATTCCCTCTGAAATGTAAACAAATCTAAAAGAGGATAAAATAATAATAAGGAATAAAAATATGTGTGAATAAAATATGAGTCTGGAGAGTAGACTTAACCCTCTGTAATATGTATCTTTAAATATATATATATATTTCAGAAATGCATCTTCATTTTTGTATATCTTGTATAAAGGTCTATGACTAGGTCGGAAGTTAAAATGCAACACTTTCTCATACACACACACAAACACACACTCACACAGATATTGACTATAACAGGCTCACGCAAAAACACATGTCAAACAATCACCAGTTACACAATATACACATTGCTATTATCTGATATAGTTTTGACCCATAAACATTAAGAAAGGGTAATTGGTAAGGGTATTTGTAGAGTCCAGCGGGTTTTCCTCGTGAAGTGTTGATGGATTCAGTGAGACATGACACAGGAAGATGAGTTACTGTGGCAACCATTGTTAATCAGCTCTGGCCTCACTATCCAACCTTACTCTCATTAAAGTTGCCGAATGACATTTAACCACCCCACCAGGGACTTCACAATGCAAATAAATGGAAAGCTCAGGAGTGACAATTATAATAGCTTCCTTATTTAACTTTTAATGACCCAATCTAGTTTGTAAAAGTCACTACTTCAGGAATAGGTGGGCGTGCTGCTTCCTCCAGGCTTCTGATTGGCTGGTCGAAGGCAAACAGTTTTGAAATGTATTTTTTAGCGGCTACCACGCTTTCTGTTACTCCGGAAGACTTTCTTCAATTATAAACTGTTTTTATGAAAGGGCCCACTCCGCGATTTTCATGCTACATTTCGTACAAGGGGTCTCGCTAATCCTCAGGCTCACATAATCAGGACCTAATGGAAAGTAAATCCACATAGCTCAACTCCACCTAGCCCTTGGCTAATGCTACTTCCTATTCTATCTCTCATTAACTTTGAATACGTGGGCCATTAGCCAACAGGTTGGAAGGCTTCCCTTCGGCTCGCCGCCGAAGCGCTCGGCCATGCTAACACGCTGTGTCTCTTAAAATGTTAGCCACAATTATCTGGGTTAGCGAAAACCCCTTTCTAGACTCTGACCCTAACTAGGATACAGACTTTATTTAATTTTTTCGGTGCTCAGCCTGTCACAATATTGATTCCAGTTAATCTCTTCAGGGTGGGAAGATAGGGTGTCAACCTTCTTGGTAAACATATCCAACGTTGGCAGCCTGAGAGTCTTTGTAACTTAACAGTCGCTTGGTTAATTCCAGTGATGGCTAATTACGCGCGGTATGGTACTTTTCTTCAACCAACCGTTCATCTCACCCCATCGATTATGCTCAGGAACGGAAGACAAGGTAGGTTATTTTCATATACGGTGAGTGTTCTTTTCTTTTTTTGAGTGCATATCGATTTGGCGTGTATGCATTCTGTTCTCATTAAGTAAATTCAGAATTATTTAATTGGCTGATTATGAACGTGAACTGGGCTGGATACCTGAGGGCTGCATGCCTGTACCCTCGGCCCAGAAGGCAGTGCTGGGAAACACTCTTGTTGCCTATACATGACGGTATTGGGTTATAAACCATGTCGCGCCCAGCCAACAATAAATAGTGATTTGATTACAAATGGTTAATGCAAGGGCAAACAAGTGTGTAAATTTAGCATTCCTGGGGCTTTCTTGACAGCTCTCAACTGATTACCAATTCATCATTTCCGGCGCTGCGGTGACATATAGTGCTACAGTTCCTGTTGCTCTAGAGAATGTGAACGAGGTTAATGAATGTGGATGAGGCTAATTCCTTTGCACTCGCCATGCCACAGAACTATAAAATACCCGTGCAGGCAGGCCTGCGACGGTTGGAAGCCAAATGGATATGTTTATGGTACTCAAGGGAACGCTGACTGCAAAACAATCACTTGCTGCCCCCTTCATTTCAGTAGAACATGGATACTATTTTTAGAATATATACGAGTACCGTTCTGCAGAAGAATGACAGCCACTATGCATATTGTGTGTGTGTGTGTGTGTGTGTGTGTGTGTGTGTGTGTGTGCTTGTCTGTGTGTCCCTATACTAGCAAACCTCTTGCTTCCCAGTACACAGAAAACATATGCATATTAATGGCAATTCTTCAAAGAGTGTGTGAGTGACTATTGTGTGAATTGTGTGGGAAGGTTTCGTTTTACTTGTATCAGGTAAACTACACATGGCCATAAAGAATGCCTTGATTTACCTACCTTCAGAAAAGGTGTCGGAACAGCCCGGAAGAAACACTACTATGTTTGTCACCAAGTTTACACTACGGTTCATCTGGACTGTAAATGTTTCTGTAGCCCTTCAAAAGGACCACAGCCTTTAACAACCTTAACCACACTAAGGCTAATTTGATTCCACGTTGCTGGAGGGCAGAACAATGAGAATATTAATGGTGAACCACTTTTGAAAACTACGGTACTTATATGGAGAGCCCCACCTCCGCATCCACTACACTTTCTCAGTCTCTTCCGCGCAGCGAACAGACAGAGCGCAAAGGGTGGCGCGTGGTAGAACGTACGCGATGCTTTCCTTCATGGTTTAAGACAGATTCACCGACTCATTTATGAGCTTGCTTTCTAATTACCCAGACATGCTATCGCATACGAAATGCGCCAGTGAGTAATGGCAGCGGTGCATTGCCACGCTGCTAGCGGCGCGGCAATTCCATTTCACATGGTTAGGAGTGGATTTATGAGCTTTTACCTTGACAGGGTACAGTCGTGACTCTTCTGCCCCCGGGAGGAACATTTTAACAAGTTTTTATCAACCTTCGCCTAATGAGAACAACACAGTGGTTCTTGGACTTATGTATTTTTAAACAGCAAACATGTCATTTTAATTGGCTTGATGCTACAGTTACTCATGGTATGAAGTTGTTAATTATAGTGATTAATTATTGCCATTAATCATTAATTGTAACAATTAATCTCCTTCTAATTAGATGTTGATGTCTATCTGTTTCTCAAATGGATCTAGCCCGTTGTGTTCCAAGTTGTCCTTTAAAGAGCTCAATCACAATGCCGTCAGTGGAGTTGTTCTCCATTTTTTTCCCCTGCTGGTTCTCTAAAGAACTGAAATGAGATTGGTGGTGCATGCAGATTGATAGAATCTCAATTTCTTCCCTGATTAAAGTAAGCACTCCAACCGGTGGATTTAGCAAACTTTTGGACATTGACCAAAATGTCTGCAGCAGCTGGACAAATTATTATAAACAAATCAGGCTGGCCCTGAATAATATTCCACCAGCTTTCCGTTCATCACCGGAGTATGCAATGAGTGTTGCGCTTCAAAAATAACTTTTTAACGTTGAATCATATCGAAGTGGTTTTTTGTGTTGATAAATACGGGTATGACTGATTGGTGCATTCAGACATGAAAACACCAATGGTCAGAAACATAATAGAGTCCCCGCTTTCAGCGAGCGCTCACAGCTTGTGATGGATTGCAGCCACATTTTATAGAGGTGAGGGTTCATAGTTATTTCTTTCTCCCAAGCAGCTGTCTTGACAGTAACCAAGGCACCGTTGGATGAACAGGCCTGTATTGCAGATGCTTGGTCAATATGATTAGTCTACCGGCCAAGAGGAAGGCATTACCAAAAGGCTAATGGAGAGGGAGCCTGCCTTGCACTCCATGATTAATTAATTATCATTTTCTGCCTGATGCTCCCCTGGAGACCAGGGTGCTTTGCTGCTGATGCACTGTCAGCATTTATAGGCCTATTACCTATGCCAAGCTCTGTAAACCATACATAACACTTTTCCAGTTGCTTTACAAATGACAGTCATAACTTTGTAGCAAAAAGGTAATTGGCAGATTCATGACACTCAATTGGGAAACAATTTATACAGAGACATTTGAAATGAGAGAGGGGGTGGGTTATGATACAGGGAGCGAGTGATTAAGTTCGAATAGTTTGCTAACTTGTCTTTCCGTTTTACAAATGGATTTCTCTGCTGATGGACTGTTTGCGTCTTGACAGAATGTCTCTGAAGGCAGGGCCTTTAATTATTTCTATCAGCCATCCGATGTGCTTTGAGTGCATCCATATAATTACAAAACATAAAAGTGGTTTATCTCCGAACCTGTTTCGACCAATTGGCATTCAACTTTTCTGTATAACTCTGTTGACCAAAATAAGCAAATATTACATTGCACTTCTGCAAGTACATGACTGGAAGCAATTCAAACTTGAACACAACTTTATCCACAATACTAAGAGTTTGTTGATGTTTTGAGTGAATGGATTTACAGCTCTCACAGCCTTCATCTGTACACTGGTAATCTTTCCAAAATAAATATCCAATATTGGGCTGAATGTGAGTACGTCCAAGTCAAATTCATCCATTGTCCTCTGAGACATTAGTCTGCACACTTTGTCCTCCAAAAAGAGGTCAAATTAAGCCACCGCTAAGCCCTTGGCCAGCTAATAGGGGTTGATGACATGTTGGGAAACATTCTTGAGCTCAGAATTAAGTCTGGACATGTCCTCATTGATTGGGCTGGTTTGCAGAGCGGTGAGTCAGTGAAGCCTCCAGAAGAGTCACGTTACAGGACTTTACACTCCCAGGGGTGGAGTGAGGAGTGGTGTTGGTTGGGGTCAGTCTTGTTTAAGGGACATCTTTCCAAGGTACTGTGGTGTTTATACAGACATTTTGGGGAAAACTAGCCACCAAATGTTTCATGTTTGCAAATGGATGTTTTTCGTCTAAGGCACTTTGGCACAGAGAAAGACATTCTTCCAACATATTAATTTGGATGATTTCTCTGAACCAGTAATCTGAGCAAGCAAGCCATTGCTGTCGGATGCGTGGAGATTTGCCAATAGAGAGCAAAATATATTCTCCTCTAGAGGCAGATTTGCAGCATACCACCCCCGTTTATTCGTACGTGAAAAAGTAGTTTTTCATTTTTAATGTCACACCAGTTTATTTACTGTACTCAGATTGTGGGTCCACTGAAAAATGTCAACTGTACAAAAATGGTTGGCGTAGCATAGCCATTTGATTGAAGGTTTTGCAACCGATTTAGGAGGAACGGGCTGATGTATACATTTGCCTAAGCAGATATATCAATGTTGAAAGTGCCACTGATGTGGTAGTGGAGCCGGGGGAGACATAAGCTGTGTGTAGTCCAACCACCTGAGAGAAGGTAGGCTGGGGAATTATCTGCTGAATGTAAAAATACTGTAATGGCTGCAATATAATCCGTAATAATATATAAAATCACCTGCTGACTTCAGAACATTTTTGCAATGAAATTCATGGCTTCATTGCGGCGTTAAATCTTTTGTTGTAAATTAATGTAACTTTGAGTTCTCCTTCAAAACAGACGTCTTACCGTTTTCTCGTGAATGTTTGACCAGGTGGTCATTATTTAGCATCCATCATGGTTCTACTCAGAGGGAGGGTGCTGGAGAGTTTGGCATGCTCTGCATAAACTAAGCAGCAGGCCGACGGCAGGGCCAGAGGGACAAAACAGGTACGACCGTTCAAAAACACAAAATAATGATGAACCTTCCATTTTTTTATTTTTTATTATTGAATACATTACCATAGAGCACGAGATAGCGAATGCTCGGCCCCGAATGTATTCCGTCAACCAGCGAGTGCCGTCAGATTGCGCGGCGAGACCCCCTAGCAAGTGTTGTGTTTCCTGCGGCTTGCACAACGAGCTAGTTGTGTGTGGGCCACGGCCCAAAGCAGCTGTAACACTGTAAAATGTCTTTCCCATGGATGGTGTGAACATGCTGTTTAATACTGTTTGGGGTAGTGGTGGTGGGGAATGGAGGGACAGGTGACAGCTGGGCCTTTTAAAGGACTGCACAATGGTGCGGAACAATGAGGGGGAGTGGCAACGACAATGACCATTGGGGTGGCATCGCGGAAAAAGGGAGCTAGCACACATTATAGGGAGAGCCCATCAGTCCACTCTGGTTTCATGGCCCCCGCAAGGACAATGAGGTCCCACAAAAGAACGGCAATCTGGGCTACAGAAACAAGTCTTTAAAACGAGCCAGTCATGGGTGTTGGGGACGGGCGATGATCTGCCGGTATGGTATTTATTACATCCGCTCGCTGAATTAGGTGTTCTGGATAATGAGGTGGGTAATGTGTGGGGAGTAGTAACAAGTTTCTTCTTTGCACGACATGAGTAACTGTTGGGTTTATTTCCCCTGTATAATGGTCCGTCTAAAGCCAACTCCCGTTCGGACGGGCCACTATAGGAAATAAACTGAATAGGTTTATTGGGCTTTTTTGTGTGGCAGCCTTTAGCACCTCTCCCCACCGCGGCGTCCGAGCCTGACATTTAGCTCGCTCGCTCTCCTTCCCGCTCACATCACTTCTGCTAACCCTTGCGTTCAGCCGGGCCGATGGCGGTAATGAAACTGTCTGGCGCGGTGCGGGCCTTCGCTCGGCGGTGGAGATCTATAATGCGGTAAAGAATATGCGCTGATGTATGATGAGTTCTAAACCAGAGATGCCTGATTCAAGAAATACTTTGTTCCTTCAAAATTGGGATCTGGAACGCAGGCCCGGATGTGAATGCTCTGCCGTAGTGTTCGACTGAGATTAGCCAACCCCCAATTAACTGTGAATGAAGGTTCATAGTTATCAGTTAAGATCAATTATCTTTACTTAATTGTCCTTTAGTTTTACATCAGCAGACAACTGATCTAAGAGGACAGTCACGACTATTTAATGTTAAAAAAAATGTGTTGACTCTTCAGTCAACAAATTCAATGAGCTCATCCTTGTTTTTATAAAAACAATTCTATCCAGCAATCTATATATATAATCTCTCTCTCTCTCTATATATATATATGAATATTTCATATAGTGCTATATACAAGTTAGTTGTGCTCTTGAAAGTCTATTTTGTGTGTAATGATTGTGTGCTTAGCTGCTGTATATATTAGCTCTATACTATATATGCCATATACCTCTTCTAGACTTCTATCTGATGAAAAGCATCTCCCGTCTTCCATGACCTATCTCCCCTCGCTGAGGCGGGGCTCAGCCGAGGAGCTTTCTTCTTCTTCTGGGGGCAGAAAGCATTTGTTTTACACCAACGCACCGCTGGCTAACAATCACATGTTGAACTGACCATCTTTGTTAGCCTTCCTCAGGCATGAGTCACATGACTCACTTGCGGCGCCCCCACCGAGTTCACCAGACAGAAGTGAACGCATGGCTTGAGCGTGTGTCTCCCGTCTTGTGTTTTCATCCGTGGACTCGAGTGCTCAAATGCCTCTTCGTAATTGGGGGCAAATGTGGTATTATTCGTATGATGAACCGCACAGCCCAGGAAATATCATAGCCCTACATTAAGACTAGATGGAAGGGATGGAGAAAACGCCATGCGTTCGCCTTCTCCTCGCACGGGCTGGGCTCTAATGATGCTGGTTACAGCGCTCTGATGAGGAACCCATGAAGGGGACCTTGCTCCCCCGCCCCACACCCCCCTGGAAGTGATAATGAATTGGGTGTCATGGCTCCCCATTGTATTTAATTCATTTCTCTGTTCACTCCAACAATGATTAATATTCAAATAATTAGACTCAAAACCAGACACCCCCCCCTAATGGGAGCCCTCTAGGCCCTAGGTTAATTCGGTCCTGCGTTATTTGGTCAGGTTTTCTTGCGGAGCTGAGCTTTCCCCAAAGTGCGGCGGTTCAGGCGCACTGGGGGGGTCCCAGCTTGACATATTCAGTATTCCCAGCCACGGAGTGTGCTTTTGATTGGTTTTCATGTTTTAATGCACGCGGTCGTAGCCTTCGCCGTCGCCCGCCCGCCTCGACAGGAATAGATCAGGCGAGACTTGGCGATGTTGGCTTTTCGCTGGGGTTGGTGCTTGAGCAATTCCTCGATTGTGGTTTGTTTGACTTTGCGATGGCAGTGTTCAACTCCGGCCCCTTCCATTCCACTGTAATGCACTTCCATTATTGTGGGAAGGCTTAAGATGCGTTTTTTGGGGCTTTGTCCTGGAGTCATTGTGTTAGCCAGACTGCTTCTGCACCCTTTTATGTATATTATTTTCTTCATCTGCCTTTTCTTTTCTATGTTCTAACATTTTGCGGTACTGTTTCGGCAAATTGTGATTGTAAAGTCGGCGAAACTTGTGCACTCACGCACACGCAAAACAGCCATACATACACTTACACCCACACACACACACACACACACACACACACACACACACACACACACACACACACACACACACACACACACAC
>JAOTIX010000002.1:12748642-12760962 GCA_027123715.1 Gaidropsarus macrophthalmus
TTGACAAATCGCAAATATTAGTCTTTCTTCATGTTGACGTTTAAACCTATTTGTAGTGCGCCAACGCCACGGCAATCGGGTTAACGGACTTTAAAGGGGAGGGGGTGGTTTAGTTAATGGTACATTGTTATCTAGTGATTCATCAACATGTGCATACTATTTTATTTAACTGGAACAACCGTTTCTATATGCCTACCTTTGCCGTTAATTTTGTCACTAACAGTGGTAAGTATTTATCGGACTGCAAGGCGACATTGTTAATGGTTGTTATACATTGGCTGATACCCCCACCTCCTGGTCAGTCTCTTGGGATTATGAGACTAATTGTCGGAGAATCGGGGGATTTGGAAGATATCTACCGTAACGAACATTACGATTTCAAATAGGGTTTTTATGATATGTCAGCTCTAGTAGTTAGGGGTTGAAGTTGAGTAATCAGTTTACTGTAAACCTATTGAATATGTTAATCAAGATACTTTTTTACTTCTGAATTCCTGATACGTTTCCTATTAGTTTTGTAAATAATACAAAGTAAGACATGCCTATTTACTTTAATATGTTCATGTGTTTAACATAATTGATACCTTAGAATTTAATTAATAAATTGGAATTGTATGCGCCATTAAAAATCATGTTGCCAAACAAATGACGTCGTTTTTACTGGAAAGATCCAAGTCAGATGCAAGGGGTCCAGATAGAGCTGACGTTGAGAAGTTGCACAATGAAACGAACAGTCACTGCAAAAAATACATCGCATAATGTATAAGGTTATATATGTTTTGAATTACGTATACATTCTTTTTTTATATCTTTGCACTTTTCAACAGAATCGAGGGTCAGATTTTGTGAAGTCTCCCCCTACACATAGTGGATGCGTCCAACCACTTGAGACGGCAGCAGACCCGTACAGGCAGCCGCATATCTCAACAACTAATAAACATTAGTTAGCTGTAAAGCAAAGTAGAATAGATCTAGCCGTGTTTACATTTGACCACAAACGTGTATGCTTGCGATTAGGGCTACTGTGTGAACACAATGTCAACTCCAGCTAGACGACGACTAATGAGGGATTTTAAACGGTAAGGAAATAGAAAACAAGCACAAATGGCATAGCTAGCGTTAGCGACCAATGTTAGCTTCGCTAGCTCTGATGTATATGGTAGAATTTGCCGATTACGCGGAGTGGAAACCGGTTCATGTTTATTAAATAATGAAGGGTTGTCATTGGATCGTGATCTATGTTTAGCTAAGGGACATGCCACCTGTTAAACGTGTTGGAGACAATGCGCTCTGAGGTGCAGCAGCAATCGCTGGGGTGTACCGTAACTTGGCCATCTTAGATGTAAATAACTTGTTGAAACAGGGCTGTAAAAATAACATACTATTGATGAGTGATCTTCATATGCAAGATCCGAATAATTTGGACTAATAATTATAACGCTATTATCTTAATCTTTAGTGCATGGGTTTATCCCTTAACGATACGTGTACCACACATTTATTTTAACTAACGTTCCACTATTAGCCCACTACTGCTCAATTTAAACACTTACACATAATACATTGATTTTATGCCCTACTTTGGCAGCATTCCTTTTGTTTTTCATAGTGGTGAATTCATTTTATGTTGTGGCAAATAAAAGCTAAATTCAACACGTGCTCCAAGTGTTGCATAAAGTGGAATCCAAGGAGTGTGTTGACCTCTGACCTGTTAAAAAGCAGGTCAGTTGTACAGTGTGATAAGACATGAGATGATGAATCCAAGTTATAACTTGAATACAGCTCGATTGCAATGTCAACCCAGTCGTTTTATTTGAAAATGTATATCTTGTATATTTATATATGACCATATTAGACTGATCAGCGTCAGTTCACATATCAGTTAAGGGGATTTAGGTTAGTTTCACTATTTTGCATTATATTGTTTTCTTCACAGCCAACAGTTAATGTTTTTCATATTTTAATCTGTTCCATATTGTATTGCTAGGCTGCAAGAAGATCCCCCAGCAGGAGTTAGCGGTGCCCCATCAGAAAATAATATTATGGTCTGGAATGCAGTCATATTTGGGTGAGTGTATTTGTTTGTCATTTCTTAATTCAAAAGTAGTTAAAGGTTTGATTAGTTTGCTGGGTTTTTTTACTGTCTGAAAATGTGACTTTTCTCAATTTCTGTAATTTCTTAATTAAAAAGTAGTTAAAGGTTTGATTAGTTTGCTGGGTTTTTTTTGTCAATCATTTAATTTTTTTTAATTTTCAGACCAGAGGGCACACCATTCGAAGATGGTAGGTTCCCTCAATGTCTTCACTTATAATGCCCTGATCCATAAAGTACATTAGATACTATACACCTTGCAAATTACAATGAAAGCTAAAGTTTTGTTCTGGCACATGCTCTTCTTAATCCTAGGAACCTTTAAACTCACTATCGAGTTCACAGAAGAGTATCCAAATAAACCCCCAACAGTGCGTTTTGTCTCCAAAATGTTTCATCCAAATGGTAAGCTTTAGTAATCTGTCATCATCCTAAATTAAATGTAATTCTACTTGGAAAAGTGTGTAATGTTTTGCATAATTTTCCTTTTTTTTGCAGTTTATGCAGATGGCAGCATATGTTTAGACATTCTTCAGAATCGTTGGAGTCCAACTTATGATGTTTCTTCAATATTAACTTCAATACAGGTGTTTTTATCTATTCATGCACATTCACACATTCAACAGCATACTTGTTTCCAAACAGGGTTGTTAATGGTGTTCCACAATACATTTGCAGCTGCATATTCATTTGACAAGTGGTTCAAAATGCTGGTATACATAGTTGAACTGATAATTAATTACTGGTGGGGGTAGGTTGAACCAGGAGTTGTATACATACGTCTTTCATAAGACACAGCTGTAGAAATGATTGGTTTTTTTCTGGCATCTATTTCTTCAGTCTTTACTGGACGAGCCAAATCCAAACAGCCCTGCAAACAGCCAAGCGGCCCAGCTCTACCAGGAGAACAAGCGGGAATATGAAAAGAGGGTCTCTGCTATTGTCGAACAGAGTTGGCGTGATTGTTGACACTTGTGATTGTTTGAAAATATAAACATCTACCACAGGAGTGAAGACTACAAAGATCATGTGACGAAATACCATCATACACAATCTACAATGACATAGTCAATGACATAGTTTTCTAATTTGTTTGTCCCATAGCTGTTGCTACGGTTGTATGTGGTGTTGTAGCATTGCCTTCTACAGATGCTATTGTTGGGCAGTAGCCTGTTAAACGTAAATGTACCTTGTTATCAATGGGTTAGATGCACCAAATTCTCCTTTTACCTTCAAACCTCTCTCAATCCCCCACCAAGGTTGGACAATACTAGACACATGCCAAGTGTGGTTTGCTGTGTGAAACTTTTTTTTGTACTTTGAGGATGTTCAAGTGAACGTGTTCAATTTGATATTTTTAGCCTTTTTGAATACCTTTTGAAAGAAATGTATGATGGGTTAGATGCAAATCTGCTAAGTTTGACTGGAGGTATGCTGGTGCTGACATCCATCTCTTACAATCATTCAATGCCTTTGAGATATGCAGGCTGGATTTCTAGTTGGTGACTAGACTCTAGATGTTCAAGCCATGCCTTTTACTACATACATTGTCTTTACTTGACTATTCAGACATTTTAAGGATCAAATGATGTGCCCTTTGCAGGCACATTTTGGTTGAGTTGTTGTGCTACCCCCTTCACCACAAAAAAATAAACTCGTAAGCTGACTCAACGTTGGTGTCTCATTGTTAAGAGCCGTCTTTAGTTTAATTTTGCACTGGTAACCCATGTAGCAAAATCTAAATCAAATTGGCATGAGCTAGTTATTTTGTGGCCCCTGCATTTTAAGTAGCTCTTGAGAAAATCTACATCTCAATGTTTAGTTTGTTTCTGGTTTAATTTATTCAATTACAGCTGTAAAACAAGCAGACATTCACACAAATGAAACACCAGACAGTTAACAAGATCACAGCTTTCACAATTCAATGTGAAGATAGTTTAACATTGCTTTCAATTATAAATCAAAACATTGCAAGTGATATTTTGGATTTGATTTCTATCGACGGTAAGAGTGGGCGTATATTATTTTTTCACTGTCATGGCTAAAACGTAGAGTTGCATATTCTGCTACGGTGAGAATTGAGGGGGAACAAGGGTTTCTGGCCAAAGTGATGTTTAATTAACAATTAACCAAGGCATTCAAATATGAAAGCACTGAACAAGCATGTGCTGAGATCCAAACAATATGTGGAATGGCCGAACAACACAGGAACAGAAAACATCTAAGCGCCTTATTCAGGCTTAAACCATAATGGCAGAGGAATGTAGAAACATCCGAGTTGTTTCTAAAAGATACCCTACTGTTAACTGTATTGTTTTGTTGTATGAGTCGGTCTTTAGTTAGTATGAATATTACGGTCATACTTCTGTCCAGAGGTCCATGCCAACGACAAGTGTTCATGCAAATCAGTGAGAGGCCTGAGGTTTCACCAACTCGTAGCGTCCCACCTGTCCCTCCTGTAGCAGCTGACCGATGAGCTGGTCTTTCTGTACCTTGCGGCTGACCACAAGAAAGCGTAGTCTGCCCTGTCCGTACGACTTGCTGCGTAAGCCATATTTCTGAGATATGTGGTGGATCTGCTTGCGTTCATCGTTGTTGAGGTCAGTGGAGAAGCGCAGGTCATCTTGGCGGTCAGACGTGGCGTAGTTTCGGATGATGTCCTCGATGTCTCGCTTGCTGAGCTGATTCCCAGGCTTGTCCATGTCCATTCCCAGACCTTCTCTTGAGAACTGCTCCTTGACCTTGATTGGCTCTGCGATTCCCTCCCCGTCTCGGCCAAGTCCGCCACCCTTCCAACCCATCTTGCGGAGGAGCTGGTTTCCAATGTTGTCCTCCTTGATCTCCTGCTTTATGCTCTCTTCATTGGAGCGGGCCAGGATCTGATGGCGCGATATGGCATCGCAATGACCATCCTTCCTGAGGTTTGATTTAACCACGGCCTGGGTCTGTCTCAAAGTGGCCAGGGCCTCCTCCGCTGCAATGTGTTTCACGATTTTCTTTGGCCCGATACCTGCTGCTACATACTGTCCTTCCAGAAACACCTCACATCTCCAGCGGTGGTCGGGTAACACGGTAAACTTGTAGTCGGCGGACACTTTGTTGAACTGAGCAGTGTCATTAATGATACAGATGGCATTATCTGAGTTCTCCAGGATCACCAACTCGCTCAAGTGCTTTTTCCTGCCAACCTGTTGCCCAAACCATCCACTAGAGGGATCCGACGGATGGTTTCCTCTGGAAAACTGAGATTGTTGCTGCTGTTGCTGCTGCTGTTGCTGCTGCTGCTCCTGTTCCCGTGCCGCTTGATTCATGCGGAGTTTCCTCACAGCTTCCTCTGCTGCTGCATGCTTTGAGCTCTTCTTTGTGCCTCTAGACTGGGCCACCAGCTCCTCCTGCAGGTAGACGCTACACAGCCAATAACTGCTGTTCGGGACCAGGTCAAACTTATAGTTGATCTTCATGCGGTTAAAGGCGGCAGAGTTGTTCAGTATGCATATAGCATCATGAGCATTGTCAACAACCACAAATTCGGTCCAGTGTTTACGTTTGTCAGGCTCATACTGGCCCTTCGAACTGGGCGTTGGCTTGTCCTCTGGATTACGAAGTGCAGGCAAAAAGGCTGGGGTAGGACTGTGCGTCTGACACACAACAATATCAGTGACAACAGAGTGTCTATACCTGCGCTGCACAACGCGAACTTCAGCCGGCTTCAGGAAGAGTTTCACAGCCTGCTCGGAGGCACGGTCTCTGGCTCCATTTTTACTTCCCGAGTATCCGGTAGCAAGATACACACACTGGCACCTTAACTCGCATGCATAACCTTCGGTTAGTACTTTTCTATTCTTCGGAAGATCAGCCTGAGGAATGTCTTTCAGGTTGACATATATATACTCAGGGTTGGTCTTGCAGGCCTGGATGCTCCTGCTCAACATGAAATTGTAGTTGGGCGAGTCAGTTCCGGTCATGTACATGGGGTCTCCAAAAGAGACTGATAGTGCAGCAGCCACATTTGTTATCAACCGCTGCTTCTCTTCCAGGACTGCTGATGCTATGGGGCGAAGTTGTGGTGGCGTTGCAGACTGTGCCAGGCTTGGGCTGCTCCGGCCTGGGCTGTTGTAAACTCTGCTAAATGGTCTAATGGAGGATGGACGGTCCTGGGGAGTGTACCCCGATCCTTGCCGCCCTGTATCCCAAGATGCAGAGCTATTTCCTCCGCTGTATCCATCATGTCTGTTGGACTGAGAGTAGGAATCGGAATTCCGAGAGCCATGGGCTTCATACTTAGAGGTATAGTCCTGTTGCGTCTTTGTCATATAGTTGGTGGCAGCCCCGCGGGCTGCATAGCCGAGACCAGTACCTGTACTACCTGAGGGTTGGTCTCTATCTCTATCCCTTGTCCTATCTCTATCCCTATGGGAGCTCCAGGAGTCAGAACCATATGAAGGTACACGGTCAAAGGCAGACCTGGGTGTAGCGTATCCCTGCGCTCTTCCACTGCCGTAGGAGGGCTGCTCGGACTCCCATGATCTTGCACCATGAGAATCACCCCGCTTGCGTTCTTTATCATTTTCCTTCTCATCAGTGCCAGCACCGCCACTGCTCCCCCCACTGACAAAGTGCACAGGCTCAAATCGTGGCCTGGCACCAAACTTTGATATTGGCATTTTCCTTATAGGCTCTTCTCCTGTTTCAAAAAGCACAAAGAAAAAGTTTAGAAACATTGATTGATATCAAATGAAAATGGAACACAATACACATACCAATAAAAACATGCAAGCGCGTTGAATAATTTATTATACATGCATATGTAAATACTCACTGCCATCCGATGAATTGGGTCTCTTTTTTGATTCAGAATTTGTACTCAGGTCAAAGGAGGGCATTTCGCCAATGCCTAGCCCTTCTGCCATTACCAGCACCTTACAGTCAGAGCCAGGCCATTCCTATTATTGAAAGTAAAGGTGTTATTATGGCAAGAAGTTATTCAGAGATCCTTGGCTAGAAATCCTACAAAAGACCAATACATACAAACTAGTGAGAATTAGTTCACTAGTAAACGTTCATCAAACCACAGCTTCTTGCAACAACCTGTTAACAGACTGTCCCACGCCAAATCGCGCAAGTACGGCCTTCCTAAAAACCTTCCTCCTAGATGCATTTTTTACACAAATGTACGCAATGGTTTTCGTGGTAAACAACAGCACGAGGCCTACGTACCAGAGTGACGCAGTAAACCGAAACCCCAAACGCTTTACCAGGATCTAAGCGCAAATTTGTCCACTAAATTAGTAACCTATCCGTCAATATTTGCAATGTATCGGCATATAGAACGATGCGGTCTTACCTTACGACGTAGCCCTGGTCCAGCGATCCATTAGCAGTGGTTCAGTGGAGGATTAAACTATACGAACCAATATGCATTAGCTAGCTAGCTAGCTGCTAATAGCTTTCTTTCTGTGAATGGTATATGAACGCAGACTAGCTTAGCGGGCTAGCTAATAGGGCTAACCCCAGCAGCCTGGTAGCATCAACTCCACGCAACCTTCAATTGTAGCTTTCAGCATAAAACAGGCCCAAAATAAAAGCGATATGATAGCTTGTTCAGAATCCCACTGTATTACCTGGACACGTTACTGCCGAAATCAACTACTACTACGTTAACGCCACAACAGCGTCCATTTTCTGTCGGACTACTGTAAAAATCATGGCGGCTGTCACTGACTGCACTGTCCCACAATGCATTGCTGGATCCCGAATAGTCACTGCAGTTACAGATGGTGCTATGTGTAATGTTTAAAAATTAGTAGGATCTTTATGTTGTTAAAGTGAGGAAAAATCACATTACCACCTAGGTCATTATTCATAGACGGTCCAGTATTCTAAGTGGTTTGACTTGTATTACACCTCGGTGTTGTTTTTAATACACATATATTCGTCTTTTAATTATAATTGTGTACAGGCAATAAACATTGAGATTTTGAATAGGATTTTTTTTAATTGAAAATTTACAACAGATTCAAACAACAATAAAGTAGGCCTAATATGCGTTGTGGAAAAGTATTGGACTACAAGAAGTGATGACAGATGCTAAAAATGTATATTTCCTGACACCATTTTTTTTCTTTACAGTGAAAGCCACATCCAAAGGTAATATTTCATAAACAGGTCTCCACTTCAATACACAAAATATATCCTTATAAATTATATAAATGCACAGGTATTCTTCAGTATTTCACTATTTGGGGATCAATTCTACTACACCTTATAGTAATATTTGGCAAATGGATTCTAAAAGTATAAGACAGCAAATATACATTAATAATGTGCATAATAAAAAAAAAAGTTGAATATAGACTGCAAATAAACTTAACCAGTTAAAACAAGGGAAAGGGTAATTATCACTTCAGTAATGAAATAAAAGTATGCATGCAATACAGAAAAGGTTGGTGAGTGTTAAAGCACTGTGTAAAGGGACACTTAATGTGACCTCCATGGTATTTAAGCATGAAATCCAGACAGTAATGCCTATTAATAAGTGCCTAAGAATATTATGCATTCAGTAACCACAGGATTTCTTTATATAAATGAATATAATACCAAGGTTGCATGTGACGGCCCATGGTTTCCAACTGAAAGGCAAAGAATCTGAATAGTTTAATGTTATTGGTCATTAGCAATACTTCATAACATACTAAGAGGTATGTTGTTGAGTGCACTTTTACAAGATTAGAAACCAGTTTTCCCATAAAAAAGGAATGAGATAATGTCAATGTTATTAAAAATGGAGACCAATTAAGAACCACCAAAAACTAGTCCCATATTCTTTTAAGACAGCAGTGTCATTGTGAAGCTTCCCTAGTTGGCTCAGTTTTTATTGTATTAACTATAATAAATACCATGCGAGTCCACATAAGGCCTTATTCGACAAATCAGATGAAAGATGCGAGATTAAAAAGGTTGATGCAGGGAGGAAGAACAGAGGAGGTATTGGGTGTTTTAGTTCTTGTTGAAGCTGCAATCCCCTCTTCCGACGGCCAAGATTAAAAAAAGCTAAAGAGAAAGAGAGAGGGAGGGAGAGAGGCAAGTTAGAGGAGATGGCCAAGCGAAAGTGAGGACGAAACCAATACGATTCATTTTTAGATTGAAGAAGAAGTATCAGAGGACTAGCACCACTGTCCTCCTCATGCGTTTTGCAGTGAGAACAGCGTTTAGATGGATTACTTCATGCCGTCCGATACCTGCTGAGAACATTGACTTCACTTTGGATGTTCAGGTTCATCGACGACCAAATAAATACCTCTTTTGGTAATCGGAACAAAAATAGGTTTGCCGTCAAACCAACCTCAGCCACACACTCGAGATAAAGCATACAAACTATGCATACGGCTGTAGAGCAAATATGAAAGCTTCTGCTGTACAGCGATCAGAAGTGAAGTAAGAGAAGCAGGAGAAAAATGCAATAGAAAACAACAAATACTGAATCGACACATATTATGCAGATAGGCTGATAATTACAAAACACAGGAGTGTGGAGTCCACAAAGCCTCGGGTCACATTTGGGGTGTTAAATACCCACAAAGCCTGGTCCCTTAGCAATACTTCAGGGTTGAAGACCTACTCAGTGCAGAGCCACGGATTACTGCAAAGGAAAGTGAATAAACAGACTATTAAGTGGAGGATTACGACGGAGATATGCAACACTCGTTGATGCATTTTCATTTTCTTTTAACTCCAGGGCCCCCACACAGTGGTAAATGAGATGGATGATGACATCGTCTGTACTCAGAACAGGGTGTAACTCAACAAGAGCGTGTGACACCCTACTACCACCCAGCATAACAAGCTCAAATAGATAACGACCAGCGGGAACACATTCTGTCCTTTCGTTTTCCAATATGCATTTGTGACCCCAATATATGGCGTCACATAAAATGGCCGACACACAAATCCACATTAATCAGTAAATGTCCGATTAGAAGTTATACTCTACACATAATACCAAATGATTCTGGCCACAATTTCCATAATGGTTAACGTTTGCATTTATTGATCATATGAGATGAAATACCATCGGTGTAACACTGATACATGTTTTCCTGGTTTCCTGTATGGGTCTGGCTGAATGTGCTTTGTTCACGGCTATACAAAATGTGGAATTTGCACTGGAAATACAGAAGGAATAAAATTCATATTTGTAATAAAAATACTTGACAAATGTGAAAGCAGATACAAAAGGTAGGAATGTATGAACCTGAAGACCCATGAGGTATAGGAAAAGAAAAGTGTGTATTGGCTCATGCTTGCGGAAGATCACCATGTTGTAATAGTCACTATGTAAATCATATATATGATTATGGACACACACAAATAAAGAGTGTGTGTATTTTAAATACGGCTCAATTGAAATCCAGCCCATAAGATGCAACCCTTTCTCAAAAGGAAACATGCAAACATATATAGATGGACAAACAGAAGTTTCCCTTTCCAAAGATACTCGTTTGTAGGACTTGGTCAGAGTACAAACTGACCAAATCCTTGAGTCAAGTGACAATTCCACAGAAAGCTGTAGACATCAAGCCACAACACTTCTTTGATGATGACAAAATGAATGTGTTGGCTCTACAAGCATTGAACCTCAATCCCCTTGTAATGATCAATGCAGCCACTGATTTCTGAAGGTATTACTGCTTCATTTTATATTTTCTGGTTCATGAAGTAAGTTCATAACTCAAGACAAGCTTCATTCAGTTTAGGCCCAAACAAGGACGAATGCTTGGGTAAAATAATAAGGTAAAATATAGATATAAGTGGTATGGTCAGGGTTTGCAATGGGGATAAGGAGGGAATAGGGGGTCTGCAGGGGTGATTTGGTGACAAGTCATTCACAGCAGGGCTGAGGGTGCACCTTTCAACAGGAATCCAGAACTGGAAATAAGAGAGAAGGATGGTGGTTATTGCTTTCTAAGTGTTAACAACTCCGGCTACACATTAAACATCACATGAAACATATTACTCTTATTCATGCTAGCTCGTTCTAACGACAAGAAGCAATCAGGGACGACTGACAACCTAATTTAATGGCCGCCTTATTTCCACAATCGTTTTCGTATTTTTTGTCATTTTTAATAATTAGACAAAAAAAAGGCGCCTCCAAATAAAAAGCATTATTATTATTATTGTTGTTATGATTACCGTAATATTTAGGTTTTTGAATGTACTTTGTTTCTCAACATAAATGAACGGCAACCACTCCTGTCCAGAGGTGCCTCGTTCACTGCTTAGTTGCGTCTCTGCAGGACCTTCTCCCTGTGTGCCCTAGCGTGTGCGTGCCAGTGTAAAACAGTGCAACGCAAGCACAGCTGTTTCCAGACGGCTACCTGCAGGGCATACGTCTTCATTATTACATCCCCCAAACCATATTTCTTCAATGTTGACTCAACAAATAACATTATTTCTCTCAGGATTTGGCCTTTGTCATTACACAATGGGAAGGTGTGTGTGTGTGTGTGTGTGGGGGGGGGATCGTATGACTGCAAGCTCAACACAACAATGTGGTCCCAATAAACGCAGAGACCCATCCACCCCCCACCCACCCACCGACCCCTTGGGGCTGTGGGCGACAGTTGTGGTTCAGTATCGGCCCTGAATGCTTCTTTGTGCGATGGTATGGGACGGGCGAGGTGAAAAGCCCAGGGGCAGAGGACAGCAGATCGTGGGGTTAATACTCAGAGATTGAATGCAGAGGACAAATTGAATCAGTACATAGGGGGACGGGATGGGACGGGGGCGTTTTCAGATGGGACTCAAAGATTTCAGTTTAAGTAGGAAGATACTGTATAGTCGGTGGGAAATGTTTGATGAGGGAAACCTTACCGGGGAGAGGGGTCTCATGCAGGAGGCAGCGAGTAGGGTAGGTGGGAGGTTAACTGTAAAACATTGCATGCACATCAGCACAACAACATGCGGTGTAACTGGATCAGCCATTCACTTCTGCACGGCCGCTACTCCGGCCTAAATGGGAGGCAATGTTAATAGGAAGGGAAAGGAACGCGGCGGTACGATGGGCTGAGAGCGTGTGGAAGCTGCAGCTTTCCTGGTGAGAGGAGGGTTCGTTTGGAAGAGAGGATGGAGGAAAGAGGGGGGGAGGCTGAAAGGAAAAGTAGTTAAAAACAGTGACCTTTTTAGTGCAAAGTCTTCGTCCTTTTTAAACGGGGCACCGGGTCTCATC
>JAOTIX010000002.1:12782315-12792944 GCA_027123715.1 Gaidropsarus macrophthalmus
GCACAAAAAGGGGCCTGAATGTGGCGTACGCGACTTTCCACGCCAAGGTTGTGATCTATTAAAAAAACAAACTTGACTGGAGAATGTGCGCACCCCTAAGCAAACTGACACGAGTACACATGGTTTGGAGGAAAAGGGGAATTGGCGACACAGACGGTGTGGCCCTTCACAAGTTCACCCTTCATAAGTTTAATTTTAACCCGTATCATGCGCTAAATCTATGTAATCAGAATGATTTAAGTCAACTGTGTTATTTATGTATTGGACTATATGAAAATATTAAATTCTTTATATTTAATCCTGTCACTCCATCATACTGTCCACTCCCGGAGCACAGGAGGAGGAGAGGACTGCATGGAATAAAGCATCTGACCAACATGTGTCAATAACATGATATAATAACACTGTAAACACATAATCAAATGTCAATTAAATCCCAAGTGTGGAAAACCAAACCACATACACCTCAGCACAATCGTCAGGCTATATTGTTGTCCGTTCCTCTTGATGCTTTTCATGACAAATCAGCTTATTTTATATGCAGATCGCATTCATGAGGTCGTTTTGCATTGACCATTTATGGTAAAAAAAGGGGCGTGTACAGGGCGGGACGTGAAGCTGATTTAGCTGCGCACACTTGGAGGTGCTCTGTGATTTAGAAAGCAAAGATTGCTTTCAGGTGTGATAAGTCTGAGTATTTTTTGGCGCTCACAAAACTTGTCTTTTGGGCGTACGTACACTTTTAGTAACGGTGCTAGGCAAGTCTTATAAATGAGACCCCAGGTCTGCCCCGTGGTGGCTTACCTTGTTGCGCATGCGATCTCTCTTCATATTCTCTTCCTTCCGGTTGTCCTTGGCAGACCTCTCATTGGGGGCGGACTCGTTGGCGCCCCCTCCTCTCTTCTTCTCCCAGTCGCGTTCCTTATCCCGCTTCCCAGCGTCTTCTCTCTTCCGGCAGACGTTCTCTCCGTCGTGGCGTTCCCGCCTCCTCCTCCGGTCCTCGTCCTGGCGCCTGACGCGCTCCTTCTCCTTCAGCCGGCGCTCCCTGTCCCTCTCCCGGTCGCGCTCCCGGAGCGCATCGCGTTCCCGGTCCCGAGCGGCGTCGCGCTCCCGGAACTCTTTGCGTCCGTCCTCGTCGACCCTGCTGTGTGTTTTAGGAGTAAGAACGGTGTTTATTCCTTTCATATGTTAAGTAAAGATTTTTTTTGTTTGGGAACTATCTCACTCACTTCCTTGTTCTTTCTTCCTTGTATTCACTGTTGGCCCTCTTCTTCAGATCCACACTCCCCATAACTTTGTCGTCCTTCATCGGCCTCTCTTGTCTCTTTGGCTTGTCTTTTGGTTTATCTGTGTCCACCTCCTCCTCCCTGTCTGGTTTCCTTAGCAGCTGGATAAGAGGGTGGAATGGTAAATGGACTGTATTTATATAGCGCTTTTCTACAACGATGTTGCACTCAAAGCGCTTTACAATTAATACCTCACATTCACCCATTCATACACACATTCACACCGACAGCGGGTCAGCCATGCAAGGCGACAGCCAGCATGTCAGGAACAGGTAGGGGTTAGGTGTCTCGTTCAGGGACACCTCAACACTCAGCTAGGAGGAGCCGGGGGTTCGAACCGGCAACCTTCCGGTTACTGAACAAACCGCTCTACCCCCTGAGCTACTGCAGGTTAAAAAAAAGAATTGGGAGATTTTCAACAGGGTTTTAACTGATTCCTCTGCAGTACCTACCTTAATTTTAGGTTCCTCCTTCACTTGGTCCTTGTCCAAGACCCTGTCTGATTTCTTCATCTTCTCAGTGTCTTTGCGTCGCCGTTTCTCCTCGTCACGCCACTTACGACGTTCCTCGTCTCGCAGTCTCTTGCGTTCGAGCTCCCTCCTTCTCCTCTCCTCTTTCTTTTCCTCTCTGATTCTCTGCGCATTGTGAAAAAGTAACAAATGGTTCACAGAATAAACGTTGGAATATTGAGACCCTTGTATATACAGTATTTTGCAACAACGCACTTACCTGCTTATTCTTAAGAAAGTCCAAAAGAGGAGTGGTTTTCCTGGCTGTCAAGAGGTGAGAAAATGACTTTTATTTGAATACCTCCCTAGATGTGAATTATATATTCCTTTTGAAAATCAACACCATAACATACCAACAAGCTCCTTGGTTTTTGCCTCGATTTCTTCCAACAGAGTCTCAGGTGTCGATGTCATTTTTTCATCGTCATGTCCATTGTATATTTCCAGGAATCTTTCGTAGTCAGGGTCTAAAAGATAAATGCCAATCTCCGTAAAACTATTGCTTTCAATTACTTCATTCCCATTTTATTACATTTAAAATGTAACTCAATACTACAAATGCTATATAATGAACATTGCTGCTGTACACTTCAAAGTTCAAGGCATTCTTAGGGGATATTAATTCTGGTATGGAAGAAAGTTGAATATAAAATGGTGCATTATCATGGCTGTTGATGAAGGATTTACCATCATCTATGGTTCCGCACTTTGCATCTCTTTTTTTAATTTTTTTCTTTGCAATCTTCTGAAAAGGTGCAAACTCAACAATCGCTGAATATTCTTGTCCTGCGATCAAAAAAATAAAAAGTAAAGTAACGATAGAGACAATACTTTGTAACAATTGTACGTTGAGCATCTTGTAGTAAACTGCATGATATTATTACCTTTGCCATCAATGAAAACATATCCATCAAATCGATCTCTGAAGAGGACGATATCCTCTTGTTTTTTGAAGTTAATATATGCCCTTGCAAAGAGGTGGGGGAAAAGGCTAGAAAGGTATAACAAAAGACCAACGTTAGTGCAATACTGGGATATTAAACCTCAGTGAACTCTTAGTTTATAGGGTAGTCTGATCCACCTGGTGTCACTAGAGAAGAACTCCAGATAGTCCAGGTCTGGAAGAGGCTGCAGCTGCTCCTCCAGTTCCTCTTTGGTTAGACTCGGGGGTAAACGTCTTATCACGATCTAAAAGACAAGTGTTGAGTTACAACCATAAGGACAAAAATATAAAAACGTGAGTTTATCAAAATTAATTATAATAAAAAAAACCTAGCAAGGTAGGCTTTAACTTAATGAAAGTTATCAAAACAAACGTGCTGGTCCGACGTTAGCTAGCTAGCAGGTTCAACCTTTGTCATCGCCTCTCTCTTTTCTTTAACGTTCAGCTTTTCGATCTTCTCTCCGTCTTCACAATTCCCGTCCATCCTTTTCTCCTTTGGTCGGGTATTTTCCTTGTCCTCCTTCATTATTGTAATTCTATTTTGGCAATTGGTTTTTATGAATCTCCATCCACACTGTTTCTGTTTACTTTTTAGCAGTGAGTTAGCGACCAGTCTTCCCGCACCGCTTCCTTGAGAGTTATGCCTCCACGCCAATAGATGGCGCTGTGTTCAAATTAAAACACAGTTCACAACACGAATCTTTGAATGAAAAAGATAACAATTAAGTTATTTATTTAATATCACCAACTAATAACCACGATTCAGCTATCTTTGTGTCCTGTTAACCAAATAAAAAAAATATGTGGTGGGTTACATGTTATATAACCCAAACCATTCAACGTGTTACTATAAATTAAATGGTTATGTTTGTATTTTTCTTTCTTAAAGACTAAAGACACACAACACACCATACATCAGAGGGTATTTAAAAAAAAACGGTACGGTATATACATAAATGAAGGCAAATATGTCACCTAAGAGCTCGCTGCGCGCCCCGGAAGTGAACGGATGACCGTCAAGTTGTTGTGAGGACGTTGGGCATTTTGTTAGCTTCATACCATCAGACGCTGCGCATAAAGCGTCTCATTGAGGATATCAATTTGTTGCAACGACAGGATGTGGTATGAAATATTGCCTGGGCTGGCCATCATGACGGCTTGTCTTATCATTCCTGGTGCTGCGACAATACAGATCCATAAGTTTACCAACGGAGGAAAGGTGAGCCACGGCTGACTCAGGCAGTGTGAGGGTCCAACATTTATCATCCAACTTGTACATTTCTCTTTTCATGCATCATATAAAGATTGTTTTAGGTCGGTGGTTCTTAAATGGGGTACGCTTACCTCTAGGGGTACCTTGGATACTGCAGGTGGTGCTTGGGACATTTCCAAAAATGTGTTACGTTTTATAGTATTGGTTATAAACAATAAATGTAGATACTCTCATACAAGTTAGTGAGCAAATACTGTGAAATTGTGACTATTTGCACCCTTTAAATGTTGATGTTGACACTGCCAAATAGAAGGCTTTTTTTTCACCCAAAAATGTTTTGGTCCATTGAACGGGGTACTGAGCTGAAAAAAAAATATCTTAGAAGGTGTAAACTAGTTGAAAATGTTTGAGAACCACTGCTCCAGAGGATCACTCACGTGAGAAACTTTTGTTTTCTAGGAGAAGAGATTAGCCCGGGTTCCTTACCAGTGGTATCTCTTGGAGAGAGACAGGAGGGTGTCTGGGACAGGGCAGTACCATAAGTCCAGGGTAAACGTCTCACCTGTACTACAACCTGCATGGTGGTCCTTACTAACATGTCATGGAACTGATGAATTCATGTTTGTTTTTCACAGGGACTTGAAAACATTCACTGAAGACGGCAAGATGTCACAGCAATCACGTGTTGTATAATAAATTGTTAAAATTGTATTGTTTCAGTGGTGTGCTGTTATTTCTGATACTAAACACTTGTCTGTTATCTAGTCGTGTTTTTCAACACTGGACTAGACGTGCCAGCGGACACCTGTTGCATTACAGCCTTAATAGGTAAACTACAATAAAAAGTAGATTGCTGCAAATAATCAATCATTGATTAGTGGTAGTGTAGCGTTCCCTTACGACCCAACAGCCATGGGGCTATTAGTCGAGGGTAGTTTAAAATAACATTTATGACCAATAACATTGGTGTTGAGTCTGAATGAAACGGGAGTACATTCAAGAATTTATTAACCACTCTGGGTTTCTGAATGTGTTGGAATTTACACAAGGTTAAGAGCATTTCAAGCCTACACCTATTGGGAAGTTGAATTGACAATACAACATCTATACAACAGCCAGTCTGACTCCTACTACAAATGGGCCATCAAATTAAATGGAGAAAAAAAACATCAGCGTACAGTTTAAAAACAAAAAAAATATAGAATCGTCTTTCAAAACTAGGCTGGGCCATGCGTGTTGGCTTTAAGTATAAAAACACACTATAAAAACAATTCTGACAGTCAAAAACAATGATGCAAAATTCACTTCTCGTCTTTGCCTTTGGTTTTCCTGTACACCATTTCCCTGAAACTGGAGAGGATCTTGCTCTCCCTCTTCCTCCTCTCTTCTTGATTGAAGGAGGCCAGGGCCCTCTTTTCATCTGCACTGTAGATCTGGTTTTCCTTTCTCAGACGCACAGCCTCCATGCGGCGATGTCTAAAATAGGACAGCAAATACAGGTCAGTGTTGCAACTACAGAAACAAGTGGACGTTAAAAAGGGGCCAATGAGTAATACTCATTTCATCATTGATCAGGCACGCACGAAAGACAGCATAGAACCCACACACAAATGGATCAAATAGGAGATTTCACTGAAGACGTTAAGCATTATTACTTTTCCAAAGTTGATTTGAGGAAATAACTGCTGGATATAACTCGATATCTCTTACTGCTCAAATACAATTTCAAAATGTAAAAAAATACTGATTGATTGGAATTGCATATATATAAAAAAGAAGTCCCCCCCCCCCCAAAAGAAAAAATATATATTTATATTATGGCACATTGTTCCACCAATGACATACCTGCTACCACTCATAACAAAGCCAGATTTTTCAAAGTTGGCGATCTCATCACTTGTCAGCCCAATTTCTCCTCTTCTTGGGATACGCTTGCCGGCCTTCACGTACTCTGCCATGGCGGCACCTTCACCCGGCAACAAGGCATGGCCAAAACTGAAAGAGCCAATGTTTGAGGAGAAAGCAGTTTAACTGAAAATGCCCAACATTACTTGAACAAAGTTGTGTTATTGTTCTTTGATATAAATACCCACTCTAGGGGTTTGTCATCCTGCGACATCTGGGCGAGTGGTGCTTCAGGGCCCACCAGGTTTTCATCCATGCAGGTCTTTTCCACCCACACCACCCCACCATCCTCATCATCGTCTTCCTCCTCCTCCTCTGCATCTTCTCCCCCAGACCCCTCACTACTTGATCCGCTGGACTGTTTCACAATCTTTTTAACCTTCTTCTTCTTGGACTTCTTTGACCTGAGAGACAATTTGAATTGTTATGCATCATGTTGTTTTTTGTATGAGATCCATTAGTAGACATCTGGAAATGCAAACTTACTTTTTGCTTTTCTTCTTCTTTTTCTTCTTTTTCATTTCTTCCTCTGAAAATGTGTGTGTATAGATTTTAGACAACTAAAGAAACAACATGAAATGAAGAAATAACGTGATGCGTGGACATCTATAAACAACCTTACCAGAATCTGATCCAGATTCACTGTCTTCTGAATGCTTCTTGCTTTTCTTCTTTTTGGATTTTTTCTTCTTCTTTTTCTTTTTCTTCTTGTCATCTGCAAGAATCAGACAATACGAGAATACATTAGAATAAATGCAATTCAATATGTTGGTAAAAACGATGGAAAGGAAATAGTGCATTATACCTTCTGAACTGTCATCGGAACTGCTATTTTTCACATCTTCAACTGGTGTAAATTCGTCAGAGCTGGAAGAATAACCAGCATAATTTAGATTGGATTCCAGAGATACTGAGCCACAGAAGTATTTTTTTTTATCAATTTTATATATATCACATCAACAATTTGTAGGGATCAAGATTAAAAAACGCACTCTGGTTCCTTGACTCTGGGAGAATAGCCCCACACTTCAGGTGAGCCAAGTTCCCCAATTCTTTCCCGTTCCTGTAGACGTCTGTGAGAAATAAGTTTAAAAAGTGTTATATATAAATACATGCATGCGGGAATGGTTTAAAAAAAGGAATTTATAGGTAAAACTCTTTCAACAAGGTACCTTGCGATGAAGGCCTCCTGTCTCTGCCGTTGCGCGTCGTCCCGCTGCTGGTCGTAGTAGCCTTCCTTGAACCCTCCACGCTGATCCGACCAGTGGCTGTGTCGCTCCCTGGACCTGGACCGGCTCCGACGAGGACTTCCTATGCGGATCCTCTTTATGTTTCTGGCTTCACGGAGTCGATGCTCATGCTCTTCGCGCTCCCTTTCCCTGTTGCGGGGCTTCGGAAGTTTTGGACCAAAATAGTCCGGAGACAAACTTCGGCCTCCGCGGCTCCCACTGCGACTGCGACTGCGACTGCGGGACCTGCTCCGTCTCCTGGTCCGACTAGGGCTATGTGCTCTGCCCTCAGGACTCCGGTCTGATGAACGATCATAAATTGGCATTCTGGCTGCCGTTGGATCACACAACCAAAACAACAAATGGGCAAAAGGAGCCTTAATGGTCCATGGCGATTGTTGCGCTCGTGAACGTTTCACAAACAGGAAGTGGGCCGTGCGTGGAAAGCTCCCCGTAAACTCTTAATGCTGAGCAAGGTTCCGCTTCTCATTTAAATGACAGTTCTGGATCCATTTAAAGCATTAACGTTAAAAAAAATAATAATAATGGTTTAAAAAAATATATTACTTTATTATAACTGTTGTTTTATCACGTGTGTCTCGTTTTTAATTAAGAATACAAAACAAATCGAATTTGCTTTAATTTATTTATCTTATGGCACTTTATAGCCCCGCCTGGTGGCCGCTCGCAGCCTGACAGTAGTAGTGAAATCTCCAAGACGTGCCGCGGCTGTCTATTTTTTTTGTCGTCTGTGCCTCGCTAAGTTACAACTGCAAGTAACAACTCGGCTTGGTCTAAACGAAAAACCGGAGAACGCAGGTAACTTATACAGTGCATATGTTGAATATGAGTTGGGTTTGAACGGTCCAGTGATTAACTCATCTCGTGTGTGTGGAAACCACTTGGCCACGGAAGGCCGCGCTGTCGCCTATTGATAGAAGAACAAATGCAAGGCTACGTTACTTTTGTTAGCCTGGACCACATAATATGTGCATGTTCTGTTCTGTATTTCTGTCAACACGATAGCTAACACAGATATATGCAGGTCCCTGGGTATAGTTCACTCGTGGTGTAATGGCATGGACGTGTTTTAAATGCAAAGCGCACTTGGATGAAGTAACTGTAAGCTAACATTAGCTGTGTTTTTGTTTGCATGTTAGCAGCTACAGCTATCGTGCTAGTTGCAGTTATATTTATTTTCATTATGTCACTAATTTATTCATGAGTGAAATTAAACGATTAGAAAAGAACAATTCTTATAGACGCTCTTATAGAATGTATTGAGAGACGCACAGAATATGAACATGTACAAAATAGAAAGCACAAATATATGAAATCAGTGTTAAACGTTGAAAAACGTAGAGATACCATAAAATGCTAAATAAATAATTACATCGTAATAATGGATTGGACTGGTTTGGGAAATTTGTCACAATTGGTAAGACCACTCAGAACCTGTAAACTGTCTACTGTACACACACACACACCTCTGTATATTGTTCATCACCTGTGTATTGTTTTGGAGCAATACTTTTGTGTTATTATGCACCTGTTATAAACCTGTTCATGGATGGACCTACAATTGCCGATAACTTATTGTCTCCTTACTATAGGCATGCCGAACCTCAAGTTAATATCTGCAACTGACACACAGTACTCCGCTGCTGTGCTGAAGTCAATGAATGACCAACGAAATCATGGACTTTTCTGTGACATCACAATCATCATACAGGATAAGAAATTCAGAGCTCACAAAACAATTCTGTCGGCCTCAAGCACTTACTTTCATCAACTTTTCTCTGTTGCCGGGCAAGTTATTGAATTAAACTTTATGAAAGCGGAAATCTTTGAACAGATTCTCAATTATATTTACAGTTCCAAGATTATCCGTGTCCGCTCCGACATGCTTGAGGAACTCATCAGTGCTGGACAGATACTCGGTGTTAAGTTCATTGCAAACTTAGGGCAGCTTTTGTCCCAAGTGAAGGGCTTGCCTGGTTTGTCGAAAGACACGGAGAGCAAAAGTGGAGCGGGCACAAAGGTGATGCCCATCATCACAGAGTCCTTCTCGATTTCGGCAGAGGAATTTAACCAAACCTGCAAATCCGCCGATGAGGCTGAAGACTCCGATAATGATGTGATGTTCGTCTCGGAAACGGATTCAAAGAATGCAGCAGAAACTTCGAAGCCCACATCTGGAGTTATTGATTTGGAAGCCGCAGAGTCGACAGATGCAGTGTCCAGTAAAAAGCAGGAACCAAGTAACGCAGGTGCTACAGATCAATCCAAATCAGAAGACGCAACACTGTCCATACTAAAGAAGTCCCCCCAGGTGATGCCAGTCACCACACCCATCCTGAGCCCCAACACAAGCTCCAGTATTCCTTGCTCCCCTGCCAGAATCTCATCAGGAATCACACCCACCACTCCATCCAGGTCCCATAGTCTAACCCCGATGTCCCCCAACACGCCGCAGCCCTGTGAAATCAGCGAGATGATGGGAGTCCATAAGAAGCAGGTGTGCACCACCGCCCAGCAGGGCGAGTTTAAAATCCGGCTCTCGGACATGGCGTCCGGACACAACACCGGGCCAAATTTCCCCCAGGCGGCGGTGGTTGCGAAGAAGACGATCACCCTCGACAAGGCCCTGGAGATCGACTCCATCTCGTCGGGATGCAAGGTGTACGCCAACATCGGCGAGAACACGTACGACATCGTCCCGGTGAAGGAGGACCCGGACGAGGGGGGTTCCAAAGTGGCCAAGGGCAAGCGGTCCCTGATGGCGACGCCGCTCAAGCCCCTCGACAAGGGCGTGGCGTCGCCGACGGGCAGCCCGGGCAAGAAGAAGATCAAGAACGAGCTGGAGGACCACTATGAGCTCATCATGGACGGCAAGACGTTCTACGTGTGCATGGTGTGCAAGCGGCCCTACGTGTGCCTCACCAGCCTGCGGCGGCACTTCAACACGCACTCGTGGGAGAAGAAGTACCCATGCCGCTACTGCAACAAAGTGTTCGCCCTGGCTGAGTACAGGACTAAGCACGAGGCGCACCACACCGGCGAGCGCCGGTACCAGTGCCTGCTGTGCAACGAGATGTTCCTCAACTACCAGGTGCTCTCCACGCACTGCAAACAGGCGCACAACCAGGACCCGTCGGGCCGCAAGGAGAAGGACGACACGCCCAACAACCTGTACCGCCTGCTGCCGTACAAGTCCCTCCCCACGCAGCCCTCGCCGTGGCCCGCCCACGAGGGCGGGATCCGCATGATCGGGGAGGACGGCAGCGTGCAGCACATCATGCCCGGGGGCGGGGGCGGCGGTGGCGGTGGTGGGGGGGGCGAGGAGGTGCAGTCGTCGGCGCAGAGTAAGATTTTGAACTGGAACGATATCTTCGTGGAGCCGGACGCCCGCTCGCGGCCAATGCCCATCATGAACGCCCCGCAGCAGGCCAACCCGGAGTTTGACTTTGTCATTCCGGAGACCTACTGAGGGGGGTGGGGTGTGGGGGGGGTTGGGGTTGGGGGTTGGGGGGGTCCTCTGGTA
>JAOTIX010000002.1:12882931-12900918 GCA_027123715.1 Gaidropsarus macrophthalmus
CTTGATAAGCCCAGTCTGTCCCAAATGTAAATGTAGCGTGCTCTGAAAGTGTTCCAATCTTTACTTCCACCACAGAAGTGGTGAAAGCTTATAATAATATAAGGGAAAATAGTACAACTTTGCATCAGCGGACCAAAGTTTTGCACGTAAACACAAAAAGCTATCTACACGTTTTCTTTAAATAATAAACGAAACCGATCCATTCACCAAATACAACGTACAGTCAAATGCACTCTAAGGAGGAGCTATTTCTAGCTACACGGCTGCAGAGCCATCTCCCCTCACGCCCATGAGAGAAGCCCTAACGTGACCCGACTTCTGACGGTGTGTCACACATCGGAACGGCCGTCTGCGGCGTAGCGTTGCAAAGGATGGCCTATCGGCGCACACCATCGCTGACTACTCACCAGAATCCCACCAGGCCCACTTGAATGGGTGCGCTCATCCATGGGAACTTCTGAAAAGGCCATGCAGAGAACGCAGTGAGGGTCACAAAGGAGGGGGGAGGCACGGTGACAGTGGCGTTGACCTCCAGGGCTCCCATCTTCTCATCCGGCCAACGTGCCGACACCAAGCGGTAGCTAGCCGGACGGCACACTGGCAGCAGTACTTTTGGGAGGTTATGCATTCCCATGGTTTAGTTTGGTAGTGAAGGAATATTAGACATCGTCTGGAGCTCTCATTGCATGCAGCAAAACGGTACAGTAACCGACTGCAGTGGCCCCGTAGTTTTTATGGAAGAAATTTGTTTCACAAAACAACCCTTACCCTCAGAAAGGCCTTCTTTTCCAGGTGGTTCATCAGGAACGGAGGGATGGCTAAAAGGAAAGCAAAGCCAAATGAGAACAAACAGCTGAGGGGTGTGTCTGATGGTGCAGAGGTGCAGCTTCCTGTGCGTTTCGGCCGACCGTCCACACGAAGCCGGCGAATCCGGTGCCCGAAACCGCATAGATCTGAAACCACCTTCAGATCTATGCGGTTTCATGTTCGGATTCGTGTGGACGCCTGAAACAGGGCGGTGGGGTGCTGAGGGCCCCCTAGGATTTTTTGCTTCGGGCCCCCACAGAGTCCAAAATCGCCTCGCCTGGATGTAGTGGGGGGGTGGGGGAAGGGGGCGGAGTCAGGCTGCTTCCTACCCATTCCCGGAGAGGCCATGAGGATTCTGGACACCACCACCTGAGAGATGGCCTGCTGGGCCGCTTTGGTGGACTCCCCCAACCGGTTGTCGTTCTCGTCCGTGATGGGAATGCCGTGCTTCAGCTCCCTGCGAGTCGCCGGGAAAACCCAACCTTTACTCGTTTGTTTTTTCCTGGTGACCTCTGGTCGATCTAGATAGGCTCTGTCAGCCCCTGGGGTTTGAGGGTTGAGGTGAACTCCGACCCTTAAAAGGAGGAGTATGGATTTGCGCTCACCTCTGTCTCATCAGTGGAATGTTGATGCAGTTAGCCGCCGCGACCGCCGCGAAGGGTACGAAGCGCCCCAAGAGTGGGGAGACGTGCTGCGGCAGGAGAAAACCCATCAGAACAGGCCGTAGGCAGAGAGGAACACGCATACCTTCCACGTGTTCAGAATCACCTAGCACATATAGGTGCACAACATAACCATGCAATAGACAGGGTCCAAGTACGCAGAGTACTCAGAGCGTGTAGGGCCCCCCAAGTACCTGGCGAGGGCCCCCAGAATTTTGGTTGAAAAGAAAGTCATGAAAATTATTACAAAACATATATAAATTAGTTATTAACATGCCCACCGTTGGTGTTTATCAATTGTGTACCATATCACTCCATTCAGGCAAATGAGATGTCTTAACCCCCCCCCCGCTTCCCTGAAATGGTACAGCCTTCAAAGTTCTTGTGACTCTCGTCTTTTCGCGTTGGAGTTCGCTCTGTAGCCTTTTGCCTGCCTTATTATTCTGTGAATGTTGAGGCATAAAAAATAATGGCAACTAAGAGACCATATGAATCAGCCGCTTTTTTCCCCAAAAATTTCACGGTGGGTGGGGAATTTGTGCGGCCCTGGCAATAGACATACATCAATAATGAATGTGTGTGCAAATGCTTCACAATGCAATGACATAACAAGCCTGATCACCTGCACGCTGATAACTGTACAACTAACTGTTAACCCTTGACATGCTGATCCTGAGGTTAGCTTATTAAACAGAGTCTGTTAATGCAGGCCACTGTGCATGTCAACACGTCATACAGGCGACGACGGGACGGGAACGGATCAAACCAATGAATGAGCGATCAGAGTTAGACAAACGGATACCTTTGTTAGTGCGTTAAGTCCGAGAGCGGTGGCGACAGCGCCTGTGGTGGCAGACACATAGGCTGTGCCTAGCTGACTGCAAAGAAAAGTGGTCAGTCACATGGGGTGCATTCACAAGGCACTTCATTAAAATAGGGTGAACGGCGGGCTACTTTGCGCCAAAAGGAGTCTCTCGTACCCGACTGTGATAGGGGCGTCACCGCTCCGGTTGGTGTAATTGACGATCGCGTTGAAGGACTGATTGATCCACTGCCAAAGCACGACTGCTGGGGTCGTCCTGGAAGGAGAAGACGTGCGGTTCAGCTGTGGAGGCAGAATGTCAAACGCACCCGACACGGATCGCATCGTGGCTTTCTATCGGCGCATCTCGCGCTGAAACAAGATGTTTATACATGAATACATCGTTCCTCAAAGGACCCGTGTTTTCCACCAGGTGCTCATTTGAGAAGCCATGACAAGCCCTTTGAAAAATCTACCCAGCCCTGTGACGTAGTGACATCACAAGAGGTAGGGTCAGCACACGTGTACGGTAGATGGACCAGTCTACCAGGCCTGCCAGTGGACCGTACCAACTGGTAGGCCTGTGGACAGACCCATTTTGTGGTTTAGCTATGTCACAGGGCAGGATTAGAATATGGCTCTTAGTGGCAGAAACCCCACAAATATATGTATTTATTAAAACAATCCAAAGCTCCTACTTGTAAAAGGTCATCATGCATCCGGTGATGGTCATGTTCATGGGCACCTGGGCCGACATGCGGCCAATCAGAATCATCTTCTCCCCGGTGTCCGGGTGAAATGCCGAGTCAAAGATGTATTTGGCACGCCATAGTTGATCCTCGGTCAGTCCCGGGGACACCACTCCTTTTCTTTGAGAGACAAAAGAAGGACAATACACTTTGAATGGCTGCACAGCGTCACGACCACAGTGGTCACATGCAGCATGTCCCACTCTCCCTGTCGTCACGCTGGTGGAAATGCCAGGAGGGCCTGCGGATCCTGTATGGTAGACGGAACATCGACCGCTACTGCCTACTGGCGTTGACGAGAAATACGGCGCCCATCTTGGAGTGGTGATCCGCTCCACTCACTGTGATGTGTTTGGATGGTGCAATGTGCACGCCAAGCGATGTGTCCTTTATCATAGCTACACGTATGATGAAAAACGGGTGAAAATCAGTGGTATTCAAAGTGTTTCACCATCCAAACACATTACAGTGAGTGGAGCGAATCACCACTCCAAGATGGCCGCCGTTTTTCTTGCGTCCCAGCAGCCAATGTTGTGTCTGTGGACGGACCTACCTGTAGTCTGTGATGATTTTGTGAGCGCTCTCCAGCTGTTCGTTGGACAGCATGATATTTCTGGGGTCCGTGACGGTAAAGAAGTGTTTGGCACGGCCCATGAACGTGCTCTGGTCCCATCTGGGCTCCTTGATGTTTATCGAGGTAGATAACTCCACCGCCATGTTTATCTGGAGGTGCAGGAGGAAAGAGGAACAGCTTACTCGGTGTCATTGTTCCATACCAACACTAAATCTGTGGATGGAAGCTGATGTTTCACAAGGACATTGCTGGGATTGCTCTGGAATCTAGAAACTCTGTTGCACCTTCATCAAATATAGTTAACTATTAATAGTTAACAGCAGCATATCCTGCTGCTGATTTTCATTGATAGAATAGTTGACATTTGAGGAGTCATTCCTGGTGCTCTGTCATCAAAACGAGTTGCTAATGGAAGAAGCACATGATGCTTTACTGTGTTCGGATGAATGATGGACATTACTAACTACTTCGGTCTAATACATGGTTGTCGGTCTCCATCCTGTGTTATGAATAACACAATTAACACAAATGGAGTCTATATCCTGTCTGTGTCACTCATTCATGGCCAAAGGTCAGTGTGTAGTCCTGCAGTATGGCATTTTAACCCTGGTTTGATAAGGTCCTATGCAATTTCACAATAATAATAATTCAATAATAATTGATAAGGTCTTGTCTTTAACCGTACCCAAATTAACTGCAAATGAGACACATTTTTTACTATTCTTGCAACAACACAATTTCTTCAGATGCAACCAGTGTAATCCAGTGAACAGTTGCTATGCTATTTACACAATGTTGTGTAAGGAGGATGATTGTGGACAGTTCTCTTATAATTTAATCAAATGTAAAATTCTATTCGATCTGTTCCATCTTGTGCACTCGATTCAACTTGATCTTAAATTTGATCTTGATCTTAAATTGATCTACGTGTGATATACATTTGTTTTGCTTTTGAGTGAGTCTCAGCAGAGAATCACTGAGGACCACGCAGGTGACGTAGCTGAGGAGGGGGGGATGCTCACGCGGCACTTCGACGCAGAAGTCTACACTGGGCTTTACCTACGGCGACTGTTCTGTGAGGTACGACGATGACTTCACTTCGACTCAACTTCAAAGGCATATCGTGTTCCTTCGTCTATGACCAGACACGACTTGGTGAATGGAGAGACGAGCACGCGGGCCACGGCCATCAGAGGGAGAGCGACGAATGCATCGCATGCTCTGCCCCGGTCGGAGGCTCTACCAATGAGAAGAGGGACGTGTGTGGGGCCGTGTTACTACCCAGTCTGATCTGGTTTGCAACCATTTCGGTCAACCGTGCCGAGCCAGAATCAACTGGATGGAACAGTGTGCAAATGACAACGGGGCCCCATCGCGGACACAAACGGGAGCAATGCCGTAGTCTTGCAAAGGTATAAATATAGAATTCCACGTGGAGATTGCACCAGTGATGGCTGCAGGATTGACCATTAAACAGATCATCGGTGTCAGCTGTTGCAGGACTCGTGACACCATATCTTTACATTGAACCAAAAGCCATTGGATGCTCAGGAGATGGGGTCTTTTGGCGGACGACCACCACCACGAAGCATTCTCTTATTCATTGTATGGCAAGCGGTAGTCTACGTGTGCCACTATGTATTACAGAGCGGTTAACGACTATCTGGCTTAGCCCCAATAAAACATTAATATTGCACACTGTGCGAGTACACTGAACTTTGGTCGCCGCGGTGCTGTTGGCCCCTCGACCAAAAGCCAGTCTATCTGAACCAATCCTAGATGACCCAGTGTGGCTATCCATTAACGCGTAGGCCTAATGCTGTACTCTCCTGTTCATATCTGTCCATGCACTTGCAAGTTATTCAGTGGAAAAGGTCAATCGGTCGTTTTTTTTTGTCCAGGGGACAATATATTGCGATTGGCACCAGAGCAGCTGAACTGGATAGCGGCAATGGTTAAACCCGACATAACCGTCGAGTCTTAACGGATTCACGTCAAAATGGTACATTTTCGTAAGATCCAAAATGCAACAAAAATTGCATTTTATTGAAACAATCCTCATTTTGCACGATATCCTTGGCCCAGCTGTGTGTCCGAATTCAACTAGTATCAGCCTTGCCACATCAACACATGCAGCTGGCGGCTCCACGGCCACACAGCTGGGGATAAACCTTAAAAAAGAAATAGCCTACATGCAGGGCATCCGCAGTTCGACTCTGCTACTCAATAACATGCTGTATTAGAAAAATGTAATGAAATGCATGACTTACTGCTCTGGTTATTGTACCTGCCACGGGTCCAGCAGTGTATGAGCGGTGTCCCCTCAGCGGAGCTAATTTACGTGCCGCGGCGTCAGCAGCCAGCAGAGAATCACTGCGAGGTGCGCCCCCTAGCGGAAGGAATGAGCCTTCCAGCGGCCCAGATAACCCAGTGATGGAGCGTACAGGAGAATATAGGGTGCTGTAGAAATGTGTATATGCATAAATAGAGATATGTACACATATATATATCTATATATAGATATATATATATGATGATAGATATAGACGAGCTTCACAAACATAAATGTCATTCAAAACATTGATAGTTTGTGACAAAGCAATCTTTATTATAGCAATAGCTATAATATCATTGGAACAGATGTTTGCCTACAGAAATCAACTATATAGTAATGCCGGTAAACACACGATGCACAAAGCAGCTCACAGCAGGACATGAGGGAACGTCACATCATTGCCATGTGATCCAAATCCATGTGATCCGAATTACACCAAAAAACCCGCAAAAAGACATATCAATGTCTGACAGGAAACTGTCCCATTTCACTTCACAAAATAAATAATTGTGCGTCTTTCATAAAAATAAAAATAAACATTAAAGATTTACATTATATTGAGCATAACCTTCAAAGCCATCCCACCATGAAAGATGCTGTTTTATGCTAACATTGCGTCATCTCATCAGCCTGATCACATCAATATCAGAACACAAAGGGTAATTACACTTAGGCAATAAGTCTCGGAATGAGATAATCCACTTTAAATACATACTTCCTGACAAACCAGCAGGTTCTTTTTTATCTGACTTTTCTAGCAGTAAAAACATGCACAGAGAGGGCCAGGTGAGGAGGACGGTAGTGTTAATAGCTGATGCGATATATTCCGCAATTATTTTTGTAATTATGGCACACGATATGTTGGTCCATAGGGTAATGAATAATCGCTTCTCAAAACCTCTACATAGTACAACGTCGGTAGTCCTTGACGCCTGACATCCACTGGCTGTTAGGACACATGTCAGGCGTCGGCCTCTCTACAGGAAGTAGTCTGGGGTCCGACGGGTGACGTGGGGCTCTCCTCTGCGCGGTGCCGGGTCAAACTGTAAGCTGAAAATGGAACGACGGCACTCATAATCTCTCTTTGGATATTTTTCCCAACAAATCTCAGAAATCTTGGGGTCTCTGAGCGTAAGGCTCAGTATCACGACAACAACTAAACTAGCAACATCGCTGGATTACTTACAAGGAGTACTTCAGTGTGTCGTCGAGTTCCATGATGGCCGCTTGGTTGCCGCAGCGATAGCAGTAGTTTGGTGCGCTGAAGATGGTCACAACGTTGCGGTCGTGACACCAATTATAACCCTATTTTAACAGAACGGAGGCTTCAGACCAAAGTCTTCAACACACATGTGTGTATATCCTTTGTAGCAGCTACTGGGCCCCCCTTAATGCTGGAGAACATCTAAAGGAAGGGGCACGTACCTCCATCACCAGCTGGTGGGCTCTGGACACCAAGGTCAGGCCGTTGGCGTGGTTGAAGGTCTCCGATATGTCTTGGCCAAAGGTGTACCCAGCACCTCTGGGAGAAATGCCCCAGCCGCCACGGTCATCTGGGTCTGACCAGAGAAGGTCACACATGGGACCCTGGAGAGACGGGGGGTAATCAGTCATCGACCTCCGCCTCACATTTTACCCTTTATTATTATTATTATTGTATATATGTTTTATAATTTTATTTTTATTTTATTCTTATTTTTATTTCATCTTTTAATATTGAACTCTCAGTTTGACACTGTATTCTCTTTGAATGTCTCTCTATTTTTTCTTATTTGCACTATTGGAGGAGCACAGGACTAAAGAATGTCATTGCCGGCGACTGCTCTGTAATTGTTGTGCATATGACAATAAAACAAATCTTGAATCTTGATCTTGTCCAAAGAACAAGCATACTGATATTCTAGTGGGCTTACTGACCGAGAAACTCAGGTTATGTTTTTGTGGTTTCAACCGATGAATATAACAAAACGAGAGACAGATGATGATTGATTGAGGCATCTACCTCGTGAGGGACTTCCTGCAAGCGATCCAGCGCTCTGATGTGGTCCAGTGTGTCTATTGAGGGAGACAGCCCTCCATGGAGACAGAAGATCTGCAGAGAATAACAGCAATTCAGTGGGACTGATCGTAATAGGACTGGAAAAAATGAAGGTTAAGCATTACTTTACCTGGTTATCGACCAACGCAGTGAGGGGCAGGTAGTCAAAGAGGTCTGTGAAGTACTTCCAAACATTAGCATTTCCATATTTCCTCAAGCACTCGTCGTAAAAGCCGTACACTTGTGTGATCTGCCTGCTCTCGTGGTTCCCACGGAGGATTGTGATTCGCTCCTGGTACCTTACCTACAAATATAACACACACAAACACACACACTCTTTGCCTGCTATCACAAGTAAAGGATTGTATTAGTTCTGTTCATATGTGCCTGTTTAAAGCCACACTTTGGCCTCCAGTGAAACATACTGAATTTGACACATATGTGTATAATCTCACTTGTGCATTTTTCCTACTCACCATTTAACTATTTTATTGAGTTATACATCAAGTCCAATTTCCTGCACTTTAAAACAAGGTAATGTAATCGTAATGCTGAGAGAACGTTGACATCACGGGACACATCATCACGTGACTTTATCAGTAGTTCTTTCATTACCTTCAGTGAGACCAGGAGTGAGACCGTTTCAACCGAGTAGTAGCCACGGTCCACATAGTCTCCCATGAAGAGGTAGTTTGTGTCCGGGGACTTGCCGCCAATCTTGAAGAGCTCCATCAAGTCATGGAACTGACCGTGAACATCCCCACACACTGTTACTGGACATCTCACTTCCTGGACGTTGGACTCCTTGGTCAGGATTTCCTTAGCCTTATATGGGAGAACCAAGGTTTAGGACAGGGCAGGCCCAAACCTAATGAATAGTAAATAATGTAGCAATGTAACAACTTCAATGTTGTCGATCGCAGTGGGAGATGGTTTGTTGTGAAATGAAAACAACACAACACAAACATTCTCTCTGATGCTGGGATTTATAAGAGATGGATATGGGCTAATTGAGTGCAAAACCATTACTGATGGCCATGGGCCCAGGGCGTAAATAAAACGTGGGCGTAGCAACACAGTGAGTGCACCTCCGTCACCTATCCATCACAGAAGCTACATGATGTGCGGCAAATAAATCCCAATTACAAATAACTATTGAGATGCATCATGCATTTTACTGATAATTACTGATAATCATCCACTGGGGACCGCCTTGTACAGTGGTGTACACATAGACCAATAGCCAAGCTCACGTCTGTTCACCATTGAATAATCCAACACACCTTCTCGCAGAGGAATTTAACCTGGTTCTCCGATAACTGTTTGCACTCGTTGAGTCGCTCAATCCATCCGTCCAACTCCTTGGTAAAGGACTTGTCGTCCATGTCAGTATTTTGATCAGCTAGCAAGCGAGCTAGCTTCAATTCTTAAAGGAGAGCCCTTAGCTTACACGTTATGGATGTGTATATGTATATACATACATATACAAATATATAAATACTCGATGTTTAGACCGGATCATCCGCTGCCATGGACGCGCTCTCAGAAATAAATGCGTCAACTGCAGCTGGACTGATTGCGTCCCTGACCGAGCCCAGATTCCCATTTATATAACATAAACCATATTTTTTTCTTCTTTATTGCTAACCCTCCAGTGCACCCAAGTAAAATGATGTTGAGTAAACAAGAAGAAAAAAATGCTCGTATTCAATCATACACCCATTCCTATCGTTTCTCTCATCGTTTCTCCAACTAACACACTGTGTGTATGTCACCACATTGGCCCGGCGATCCACATGACATGCACCCTGTCCGAGTGGATTAATAAATATCATGCCGCTGTTTCGGCGCTTATTATCTGTGGAATTCCATTTGATTGTTAGCTCTTTTTATTTCAAATAACATTTTATTAACCTTTTTATATTTTATCTTTATATTCTTTCTTTTTAACACCCATTGCTTGTAGCCCTTTGGGATCCGCGGATATAAAGGGCACTACAAATAACATGTATTATTATTATTATTATTATTATTATTATTATTATTATTATTGTTATTAATGACAGCCTGTACTACACTCGTGAAACGTCACTGCCTGCGCGAGGTCAGAAACTACAATACCCACACACCGAAAAGCGGGACCATTAGTTGCACATGCGCATAAAGCCTTACCCTCGATATCTGTAGGAGAAAATGGCTGCACTCATGTTAGGACAGCAGGTAAGATATTCAACGAATTTAATGGTTTTGCGATAACGAATGCGTCGTATTTCATATCTGAACATATGGAAACCTTAATAAGTGATTAACCTGTGCACGGCTGGGGCACAGCATCAGTTGTTTCTCAAAATGACCAGGAGACCTTGGGGTGCCATAGCATTGTTGCTAACCAGCAAGCTACATTCAAAGCTACTGACCTGTCACGTTCAATTTTAATATTCCCTTTCATGACAGGTCCGCCAGTTCAGCACGTCTGTAATCAGGCCTGTTTCAAAGTTGGTGAAGGTGAGTCGGTTACCTAAACCGCTTTTTTACGTAACGGATCAATTGATCGCAACATACACTACTGTAACATTAGTCAATCAATAAAATAATGAATAATCTATCCTGACATGGTTTCTCACCCCCCATTCCACAATGTAGGCCCCTATCCAGGTTTATGGAGTCGAGGGTCGCTATGCCACCGCTCTGTTCTCAGCGGCCAGCAAGCAGAATAAGTTGGACCAAGTTGAACAGGAACTGGGCAAATTATCTGTAAGTTGAAGCAGTGACTCGTTAAATATCACAACATTTTAGACAAGTTTAAAGCCACAAACAAATACAGTGGTCCGTCTTTTCCATTTGCGATGTCTTCGCCTGCAAGGTTATAACGTTGACCTTTTCTCTCAGACCATGATCAAGGATCCCAAGGTGTCCGGCATTGTCATGAATCCTCACGTGAAGAAGGCCATCAAGATGAAGACCGTCACTGATGTTCTGACCAAGGCTAAGATGTCTCAACTCACCATCAACTTCATCAGTGAGCACATTTTGGCAACTTAAGCTTGAATGACAGCTTAAACTACGTGAAAGAAATCAAGAAACGGACTGATCCTGATCACTTTGTCACATTTATTTATTACACCCTTACATTATTATTGTATCTAAACTGTTAACAAGTTCCACAAACCGGTTCCTAAATGGTCTGATAAGTGCACCTTTTGATTTTATTTCTTGGGCACGCACCATCAATTCACACCTTTCACCTATGTTACCTACATCTCACCCACACGTACTTGAACACACCTCCATCATCAGCCCATTGAATATATTGCAATATTGCATCCTAAAGCAGTGTTTTACAATTTTGTTTTCCGTCCGGTTTTAACTAAATGAACTGGTAAAGATGTCCCAGTATACAGCCATCACATAACCATCCTTCAAACTCCCTTTCCCTCTTTTCTCCTCTGCAGAGGTTTTGTCCGACAATGGCCGCTTGCCCCTGACCGCTGATGTCATCGGCGCCTACGGCAAGATGATGGGTGCTCACCGCGGAGAGGTGATCTGCACGGTCACCACCGCCCAGGTAAGCCTACAGGCCACAGCTAGTCATTTGAGCTCTTTTGTCATACGTTATCCACGATGAGCGACAACACAGAAGCCATCATTACATGGGTCACTTCAATGAATGCATGTATTCTTAAGTGCACTACATGCATATGTGCCATATCTAGAAGTGTTAAATCTCATGCCTTAATGTCCTTTAAAATGTGCATTTTCTTTTTCTATTTTTAACTGTTGTTGGATATGTGTGAATGCTCTGTTCCCATTACTTGTTTAATTTCACTGTACTTTGTGCAATTAAATGACCATATTTCTTTATCAACTGCGAGAATCTACGCGTTGTACCTCATTCATCACTTTTATATTTCAGGCGCTGGATGCCCCCAGCCTGGCTGAGCTGCAAGTTGCCCTTAAGGGTTTTCTCCAGAAGGGTGAAACGATAAAGCTAGAAACTAAGGTAGGATTTTGGACACAAATGGAAACCTGGTAAACGGTTCGGAGAGGTTCCATGTTTTTCTCATCTTTTCCTCTCATTCGCAGACGGATACTTCCATCTTGGGTGGCATGATTGTCAGCATTGGAGACAAGTATGTTGACATGTCCACAAAAACCAAGATTCAGAAGCTCACCAAGATCATCAGGGAAACCTAAGTCCAGTGGACATATAAACGGAGGAACGCAGCAGAGTTGCGTATATATGTACATTGCTACTTGTCTGGTTACGGAAATTCGTATTTAGCCAGTGTCTATAGTTACGTTCGCATTACTGTATTAAAATGCGTTGTGAAACGACTCTTGTTTGTTCATTATTGACCAGGTTACCTCAAATTGCATTATTTAATATGTGTAAATTCAACTTGAATGCGAGAATTGAGACGGAGGGTACGTACAACTTGTGAATCTTCACCATTTATTTATTTATATAATATATTCATATCCGTATTTATATAGTTTTTGTGACTGGGCCCTGCACTGACCATAATGTATTTAACCCGAGTACACGTTTAGCCACAAAAAGGAGCATTGTTTCAAGTGGACTGTTGCGTTTCAATGAGGCATCAGGCGCATGCGCAGTCAAGGACTGCATTTTATTTTTTGGGCAAAAATGGCTGCCTCTTTGCTAAACCTCTGCTAAAATGGATATATAAATCTGGAATAACCACGGTAACTTGCCGTCCTTGTTCTCGGCAACGTCAATAGATAACTAAGCGTAGTTTAGAAGCGCTATTGGAAAAATGTTGTGGCTGTCAGATTTAAAAATTGTATTTGATTCAAATTTAACCCTTTCCACTCTATGAGCCGCCCACAAATGAGGTACGATCTTTTCCTTTTCCTACTTTAAGTATTATGTCTTTACGTTCACACCTAATGACGTTTGTTTACAATGAAGTGCATTGCTTAAACACATGTTGGAAATGGTTCATCCTCGGTAGTTATTCATGTGTTCTAAATGCATAGTGTGCGTCTCCAAAAGTAAGCAATAACGCAAATTCCTCGCTTTCTGTCTGCGCAAGCGTGTTGGTGTTAACAAAGAAACATGACGTTATTTTGTTCTGTTTTCGTTCCCCTTGGTGTTTACAAGTACTATCTCAACCCCTACAGAAAATGATGCACCAAGTGACCAGCAGCAGCAATGACTATTGCATGAGTGGACTGTCAGAGGATTGTCAGCATTCTGCAGGGCACTTCGACTTATGTAGCACACAGTCCAACAAGTTCTACTCCTCGCCCTCGCCTTCTCTGCAGCTGTCTCTTGCAAATTTACCCCCACTGCCACAGGGCATGCACAAACCCATGACATGCCAAATACAGGAGAACCAAAACGATTTCCAGGCACCAGCTGCAAGAATCAGGGGCGGTGAGGCCCCCGGTCCGGATGGCACCAAGAAGAAGGGGAAGGGTATTGTCAAATCCGGCAAAAGAGGGAGACCGGCAGGCACCACCAAATCAGCGGGTTATCGCACAAGTACTGGACGGCCACTGGGGACCACGAAAGCTGCTGGTTTCAAGACCAGTCCTGGAAGACCCCTGGGCACCACCAAAGCAGCGGGCTACAAAGTGAGCCCTGGCAGGCCACCAGGGAGCATCAAGAGTCTGGCTCGCCTGAAGAAGCTGGGGCTGGCCACTTGTGAAGCGGCCAAGAAAGTGGACTTCAGCAACTGTAGTGGTCCCAAGAAACTGGACTACGCTTGCTGCGATGTGACGCCCTTTCCCTACAGCATGATGCAGAAACGAGACCTCTGTGAGGCCGGTGGCAAAGTAGAAGACGGCATCGAGTAGCATCGCAGATGTATTTCTACAGTTCCTCGACTTATTCACCATTTTTTTCTCTGTGTGTATGGAAGATGGAGAACCTAATAATGTAAATTAGCTTAACTTTTCATTGTGCAGTCTTGACATTACTTTTCTCTCCTCATAGGACTAAATGCACCCATATAGAAAGTATGTTATCCTGTTTGACAGTGATGCATGCATAGGAATACAATCAAAGTAATGTAGGAATGAAAGTATCTATACATTGTAGTGTATGGTCCATGTTCCATGGACAGTGTTTTTTAAGTCTTTTTTAAAACTGAATTTTAATTGACCCATTATTTGCTACTATGCTTCATGTTGCGTTCCATTCCAAACATTTTCCTGAGCTTATGTGGAAGTGTAGTTGTCCTTTTGTATTGTTGAGTGCAATATGTGATTCATTTTATATTATATATGAAAAAAGATAAACAGAAGGAAATGGAATGGGGCCACGGTGATGTTTTTTATGATCTTGATTGAACAACCCAGCACACGGTAAACTATTTTAAAAACCAAAATTGTTATTTCTATACTTTGTGAATATGTTTTGACTGGGTATTGTAATAGCCTACTTTGTGTCTCGGATTCCTCAAACTATCACTTGATAAGCGAATATATATGTTGTTATCCAGTTCATTAGCAAAAAAATATCCACTTAAACTTCACTTTAAGATTATTTCTTTGTGAAAAATGTATTAAAAGCTTCTGTGATGTATGTGAAACCCAAAATAAAAGTGTCATTTCAGACATTTCATACGTGCAGTACCTACAGTAGACGCAAGAGGTCTCACGCCATCCTGTTCCAATTGTAGGCCATTCCTTTTATTCTCCGAGTAATAACTTTAATGTAATTGTCTAATGATCACCCGGCCATGTAGGCCTTTATATACACACCGATATAAACACACGTCAGGTTGGATGTTGTAAAAGAAAACCCATGTACTGTAACCACTTGAAAACCGACCCATCTAAAAAAACAAAAAAAAACAACGACGTGACTTCAGGTTATCGTTGTTTTTTGTTTGTTTTTTAAGTCATACTGTTTATATCACCATGTGGTCCAATCACATTGTAGTTCTATGGCAGTTTATCAACACAATCCTATGAAGAGAAGGTTTATTAATAAGGACTGGATGGGCTTAAGGGGAGGACTAGGCCACTGCCGCAGTATGGCCACGTCCATTGTTCACGCGCACTGCCACCCACCGCCGGGAAAAAGACGGATGGGGTTTTTGGATGTCAAACTGCATATGGCCAACGACACATCGTAACATTTCATTTGGCCTGCGTGTGTGCCCCCCAAATGTTTAATAAAACACGTCGTGCTACCGAACCATTTGCAACATACATGTCTGAAGCGCCCTAGCGGCCTATTTCCTGAGCCCTTGAGACCCTGAGAGCCAACATGGCGGACGAAGTCTGCCAACATGGGACCTTTCTTCCCCCCCAATATCCACTGACTTCTCTACCGCAGGCTGGTGCCCATAGAAACGCTGCATATCCCCTTTACGGCGGTGTGGAAACCGTTTAAAACGACACCGCAGAGGCAGGCAGCTTTAACACGATTTATTCCCACCCATGTAAAAATAGTTGTTATAAATAGACGTATTTGAGGTATTGAGAGATAAATGGACATATCTGATGTTATAATGGCACCTGGTGTGATGAGGGTGAACGTCTCGGCCCCGGTGCAGACGGGGGGTTGGGTGGCCGTGCCGATTGGTCGCTGCTCACCAACACAGTCAGTCTGGGCTTGTTTTATCATTACCGGGGGCACTCCGACAGCAGGCTCAAAATCATGTAGTTAAAGGGACTCTATAGCCGATTGAGAATTCATACCGGCACGGCAATTTTCCTCGCACTTGATGTTTTAGCAAATACAACTGATCTGTCGCTTAATTCGTGTTTTAAAGTGACAGTTTTTGAAGGGCCGCCGCCGCTGATGAGGCGATGAGGGGGAGAGAATGAGAGCTGAGCTCTGGCCTAGCGCTGCTGCGGCTGGGAGTGTGCAGATCTGCCTTCACAAATCGAGGGAAATAGTCGCTTTATGTCCAACTACAACAGATCCGCTGTTGGTTTCACGGTGACCGACGTCCAAATGGTAAGTTTTCGTGATTTTCCCCCCACGTCGATGCATTTTTTAACTAGTTTCGATGAGTTCCTCTCCAAGTGAACAGTAGCTTGCTATGTGGCTGTAGCCTGTGTTTGTGTAGGTCTGTGTAGGGAGACCCCTTTCTCTGATGGCTCAGTGTCACCTTTGCTGTAGCGTGTGCGCTCCCTAAGAAAATACGAATCGACGATCGCTCAGACCTTTGCTTTATTATGATCGGTGAATGCAACCTGGACTAGTTTGGTGTGATAGTCATTGTCTGAAAGCAGCATGTCAGGAGTGGAATCCTCTGTTTTGGCGACCGACGGCCTTTTAGAATGGAGGCCAGCAATGTCGGGTTATCAGTGAGCATGCAGCGCGTTACATTGACCTATGTTTCATAAAAGGCGTCCGTCGCCTTTAATGGGGATTGTCGAACACTATTTTGTACAACAGGAAAGGTCTTAATTGGTCGTCAACTGATAACCTTTCGATATCGTTCACTGCATGAAGCCACGCAACTTGAAGGATGCGTTTTGTTGTCCTATTCCGAGTGTAAATATTGTCGCACCTAACATGAATCCCTTGTCTTTTGGCAGGAAAGAGCCATGAAAACATGAGTCAGTCTTACAGACGGGCTGTGAGGGGAGGCTCAGTGTTCGGCTCAGGTCAGCCAGAGCTGATGCCCCCCAATGGCCTCAGCACTAATTCCTATGGAAACCAATGTGGCAGTCGAAGGCGTAAGTCAGGCCAACCGCCAGCCTTGCAACTGCCAACCTCCAGTATCAAACCAGCACCTGTCCCGGGCTACAGTCCCCAAGACCGGTCTCATTGTTACACGCCGCGGCTGCAGGACCTCAACGGTCTGGTGACCAGGTCCGACCTGGGCCTGGACCCCAGGGACATGCGGCACAGGACTCACCTACACTCACAGAGTCCAATGAGCAATGAGGAAGAGGATGAGGAGGAGGAGGAGGAGGACGAGGATTTCCAGGCTTCGTCCGTCCGTCTCCCTCCGTCGCCAGGCCCCCTCCAGGTGGAGCTGGACCGGAACGGGTTCTCCCACCACAGCCCCGTCAGCCTGGACCGCTGCTCGCCACTGCCCAATGGCTACCTCCACTTTGAGTCCACGCTGTTCGACGGCGCGGAGGTCAAGGTGGAGGAGCGGGCGTGCGTCAAAAAGGATGACCTCGCCCCCTTCCCCCTCTCGCAGCGGCTCGGGCACCAGGGGGGCCCGTCGGACCGCAAGGGGGCCCCGTCCGGCTCTGCGGCGGACAGGCACGGCGGCATGTACAAACCCAGCGTCCTCAACCTCATGGCCAAGACCCTCTCTGAGCTGAACCCCACGCTGAGCCCCAGCGAGCTGCCGGAGATCAGCATGGGGGACGAGTGGAGCGCGGGCGACAACTCGGACAGCGACGCCGACTTCTCCTTCACTCCGGACCACGGGCTGGTCTCACCGTCCGGCACTAACTCAAATGTGAGGGTCCAAACTTTTTGTTGTTGTTGCATTGTCTTGCTTATTTTATTGAAATACAGGAATACTATCGAATAATACTATCTACAGCTTTTAATCAATTAATTGCAACAGTTATTCGAAGACGTAATGAGAGTCGTCTACCTTTTCATCTGCTTCACAATGAATACTAAGTAGCCATTAAGTGCTATTTATCTTAAACACAGTTCTAATGATGTTAACATTTATTCCTTTCCGCAGTCCAACAGCCCCAAGAAGAAGCCTCTGTCAGCTGTGAAGTATTTGGAGGGAGACCTGGTCTGGGCGAAGTTCAACAGGCGCCCGTGGTGGCCGTGCCAGATCGCGTACGACACACCGCAGGGTGTTCACACTAAAATGAAAGGTGAGAAGATGTTCATCAACCGTATGCCGTACCTCCCGCTGATTGGCTGTGAAGGTGTCCTCAAATGGTGTCCACCATGAGCACGCTTTCAGGTCTCAGGTTAGAGCCTGGTTTATACTTCTCCGTAAAGTGCTCTACGTGGACACAGAGAGCCCTCTCCGTAGTATGGAGACCTTCTCAGAGACCCTTTCCGTGCTCTCCGGGTGCATCTGATGTTTTTTAACTGTCCGTCAC
>JAOTIX010000002.1:13003490-13030843 GCA_027123715.1 Gaidropsarus macrophthalmus
CCCCCCCCCCCCCCCCCCCCCCGCGCCCCCGCCCCCCGGCGCGCGCGGCGCCGGGGGGGCGGCGGCGGCGGCGGCGCGGGCGGGGCTCGGAGGGGGCTGGTTTCCAGGGGCAACGGAATGTGTTGACGCGGCGGAGGGGGCTATTGGTCAGAGGGGTTTTCTCTGTTGTCGGCCTCCGCCTTAGTGGGCTGCCCTGGGGACGGGGCGTGGGGCGGGTGGGAGATGGGCGCGATGCCGTGCACCAGGGAGCCCTGGACCAGACCCTCCACCCCCGCACCGCCGGCCCCCGCCACGCTGATCAGACCCGGAGGAAATCTGAGACAGAGGGAGAGAGAGAGAGAGGGAGGGAGAGACAGAGAGGGAGGGAGATGGAGAGACAGAGAGGAGAGAGATGGAGACAGAGACAGAGAGAGATGGAGGGAGAGAGACAGAGGGAGAGGGAGAGCAAGAGAGGGAGGGAGAGAGATGGAGAGGGAGAGAGACAGAGGGAGAGAGATGGAGGGAGAGACACAGATGGAGACAGTGAGGAGGAGAGAGCAAGAGAGACAGACAGACGAAGAGAGACAGAAAGAGACAGAGACAAGGAGAGAGAGAAGTCACGTGATTTGATCGCCCCTGTACAACACACCGGCAAACGAGAAAATCTGTCTTGTCACATGCGTCACATACATTAAGATATTTTGCGAAAATAAAAAAAGACTGCTTCTATGTTTGCCATCAGCGGGAATGTGGTGCTTTCATTACCATGTCAGTGTACTGTCACAGTAAATGATGGTCGCTTGTCACAGCAACCCCTCTGGCATGAGAAAGCCGACACTAAGTGTAAAGTGTAAGCAATAGCTGTTAAAGGAGCGACCAACTCTTCAACGCTCCATCCACTAACCTACTACAACTATACATGCATACACCGCTACACACACACACACACACGCACACACATACACACTATGCCACGCAAAAGCATCACAATTTAACAGGTCATGGGTACATTGTGGAGAGCTAATATGCTATTGCTACAGGCTAGCCTGGCGTCCCCCTTGATGGCGCATGGGTCAAGGAACCCTTCCTCTACAACGGAGCCCGTACGGCGCTCATTGAGAGCTCTGTTCATTGGTCGACGCACGCTAAGAAGGCAGTTGTAAAATAACACAGAGACAGGTCCACACGCGGCGTGCTGAGACATTACCTCAGCAGCACGCCATGCAGGTGAGAGTGTAACAAAAGAGGTGTGCATCTCGTATTTGGTTAGAGTTCCTATCCAATGTCTATTCAAAACCCCTGTGGCTGGAGAACCCAGTGTGGGGGGGATAAGATGTTTAATACTATCCTACTGCGTGGCTGAAATCTGAGCAGGATGTTCAGCAGAATACACCTGAGACAGAGAGAGAAAGTCAAGCTATTGATAAGAAATACCGGAAGGAGGCCGTGCTGCTGCTGCTGCTTTAAGAGGCTGATCAGCCATTTCCTGTGGCGCCTATGAATCTTACGTCTATCTGACTCACACACACGACTGAGGCATACGATGTACACCAGGAGCGTGGCTGCGATTAGTAGATGAATAAAGAGAAACGTAGAATTGATATGGAAACATGGGAGCAGAACTGGCTATCATCAGTCATCCTCCCCAAACGGGCGGAGGCGGTGAGCGTTATGTACCCAGAGAACAATTAGCACGCCACCCCCCCATTTTCTCTTTTCCCCTAGGGTCGTCCCCGTTTCTATGGTAACGTGAAGCATGCAGTACAACGTGCGTGCGGCGAGGGGGCGCAGCTCTGCTCTGGGCGTTACCTGTACGCCGCGGCGCCATTGAGCTCCGGGTGGACGGCCGCCGCCGCCGCCGCCTCCATGCTGGGCCACTGCGAGGCCGCCATCAGGTACTCCTTGTTCACGCAGTTCTTCAGACTGTCCGGGATGCGCCCTGGGGTCGGGGCAGAGAGATAGGAGCAGGGGGGTGAGGGGCTCAGCCTGCCTTAGCTCGCGGCTACGCTAACGCTTGGCGCCATGTTGACGGCGTGCTGAGGGGGAGCAGGGGTGTCTTACCGGTGATGGCCCGGCGGACCTCGCGCGCAGCCTCCTCGCGCGCCTCCACGGAGGCCTGCTCGCTGTACCAGGACGTGTGGGGGGTGCAGATCAGGTTGGGGGCGTCCTTCAGCGGGCCTGTCGAGAAGCTGTGGGGGGGACCAACATGTGGAGCAGAGGGGGTTGTTGTGCGTGCACCGGAATAAAATATACAAATGTAAACGACCTAGGTCAAATCTACACAGCCTTTATCCATCTGTGCGACAAGAGACTTTCCTTTTGTTTTTGATGTAATACATTTGTAATTGGAACTTTGTAGATGATGCACAACAGAGTGCATCATGGGAGCCGTGTACCTGAAGGGCTCCGTCTCGTGGACGTCCAGGGCGGCCCCTCGTATCCGGCCCTCCTTCAGGGCCTGGGCCAGGGCCTTCTCGTCCACCAGGCCCCCTCTGGACGTGTTCACCAGGAAGGCCCCCTGACGCATCTTCACCCCAGGAGGAGGAGGTGTGGGGAGAGAGAGAGAGAACATGAATACACCAGAACAATCACATCCACGTTTGTAAACATTACTTACTGATGTATTAACGTTGTCAAAGAAAATGTAGCCCAAGGGATTCATCTTTTTAAATCAACCTTTATTTATCCTGATAAAACATTCAAAACCGTTTCCTATTTACAATTTTGGTCTGGTTACAATGTTGATCTCCTCAGGGTAATGAGGCCGAGGGACCACGGTGGGCAGGTATGGGCTCACCTGTTTGATGGTGAAGTCGTTGATGAGGTGGTGGTTGTGCTCGTTGAGGCTGCAGTGCAGGGACACGCAGTCCGAGTGGATGAGCAGGTCCTGCAGGGTGGCCATGCGCTGCAGGCCCAGGGAGCGCTCCACGCCGTCGGGCAGGTAGGGGTCGTAGAAGATCACCCCGAACCCGAAGGCCTTGGCGCGGAGGGCCACTGCCTGGCCCACGCGGCCTGCGGGGGAGGGGAGGAGCCAGGGACCAGGGGGAGGAGCCGAGATGAAGGGGAGGAGCCAGGGACAAAGGGAAAATTAATTAGATGGATAGATTGTCATGCTTTGGTGACACAAACCTTAATCAGTTCAAACTCCTGAAAGCTATTCGGTTTGGATTTCACCTTCTATAGACGCATTTCTCTTTTATGCAGAATCCTAAATGTGCTTAAGCCTAAGCACAGTCAATGAACAAAGAAATGCTCTGAGGTGCTCCCTGTAGAGCAGACATAAACGCGATGTTGACGCTACGACCAACACAAACCCAAAATCACCCTGGTGGTTTTAGAGAAAAACATCGGAACGAATAGTAAATTACAGGTTATGCTATCCTATGATTCTGAAGTACCAAAAATCAACTACTGTGCGTTTACATTACTGCCGTCAATTCCTCAAATGTAAAAAAGGGAATATGATAGTTTATCGATTTAAAACGGGGACAATGCACAAAAAAACATTGATCTCGTAAAACAAGAACAAATGTATTGAGCCAGGTTACAGCAATTTAGCTAGTGTCCGCCTGTAGTCCCTGCTTGCTGTGCTGATCGATCAAATCAGAGTACACTGGTGAGAACCCGTAGCGCGCCGCTGTCGCCTGTCCCCGCTCACCCAGGCCGATGATCCCTAGCGTCTCGCCGCGTATGCGAGCGGCGCCGCCCGCCACCTCGCGGATCTGCTCCACGCTGGCGGCGCGTGTGCCCTCGCGCAGGGCCTGGTGCATCCAGGTGACCCTCCTGTACAGGTTCAGGATCAGACACAGTGAGGTGTCCGCCGTCTCCTCCACCGAAGAGGCCGGCACGTTGCACACGGCAATGCCTGGAAGGGGGAGAGAGAGAGAGTGAAGCTGCTGGTGAGATTCAAGCGCTGTGGTTTGAGCCCAGAGTTAGACATGACTATTCTCTGTGCTACTGGAGAGGGAAGTGCAATGTGGGGAAATCTGCTGAGACTTGCAGTCTGTTCCGGGCAAATTATATACTCGACCGCTGCCGGCTCATTTCTGACCAATTAGGATGTTTTCGCTGATTGGTTCAGGGCATCCGTGTTGAAGGTTAATCCCAGGTCAGTGAGACACTTCGGGGAGGGAGGGAGCACAGATCAAGGGAAGTGTTTTACGATGTATTTGCGCTTGACTGCTCTCCTTTGCTATCTCGCTTTACATCTCTTGAGTCTCACCTACAGGCGCGTTAAAGAGCCCCTGTTTCACCACCCGGGGGGAATAGCGATTAGCCATCGCAAGGAGCGCCCCTGGGGCTCAGTGACACCACAAGGTGCAGTTGATGGAGAGATAAGCCTTCCACTTGCTACAGTCCACAAGGGCTGGACCCCACCACTGCTGATGTCACCGGCTTGTAATGGCTAATCGCATTCACACCAGGGAAGTAAGATATAGATTAACCTCTGATAAAAACACAAGGCCCTGGAGGAAAGGAGTCTCAGGACAAACAAGGAACGGCCTTCGGAGAGCCATGTCATGCAAACGCGGTCGCTATCGGAAACAGAAGCCTGGTGGTTAGGGCGAAGAACTCCAGTGGGCCAAACTGCAGTGGGTTCAAACATCGATACAGGCAGTGTAGTCATCCTTTAGCAAGATGCAAAAACCCCAACTGATCATTGATTGTACACATTTAAAACTAAATATCTGCATTGATTTCATGCAGTGTGTACACAGATATACACCCTAGTAGTAGAGGATGGAAATACGCTCCACAGTACTAACAATATGTAAGCCATCCATCATCACAACCTATAAGTCTAAACCTGCGTTTATGAATTAACCCCATCAAAAGAGACCAGATGCACTGCACTGACACCCGGGTCCACAACGGACGCTGGGCTGCCACCCAGGGTCTGATCGTGGGTGAGGGAGGGAGGGAGGGAGGGAGGGAGGCTCACCGAGCTCGGCGGCAGCTTTGATGTCCACGTTGTCGAACCCAGAGCCGATGCGCACGATGACACGCAGGCCTTTGAACTTGTCCAGGTCGTCCCTGGACAGAGTGATGGTGTGGTACAGCAGAGCGCCCACCGCCTCATTGAGCACCTGGAGAGAGACACACCACACGTTATATATAGAAGCGACACAGCTGTACAACAGGAAGCAATGGGTGTTGTCTAGAGTAGGACGCAGTGAAGAACAGCCAATATATGCATTTATATATGGTGATGGACTACAAACCTACACTGGCACCGTACATGTTTTGACAACTTCCTGGGAATAATTAACTACTGCTTCCTTTTTTTTGTGGTAAACCATAAATAACCATAAATCCATAAATAAATGTTTTGTTAACACTAACTGGAAAAGCGAAAGGACCATCTTTGCGAATCTACTAATAATGTGTCATGTGTTAACGCGGTAATGTGATAAAGAAATAGTCTGTTAATAGTCTAAATTACACTCTAATTAAAATGTAAGAGAAAAAGGGCTTTTGTGAAAGGTTTTTAAACCCTGAAAAGAATGCAACGCTAAAATAACCAAACGTGTCCTCATTGTTTTGGGTGAACGGACTAATAAAGGCTCAAACATTTAAGATTCCCCCTGACACTGCTTTCCGTTCTGCAGGTGTGCCCAGGGGGTATCCCTCCTCACCTTCTCGTGGATCTCCTGTGTGGACTGGGCGTCGCAGAAGGCCACGGTGGCCACGTCCTTGAGGATGGGCATCTCCACCGTGCAGTCGCGCCCGTCCAGCAGCGCCACCAGCGGCCGGGGGTGCATGGGGCCGTTGAGGATAGGGGGACGGATGCCTGTAGCAGAGGGGAGGACATCGGTTAGCGGCGCCGTGACGTCACAGGGAATGGTCGCAGGCGTGCATGCGCCACTGTCGCAGATCAACAACACTCAGGCTCTATTCACTCGTTTCCTTATTCATTCACATTAGGAAATTAGTTCAATTGTCTGCATCTCCATCTTTGCTTAGTCACAGACACGCCAGGTGAGCTAGGAGTTATCCAAACACAGAATGTTCCACCCACAAGTCTGATGTGTGCGCACACACACACACACACACACAAGCTAGCAAATTCTTAAAAAAAAAAAAGAAAAAAGATTGTGTCCCAACTGCAGTAGTCTGACAGATAAGACTCCCAGTTCCATATATTCTGCCGCGTGCGTTGCATTGGGCTATTGGTAGCTAGGGCTTTGGTAGCGTTAGGGTTCGGGGCTGTGACTGAATCTGCAATGGTGGTGTACAAGTGTGTGTGTGTGTGTGTGTGTGGGGGGGGTTTCCTGGCATCTCGCGCCTAGCCTTGCATACTACGGCGTAGCGTAACCGTGGTAATTAGAGATTCAGATCAGCGCAACAATCCTGACGACACGCGGAACTGTCAGCACAGGAAGAAAGATAAAAACCTGGTTGAGTCACTGTATGAGCTGATGATGATGATGATGAGCACGGGGGGGGGGAGTGTGAAGAACAGGGGGGAGGGTGTGCAGAAAACATTTAATGGTGGTTGTGATGGTGGTTGTGGTGTTTTTTCACAGCAGTCTGAGTCATGACCCAAATTCTCCCATATAACCCACCCCCCCAACAAACACTCAAAACAACACACTCCCCCTGGAAAAAACAAAACAAAACCAGGTGCATGCAAACGCACACACACACACACACACTACACTCTCCCGCTCGCCAGCACACACACACACACACACACACACAGCCAGCTGCAGCAGTACATCCATCTATGTACCACATGTGTGCAATTGCCAAGAAATGTGGGGATGAGGGATTTTGTGAATCACGACATTATTGAAACACAGACGTTTTGGGGCAAACCCCCCGGCCAAGTTAACCGTTAATCTGAGGCAGCCGGAGAACAGCCCAACAGGAAAATCCTTTTTTTTTTAAATCTTCTTCTCGCTTGGGCCCGGTGTGGTAAAGCACAAACGACGTGAGAAAAAAAAATGTCCTACTGCTGACGTCTGGGGGGAGATGGTGGGGGTGGGGCAGTGAGCTCCGTGGACACAGCGAGAGTGAGGAGGTAGCCGTGGAAATGTGGAGGAGGAGGAGGAGGAGGGAAGGGAGTGTGGGCTGCGAGGGAGGGCAGGCAGGGGTTGGAAAACAAATATTTGTGAATACTTCCTCTGACGTCGACACTTACAAGCAAGCCCGCACGCACGCGCACGCACGCACGCACAAACACACACACACCTCGTGCGAAGCGAGAAAGACAGGGGCAAGAGAAGCACGCCCAGCGGCCTGGTGCCGCTGAACAATATGCTGCACTCCGTTTGTTGGGGCAAGTCATAGCTAGCTGGAGGAGGCTCCAGACGGACGCTGCTGCCTTTCTTTTTTTTTTTTAATGAACACTCCCTACGCAGGAGCCCTGCGCGCTGCACACGGGCAGACAAAGAAAGCGCCTCGTCTGAAACGCAGCGGTACGCGGCGGCGGTGGAAATATCCACGCAGGCATACGCACGCAGAAAATCTGAGTGAAAGACGCTGACATATTTGAGGCCTACGACGCAGAAGCATGGCGGCGCACACAATGCTATTCATTCAGTGATTCATTCATTCTCCCTCCCACCCTCTCGCTGACTCCCTCCTCCTCCTCCTCCTTTTTTCTCCTCTCTTCCTCCGGCCATGGTATATGAGAGCGAGCGAGCGGGCGGGCGAGAGGGAGAGAAAGCAAAAGGCAGAAAGGAAGACGGAGGGGGAGGGGCAGGGAATGATGATAATGCAGCAAGCCGCGCTACTCCACCCAGACACACACACACACACAGTAATTCAATTCCTTTTTAACGGCTACAACGACACCCGCACACGCACAGAAACGCAGCGAGCAGAAAAGGGAAACTGCACACACACACACACGCAGCCACTGCGCGCACACCAGAAATCGGATGTACAAACATAGCTTTGAAGACACATTTTAAAAACATACAAGCACCGAACCTTGCATTATGAAGTCAGTCGGCCTGTCTTCCTCTCGCTCTCTCTCTCTCTCTCTCTCTCACTCGCTCTCTGTGGCCTTGCTCTCCCTCTATCGTTCTTTTTTCCCCCCCTCTCTCTGTCAGACTGTTCTTGGCTGGCTGGATCCCAGCTGTCATCCACACCCAGCCCCTCCCCCAGAGCCGGCCTCCAATCGCAGGGTTCTCCATTGAAGGCCGGCCAACCAGCAGTAACCTCATTAGCATAACCAGTCTGAGACCGAGGGCGGTTTGGCTGTTGTCGTTTTTTAAAGAGACAGCTGGCCCGTTTCCCTGTAGCTGCGGCCACGACCCTTCACCTCGTCCTCTCCCTCTAGCGCGTCTCCAGAGACTCCCAGACCGTTCCCTCCATTTTAGTTCTCCATTATGCCGGGCTGCACCGGCTCCCCCACACTCTGACCATTGTTTTGGTTTTTCATAACATACCTGGTGTCTCTTTCAGGTGAAAAATATATTACACTGTGAATTTGCATTGAGCACAAAAAAAATTGTACTTACATTTTTTTATACAATTCCATCCTGAGAGAATTATATTTTACGAAATTAAATCTAGATTCTTTCTCCGCATGAAACCTGTGGTAAAGGCCTTGGGATTCCATGGCATGCACTGTTGACCAGTATGCAGTATTGTGCACCCAATATAATCAATTAGCATCAATTGCAGCAATTACTTCTTAATAAATCAAAATACAGGTCTATGAATAATATTGGATGTGGCACTCCACCTGGTTGTCCTCTAGGTGAAAAATATCAGAAAATCTGGCAAGGTGAATCACTATGGTTATGTGCATTGGCAAAAAAACGGAGTCTGATCCCAGAGCATTCCCTACATCCTCAAGAGGAAAATATACAGCATATATAGCATATTGCTACTGCTCTGCAAGTAAATGAATTATCGGTTACAATTTAAACATCTGCTAAAATGGTACCACCCAAAAAAAATTATTTCATTCTATGTGCTTCTTCATTTTGATAGAAACTGTGGGTTTCTAATGCATTTCGCCTCCGCAAATCTCTTTTTTATAATGGAAAAAACACGTTAAACGTTCAAACACAACCACGAGCATGGCCGAGCACGTATGAAGAGTAATTTCTGATATTACAATGTGTGTGGTGTGATAAATTCAGTAATAGATTTGCATGCGTTTTTGTTAGGATTATATAACACGGATTAAAGAGTTTTTACTCAAAAGGAAATTCTTATATTTCTTTAACAAATGTAACTTTTTGCATAACCACCCCCACACACATGTTGGTAATGAAATGTAACGGTAAGGAGAGAACATGTGAGGTGGCCCAGGTTAACTAAGGTACAAAAATCATTATCATATCATCATTATCCAAGACTGCTCATTTTTTGTTTGCATCATTAGATAGATTACATGGCTAGCCCAGCAGCATTGATCCCAACATGGGCTTGTGTGTTAAACAACTGTTAGATAAGTAACGCTTTAAAACAAATAGCATCCCTTAGCCTGTGCCTAGAGCTTGCGGCTCATGTACACATTCTGCATGTATGCAAGTCTGTAATTAAACAGCTGAATCCATAACGAGACAAGGAAACCCAATTAAAAACCCACTATACATTCATCACAAAATTATGTTTCAGTAATTGCCATACACCAAAATTGCTTTGAGGGGCTCATGTTAACCAGAGGAGAACAAACAAGCGGCACACAGGTAGTTGCCTGGTGATCAAAACAAAGCATCTGTCCCTGGAGGAGCAGAAAACCCATTTGTCTTCCTCCGATTATAGAAACTCTGGGTACAACGGTTCACAAACACCACGTCAAGACACCTCGTTTGGGAAACATCATTTTGATGTGGTTTGGTAAAACAGAAGCAAAAGAAATTCAAATCAATTAGCTAAAAGCTGACTGCTGTAAGATCAACAGGTTTCAAATTACATAAATATAAGTTATACCGTACCTATAACAATTAATTTGATGACAGAGTATTTGAGGTAATGTGCAAATGTATATATGTAAATATATATTGTATGTATATTGTACATGTACAACATCAATATGATATTGGAGATAATGTACCTTAAAAGCACAAATTCAAATATAAGACATGAAAATACATTCTGGGGTTTTTTGCATAGAAAAATCAACTGAATGCTTTCAAATGTTCATATTTCCAATAAACTACATTAATGGCAAATGTATTAAACGGTAGTACAGGGTTGTGCTGTAGCTAATTAGCCGTCCAATGTGCGCTTTATAATGTCAATGTGCAGTCCCCCTTCGGTGCTAGGGGCAATTGGGTAACATTCTTTGCAAACCTCAGCTTATTTGACCTCTGTTATAAATGGGGACATTGTAGATTGGTGATAAATGGCCTTAATGGAGTTCACATGTCTCAAAGAACTATAGCCATGATGATTATCTAGTGCTTGTTTTTGTGTGTTTCCATTCATTTACCATCCACATATATTGTCCCTGTAAACTTCATTTAATTCCAATAAGCCATTACACAAAAGCATGTCCAAAATGCGTTTGCCAAGTATAGCCATTCAAGCCATTCCATACCATATAATAACATTGCATTTACTGTGCATCTATTGAGTACTATACATTTTAATTGTTGATTCGGAAAACTCACCCTCACAGATGCGGTCCAGTCTCTGCCGCTTTACTTTGTGTTTGTCCATCAGAGCCATAGACTATAAGAGTCTTAACCCAGGACAGAGCAGAATAGGACAAATCCAAATACAAGTGAGGAAACTCCAATGCAGTCTGCTTAACTACACCTGCAAAAAAAGTGACAATAACATACTTTAATTTATCTGCATATACACACGCAAAGCAACATTTCTCGTGTTATACTAGCAGTTAGACCACCTATGCATTCATGAGACCACTTACCAGCTGAACAGTCCTGGAGATGTCCCTGTACTGATGGGGCTGACAGTCCAGTTCACCCTGTGGACAGAAATGGTGGACATAAATTGATCGGTTGGTCTGGTATACAATAATCGAAGCTGCTTAAATAAAAAAAATACACGTTTCCATATGTACACCGAAACGGGAAAACTGTATTCGACATAAACAATGCTACCGTGTATTTTCCGGTTGAGTTAACCTTAGAGACGCTCAAAGCCTAATTAAAAAAAAACATTTAAACAAAGTTGGCGGAATATCTGTCCAGACAACCGAAATAATACCGCACCGCGGTAGAAATAATAGAATCAAAAGTCAAGGTGCAGCTCAACAAACTTTAACTTAAAAAACAAACGGAGAAACTACGACTGTTGAGCGATGCGCCCGTTAGTCTGCAAAGAAGCTAACCAGGCTAGCCTTAGCTCAAAAACTTAGTAGCGCGAAGGCTAAAACCTGTGTGTAAAAACCAAATAACCCGGGAATAAAGTACCAAATCAGACGGTAAACACACTTTTTCAAACAAAAAACGCACCCAACACACACACATGCAACAATCCAAAGCAAACGATTACCAGGCGTGTTGTTAGCATTAAGTTGTTAAACTTTTTACACAGAGCATGGAGCTAACGCTACGGCTAACATTGACGCTATCACTGCCTCTCCAAACACACACTGGTGTTATTGTTCACAACGACGTATCACGACACATCACTAAAACTCTGGCAGAACTACGGACTCAAAGCAGCACATAATAGTACTGCTCGCTTTATTGTAATCTATAGCACCCAGTGAAGCGTTTACACAATTGCTAACATCTAGCTAACGTGAGCTAGCATGCCCGTGTGTGTGTGTGTGTGAGCGAGCGACAGCCAGGCTAACGGGAGCCTCGTCTCGAGCGAGTTGTTATCAGCGCGAGTGTGGCGCTACAATGTGAATTTCTACTCTGCATTAACGTGTTAGACTCACTCAAACAACAGGGGGCACGTTGGAAACTTTTCTAGTCGGGTGTCGGCGAGTGGCAATCGTTTCCCCCCAAGTCACCGGATCATGCATTTAAGGGTGAACTATTTACCCCGATGAAACTCTTTGAGGAGTGCTGAGACAGTGTGCGTGCGTCGGCGGTGTTCCCTCTCTCCCGATCGCCATGAAATAAAATTAGAGGAAGTCGTTTGTTCAAGGGAGGGTCACACGGTGTGAGGAGAGGCAGTCGAGGATTGGAAGGAGCGCCCCCGCCTTCACGGCGGAGCAGCGCCTCTGACAAGGAATTGGAAGTGGTGGCGGCGTGTGTGCATGGTGCATTATACGTTTAACAATCAAGTTTTAATCGAAGTGTTAAATTGATATATATGTTAAAGGTGATGCATTGGTCATATCAACGTGAAATCAAACATTTAAGAAGACAGCAAAATGTGTCAACCACGTTGCACTGTTGACATCAAGACGTTGACAAAAACGTGTCAGTAGTCGGTTGCACACAGGATAGTTTGACAAACCCAACCTACGCAAAATGAACCACTAGATGTCACCATGAATGTATATTTTAACAATAATTACAGCTAGAATACGTTGCAACAACGCTGCCAAATGGAATATGCTCAATGCCCTCGATTCTTGAACAAGATGACATGAAAAGATCCATTCTCTATTCAACTTTATTTGTACACAAAGTGTAATTTTGTCCATTTGAAAACGCATTACAAAAATCATCTCTAAAGGCCACCAATACTTTGCATCACTTCTTGATTCTTATTCCCTAGAACTCACAGAATAGGCACAATATTGTACACCATGTTTTTACAATGTTCCCTATTGGATCAAAACTGCAGCATAGGCTAATTTATTGTCTATTATAGTGCATGTGCAATGCTGTCGTTTCATTGATGTTGATGAGTCCAAAGACAACCTCTCACTTGAACACTAAATCAACAAATGTTAACATTTGATTTTGCCATTACAGCTAAATACATGACCGAAATAAACTATAGCTTAAAACACGCAATTAATGTTGACAGAAGTTACATTAATTTCCAAAAAACTGAGGGAGCCCACATGTAATATTCATGTCTATTACAAGAAAGGCTAAGCAAAGTTAATCTTTGCTGGTGTGGGGATATTTCACTGGGTCAAATAAAATGCATGTGAAAGCACAGCCAGCATTAGATAAGATATGCTTCCAAAGAGCTTGTTATACATATAGTCTTTGAATTACCGGACATTCTGGAATGTATTTGCTCTTTTTGAGGCATTACAGCAATCCATGACCATCCAAGAAAATGAAAAAAATTAAAACAATGTATCAGGTTCATTTCATGCGTCTTAAATAAACATTGTAGGCCAATGTCGAGAATGACAAACGCATGTGAACAGCAAGTCCTTCTTGCAAGCTCATTTACTGCCGGCACAAGCCATCTGTGCAAGTTATTTCTGTTGTAGTATACAAAATATCCACCTAATTGATGTGCGCCAGGACATTAGTGATGTGGATTAGAGATGCACAATATAGCTTTTTGCTGATAAAGACAATCACATAATGGTCCAGAAGCTAGAATACTGTGTGCCCAACGTTAAAGTGTGTGCTTTGTAGCTGATGGGTTGCTGAATAGGCAGGCACCATTACATTGTTATGAAATGCCAATTGATTATTTTTGCTTAAGAGTTACAACGATATTATTGTATTTTGATATCTGCAGTTCATCCTTACTAAAAAGGATACCTACATGTGCGTTAGGAGGGCAGCAGGCTCCCAGACAAATAAAATCTGCCATATAGTGCGTGTTCAGCCTCCATGTGTGGTCCACATGTTTACTGTACACAGTCAAGTCAAGGGAGAGGAGGACGCACCCAGGAGGCCCACTCAGTTCTCCTCAATGAGGTTCAAGTCCAGTTCAGTGCAATCCCGCTCAAAGAAGCCCCCGCTATCCATGGCGTTCCCTTTTCTTTTATTGTTGTCCTCTTCACTTTCGCTCAGCGGTCCGATGCTGGTCCTACCCAGGAACTCTGCAGGGGAGAACGCGGAGAAACGGTCTCCCTGCGAAGGCTTCGCAAACATGCAGACACTTGCACCGCCGCCGAGAGACTCCCCGGTGCCGATCTGCCCAAGAAAGACACCTTTTACGACCAAATCTTCCAGAACTGGGAATGCAGGCACATCAAAATCGTTTAAAAAATGCACAAGCCATTGCAGAACCTTTTGTTATTGTATGGAAAAAAAGACTTGACATGCATTGTATATGGCTCAAATGAACAAAGATCACCTCTTTGAAAGCAACAGCACATCCTCTCACCTGAGTCATCTTGCTGAAGTCCAGGCCCGGCCGGGAGCAGGGCAGGATGTCTGGGTCATGGCGTCTCTTCAGATAAGGCCTCCGCATGTCGCAAGGCTGAGAGTGGCATCGTGGGAGGGCCGGCCGCAGGACGCGCCGCGAAGACGACGGCGTGCTGCAAGCCGAGCTCGGTGACGGCGAGGGAGCCGGACGCTCCGTGGCAGGGAGGCAAGTTAAAGGGCCGGCCGGGGCAGAGGCCTCGCAGGGCAGCAGCAGCAGCATGGAGGCGTCCTGCGTATGCACGGGGGACAGAGAGAAGCGCCGCCGAAGCAGCGAGCGCGAGGACACCAGCGGAGCGGGGGAAGAGGAGCAGGAGGAAGGTGTGGGGAGGAAGGTGGAGGAGGCGCCCCTCAGCGTGTCACAGGGGTCCCAGGGGAAGCTCCACGGAATCGGGGAGTCAGAGTTTAGCGCCAGGCTGACAAACATTGGGCTGCACGACGAGTGCAAAGAGGAGGTGGTGACGGAGGAGCTGCGGCCGCGGAGGGGCAGGGAGCTCGTCGTGGAAAGCAGACTGGCCACGCTGCCGCTCTGGCAGCGACGCCTGACGGGGGTCCAGACCCTGGAGGCGCTGGGCCGCCACGTTGAGCGACACCGAGAGAGATCTTCTGGGACGGACAGAGAGCGGCAGTGGCGCTTGGGAGGAGGTGGAGGAGAGCCATGGAAGGAAAGGTCTGTGACAGAGGCGCTGGGAATTTGAGTTTGGTACAGAGGATCTCCGACCGGGACAGGGAACCCAAGAGGGAGCGGGGCGGACGACGCGTTAAGGAGAGGGGTCCTGCTGGACGGGATGGCGGCCAAACTACCCTCTGGCAATGCAGAGAATACCGTTACATATCAATTAACAGGAAACCTACCGGGTGCATTTCTTCATTCACTTACCCGGTGTGGATCCATACGTGCTCAGAGACACCGTCGGACTACAACCAACTGCAGGCAACGGCTGAAACGCAAGTATTTGGATCAAGTTAGTTGCACCGTTATTGTTTGTAATGTTCTTTTACAGCAGGAGAGCCCTTGAATCATAGATTTGACTTTCTGCCACTTACCACGTTCCCATTGAACGAGAATGCCTTCTGATAAGGATCCTCCAAACTCTGCTTGTGTAACTGCTCTGTAATAAGCGTCACCATTGCTGTAGCCCAGACTGAAGTGAAGGCATGAAGATGGTTGGTTCTGGGGAAGGGCGGCACGACGGGGGAGGTTTTGTCTGTCAGAAACCTGGCGTGGTTTGGGGCGTCCCCTCTGCGCCTCAAACGGCCAGCTGACGCACTCTTCCCTCACACTGTAGTCATCTTCAGGTTGAACTGGGGAGGAGACATGAGGCAAATGGGTCATGGTAAGCAAAAGTGGATTCATTAATCACACATCAATGAACTTTCACAACTTTCCAGAGTCAGCTATGTAGTACGATGCCAAATGAGAAGTTAAATCTATAGATTGCAGAACATTTATAAAAGCCGGCAAGTAAACTGGTTCATTATAAAGACAAGAGGGTTGTAGCCAGGCCATTGCATGTGGCAGGGAGCAAATCAAAGGCCGGCCTCAAAAGAGGAGGGGGAGGATGCTTGAAGTGAGAAAACTAAGGAGGAGTGGGACTGCAGGCATGCAGTAGGGTCTTTGCAAAGGAGACAAAAGGGCAAAGGAAAATGGACAATAGACTTTGAAGGGCTTCTATTTTATCACAGTTAACGGCCAAATGCAAAGTGTCCACAGAGAGCCAACTGATCCCAAAACATTAAGTATTTTAATGTCAAATCTTACATTGGTTTTATGGTACAGGTGAAAACCTGAGATGGCATCATTGCAAAGTTTGAATGGCTATGATATAAACCAAATAATCGAGGTTTGGAAAACATCAATAGACTTTTGCTATCCCTAAACAGTGATAAACGAAATACAGGTTCACCAACAACATCTGCTAACAGGTCTTGGAAATAATACTATAAATAATAAAGCAAACATATGATACCCAAGACATTAAAAACCGACGTTAGAGGTAATATACTCGTGCAACACATGGCGCTAAAGTTATTACATTTGGATTGGATTGTCAATAAGGTTTGGCTTGTTACACTTTGTCCTATGGCACCATGAAAACCCTGGGGCTGGATAAATTAAATACACTAAGAATGTGAACTGAAAGGGGCACGAGTCCATACACAAGAACAACGTGGTCGGTCCCACTGAGGAACACGATGCAGCCCGTGAAATAATGAAGCATTACAAGGCTGCAGTTTGGCTGAAAGCTAACTTGTTCCCGATGAGCCAACCTCTTGCTAACTCGCTTTCCGGCCTGTTAACGACTCTGTCACCAGTCTATTACGCAAACTGAAATACAAGATATACGGAGGCGACACCCGAAAGAATGTCGATGTAGCGCACAATCGCGTTTTTTTTCTTTGTTTTTTTTTATGTAGCCCTGGTAGACTAATAATAGTGTTCAGGGCTAGCTTGATCGCTAGCATGCTACAGCTGTCCTAATGTATTACCTGCATTCCTTGTTTCCTTAGCAACCCAAAACTGCACAGGAGGGCACGGGAGCCTACCAAGTATTTATATACTTTGGACGATACCAATACAGGGGTGAACCTATTTACCAAACGTCCACAATCTATATTACAATTTTATTCTCAGATCTCCCTTAAAATACTCAAGAAAATAATTATTGATACGCCATTTTTAATGTACCTACCTGTTTCCAAATCTGTTTTGGATCATCACAGCATATATGCACACCGCAGGTCATTGGGGGAAAAAATATGTAGTACGTCTAGTAAATCTAATAAATCAACAAAGAAAAAAGTGCATACACATGTGTGAGTTATAATGCTATTAACAAAATATTTCGTATTGTGTTTGTGACTTTACAAAACACATCTTCTAAAGAGAAACCATTTAACTATGAATCGGATGGTAAGGCGCATGCGTATTACAGTTACGTTTCAGTGCTATTTTAGTCAGTTTGGTGCCGTGTAAATGCCTTGCTCGAGTTGAACGAGTTTCCGACGTTCGCACCATTAATAATAATTATATTATATTATATTATATTATATTAATAATGATTTCCAAAATTGATTTTAACAACCAGGCAGGGCGGATGTCGTGAATCCGTTCACGTATTCACGTGTCGTCATCAAGTGATCCTGACCCCACCGTAATAAATACATACAGGAAAAGAAGCCTCGATATGGCTATGGAAACATTTAAGAAAGACGAGACCTTTTCCATGAGAAAAAAATGTATCGGGTAAGTCACGGTAACACGTTACGTAACTTTGTATATATTGTTATATATACAAAGTTACTTATTGCTTCTTGCTTTGCAACTTCAATCTGCATTTTCCCACATTCAATTATATACCACAGTAGTTACCGAGTTACTATACTAATTACGTATTTTCTCCACTTGAAGGCAATCCATTAAATTGTTTTATTCAGACGACCCCGTTAAAATAGTACGAGCTCGGGGACAATACTTATATGACGAGAATGACCTGCGCTACCTGGACTGCATCAGCAACGTCCACCATGGTGAAATACATCAACCATTATGATCATAACCCGTGTGTGCCTGGATATCCGGGGAGTATTGCTCCTCTAAAGTAAATCACTGCTTGCCTTTTCAGTGGGCCACTGTCACCCAGGCGTCACCCAGGCTGCAGCGGCTCAGATGGAGCTCCTCAACACAAACACCCGCTTTCTGCACGACAACATCGTCTCTTATGCCAACAGACTTTCTGCCACTCTGCCTGACAAGCTCTGCGTGTTCTACTTTGTGAACTCGGGGTGGGTCGTTTCTGCATAACCCGTTAGTTACGCGTCATTCAAGTAGTCTTTTTTTAAACGGGAGTGTTGACACACATTTAATATTGACTTGGCAGTTCAGAGGCCAATGATCTGGCGCTTCGCATGGCTCAGCAGTACACCCAACATGAAGATGTCATTGTTCTAGACCAGTAAGGCTTTTTTTTTTTTTATATAAGGTTAAGTGTTTTGCATTTTATGACTCCATACGAGCATATTGGTTATAATCCAAACATTTTGTGCCAGTGCATACCATGGACACCTCAAGTCCCTCATCGACATAAGTCCATACAAGTTCCGAAAACTGGCAGGGCAGAAAGATTGGGTTCATGTGGTGTGTATCCTTCTGTAACCATCCTCTCATCCTCTCACAAACCGCTGAGAAATCAGCACTGTGGCCTTTTTTAAACAGCAACTGTTGAATGCCACATCTTCATTGCAGGCACCCTTACCCGACATCTACAGGGGATTGTATCGAGAAGACCACCCAAACCCAGGGGAGGCATATGCCAACACTGTAAAGGATGTGATTGACGATGTGCACGGCAAAGGGCGCAGGGTAAGCAGAGGGTTACGATTTAGGAAAGAAACCCTGATGAAATGGACCACAATCTGTAAAAACCCATTTAGGACCAACATGGTTTTAACTTCACCCTCCTCATCTCTTTTCACATTCTTACATGTTCCAGATCTCTGCATTATTTGTTGAGTCGATGCCAAGTGTTGGAGGACAAATCACTCTGCCACAAGGATACTTAACTAAAGCTTCTGAGTGAGTAATGGCTCCACAGAAACATGCTGCACAAAAACGTGCAAACGGAATGTTGAAAAATGACAGAAAATGACGGTGACTTCTCTTTGCACCACAGATACGTGCGCTCGGCTGGAGGAGTGCTCGTGGTAGATGAGGTGCAGACGGGGTTCGGCCGCGTGGGAAGTCACTTCTGGGCCTTTCAAATGGAAGGGGAGGCGTTCCGTCCCGACATAGTGACCATGGGAAAGCCCATGGGAAACGGCCATCCTCTTGCATGCGTGGTGACAACAGAGGAGATAGCTGGGGCTTTCACGGCTACTGGAGTCGAGTACTTTAACACGGTGACACCAAACTTTTTCAAAGATGGACTGTATTGTTTGTTTTGTCTTCAAACACAAGAACATACGCAAAACAATAGATTAACCAAACACGTTTTTGGGATAGTTTTACCTTAACGGAAATACTGCCAAAGTGTACTATACAGCAGTGATTTATTTGTATGCATCTTGTATTCCATGCAGTTTGGAGGGAACCCAGTGTCTTGTGCAATTGGCCTGGCAGTCTTAAATATCATTGAAGAAGAAGACTTGAGAGGGAATGCCACCAGGGTTGGGGCACACTTTAAAGACTTGCTCACCAAGCTGCAGGCCAAACATCAAATAGTCGGGGATGTTCGGTAGGGACAAATGCTTATCCAGACATGTTTAGAATTACTTGGAAATTGGATTTGGCTCATGGATTTGGCCGATATATAATTTGAATAACAAAGGGCATACAAGCGAGACTAACATGGTTAACCGTTACTGGCAGAACAGGTCTATTAACATTTCCTGGAGATCCACTGGTGCCAGGAACTATTGGGCATGGTCAACAAACGGATATATAAAATATTTTGTGTGTAAATCCTTCCATGACACAGCAAACTCGACTTACCGCAAGAAAACTAACAATGCAAGGTTTCCTCCGTGAAGCTAGAATGAACGTTGACCATACGAGTTGGTATCAATGCTCCCTCTAGTGGACACTATTCGACTTTTTCTTTCCCACGTGAATATTATTAACCTTCTGCACATATTAATGCCATAACCTGTGATGTATCAACAGTGGTGTTGGGCTTTTTCTCGGTCTGGAACTGGTGAGCGACAGAGAGCTCAGGACACCAGCCACTGATGTTGCATCAATGGTGGTGAAGAGGTGAGAAGGTGTGCAGGATGAGTGAATGGTGTTGTACCTTTTAAATCCTATGTAGAGCCCTCTGCCAGATCCACCTATGAACCACACATTGTTAATGACATAGGTGTTTAGCTTTGTTTCAATGGCCACACTGGGCAAGCGAATGACACTTAATTTTCTTTGGAACAGGTTAAAAAAGGAACACATCTGTGTCAGTACAGATGGCCCCTACGAGAGTGTCATCAAATTCAAACCGCCAATGTGCTTCAACATTGAGGATGCAGAACTTGTGGTAAAGACCATTGACAGTATTCTCACAGGTAAGTCCAGAGTAAGTGAATTTGATTATCACCAAATTAGCATTAGACCGGTAGACCGTCATGCGCAAACAGTCGCCGTAAAGTATGAAGCATACCTTGATATACATCAACTCATCTGGAGAAAAAAGTAAGACATCTAATGGTCGATAAACCTGTAGAAAAACTTTAATAGCATTAGACATTGTTCGATGGTCACATTCAGAATTTTTCAGAGGTAGAAATGTGATAATACGCAATGCCTTACTATGTTTCAACAAAGGGAATTAAATAATCTGTTTTCACTTTGGCAAAATGTAACAGCTATCCTTAGCACAATCAACAACAAAACTTGAATATAATGCAGAGCATCTAGCTCTGTAGTAAATATTGTGAATGGGGATTTCTTAGCTCAACCTTTGTAACCATAATTCATGACCTCTCCCCCCCTTATCTTTTAGAGATGGCAGAGATCTTACCCTAAACATATTCCAAAACCAATGAAGACTGAAGATATAACTACTCCAAATCCTGGAATTTCAATATTAAGAGCAATACTGAAGATGACCGAATTACTGTTGGTTTTAGTCAATTGTGGCTCATCACCGATACATCATCTTTTTAAATAAATGGCATTTTCCCAAAATGACCCATTCAGACTTCATACTTTTGCAAGAGATCCTTCGATAGTCACCAGGATAATGCACTTACCAGAGAAATACTGTGACCCTTTGGGACCCATGTCCCATGGGTGACCCAATGTCACCTGGCAGCTACAGAGCTAGCGGGCGGCCTATCGGAACGTAAGTTATTGCACAGTGAAGCCCTCTGAAGACGATGCTTCCCAGCTGTTGAGGTTTTAGCATTACCTAGACAGAACACGCAAGCCATTTAACAGTACAAAAAACATTTAACATTAGTTTTACAAATAATAACAAAGGGATCCGTTTGTAATATAAACAAAAAGTTTATTTCTACCAATTTGCCCAAGACACTAGAGGAATGAGTTTCCAGTGAGAGAGGGAGTGCCCTCTTACATTTACATTTAGCTTGCGCTTCGGGGTATATCATTACACTAGTAAAGCCACTTAAAATTGCAAACATGAAAAGGGGAAGAATTTCCGTAAAAGCCAAAAGAAAAAATGAAATTAGAAATGCTGGTTGTCTTTGTCTACTTTGCCAACTGCAAACATTCACTGAACACGCTTACAATGAAATGGTTTAATCCCTTATCGTTCGCCCCACAACCTAAGCCATGCAACTGATCCAGCATGGAAGGGAAAAAGGTAACTAAAACATCTAGAAACACCAAAAAGGAAAATAAGCAAAATTGTTTTATTTCATGAGCTTTAAAAGCTCCAGCTCCTGCGTGTTGGTAAATCCAGTAGACATGTAAAATACAACCATACAATACATTAGATTCAAAAAGGTACCAAAAAGTACAGTAAAAATAACACTTCCATCTCTGGAAATGTAAATGGACACAAAACAATATAAAATAAAAAGTGGAAAAGTGACATTTGCTTCCCCAGTTCCTCACTTGATCTGTACAAATGGAGCATGAGTCCAAATTTCAGCCAACTCCAAAGGAAAAGCCAGAGCCCATGTTCGCTGTGGTCAGACCATGGGTTCCTTGTCTTACTTACTTTAGACCTTAAAAGAAAAACACGATGCTCAACGTTACTCAGTCGATACGCAACACACGGCATGCAGTCAAGTGACAAGACACGTGTATGGATGTCATTTACACATCAGCTAGAATGGACACAGACACACAGAAAGAGGGGGGAAGGGGCCAAGAGCTGCCGCACCTAGCACCCCCACTGAAAAAGGGCCCCTCATTCTTTGAATCTAAACCACCACCATCTCAACCCTTATTGATCCAGTAGTGTTTGTAGGGATGCATCTTAAAATGGTTGGCACATGGAATGAATCCATCCTTAATGATTACAGACCCCCCGAGGCACAGCAAACCCCGCCCCCACCCCTTTCCAACACAATGTTTGAATGGATTTAGACTAGATGGAGAAATTTTGAGTCAAAAAGGCACTAATGGTTACAGCTAGGTTGTCATTACCGTAGATGATGCAAAAATGCATACCTGCACTACATGTGATCAGTATGGCTTGTAGCTACTCTGGTGGCCTCCACGTCTTGGAGTTTTCCCATAGCTTGTATTGCCCTGGTCTGGAGGACAAGAGAAAAAGGGACTGAGTTCTTCTGTACAACAAGGAGGACCAAGAAAAATAAAGTTTCTCTCATTCGCTTTCTCTTTCTGGGGGGCAGTTATCGCTTACTGTAGTCATAGCCACCCCCATAGCCGTAATACGAGTAGTCATAGTTTCCGTAGGCGCCGTAGCCTCCATATCCCTGTTGTCCGTAGCCGCTGTAGCCCTGGTTGTAGCCCTGGTTCCAGTAGTTGTTGTAGCCCTGGTTCCAGTTCTGCCCTCCCTGGCCTGAACAAACGGCACATTGCAACCACCAATCACAACGGTCAGCCAGTGTCGTCAAAATCCACAGAGGCTCCTGGGAGGCCTTGAAGCTTTTAGCAATATTCTTTTTTAATTTTAATTTAATTGTATTATTTTATCCAGGCGGTAATACTTACCACCGCGACCCCTGCCGCGACCGCCACCATATCCGCTGCCGCGGCTGCCGTACTGCTGCTGCTGGTACACCTCTTTGGGCTGGGCTATTTTAATCTCACACTGGACACACACACAATAACATGGATGGCCAAACATTACTACTTGGTAGGTCCACAGGTAAGGATGAATGTGTCGGTACGCTAGTAGCTCACCTTGCTTCCGCTGACGTTGTGGAACTTCTTCTCCAAGACCTTCTTCACGGGGCTCTCATCCTTGTAAGTGATAAACACAAAGCCCCTCCTCTTGTCGGTCTTGGGGTCCTGAGGAAGCTCGATTGTCTCAATCTGTACGTTTCGGGGGAAAGAAGGGGAAATCGTAGAGTTTGTTAGATTGAAAGGTGAAAAGATGAACCATCGATACACAAAACCTGTTACAAGCCACCAAGAAGAACAACAACGTACATCTCCAAAGGTTCCGAAGTACTCCTGGATGACATCTTTCTCTGTGTCTGGATTGAGGCCCCCTACAAAGATTTTCTTCACCGGCTCTTTTTTCATCGCCATTGCCTTCTTGGGGTCAATTTGTCGGCCGTCTAGTCGGTGCTCCTTCTGTTCCAAGACCTGGACAGAGTTGAGGGTGAGTTGGCACCGTTCAACATTTCCCTTTTAAATCGTATATAAAACAGACCAACACGCCACAGAGATGCTCTACTCACCCTTTCTACACTTGCTGCTTCTTTGAAGAGAATGAAGCCGAAGCCTCTTGATCGGCCGGTCTGCTGGTCCATCTTAATGGTGCAGTCCGTTACCTCACCGAATTTAGAGAAGTAATCTTTGAGATCCTTCTTACTAGTGTCCCAACTGAGACCTCCGACAAACATTTTCCTAACAAAATAGGGGAGGGGGGGGTATATGGTCACATATTTGAACACTACCACAAGGGCTGCGTTGGGGGACTGAATGTTCGACAAGCGCTCAATGTACTCAAGCGCATCTGTTGCAGCCGATGACGTAGAAAGGCAACGAATCGCTTACGGTTCGTTTTTCGGAGTCGATTTTGCAGACATACATGCCATTTGGTCGTTAAAAGACGCTGAACACGGTGCATACACAAGTAACAGTCGTTCCTTGATGGTTTTTGATCCTCACTAAAAACGCCCATCCCCCTCCGCTTTGCACATGGCGCCAACAAAGCCCGACTGAACAAAGGATCTATGCAAAAGCTGGGTGGCCTGGTCGCAGTTTGCCCAATTCAAGTTAAACATAACGTACCCTGCATCCTCCTCGCCCTTGCTGGCGTTGATCTGGCCGCCTTCCGATGCTCCGTTTTGGGAATCGGCGTCCGTGCCTTCCTCCGCGCAGGCTTCGGGCCCGGCGCCCTCGCACTCGCTCACCGCCTCGCCTCCGTTCCCCTCCTCGGCGTGCCCCCCGGCTCCGTTATAGTCCTCATCTCCTTCGTGACCGTTTTCCGATGTCTCCATAAACTGTTGCTCAGTGTCAGACATGTTTGAACTACTACGATTCCTTTAACCTGAAACGATACAGTGCTTTAGTAACCTATAACAAACGTGGTGGATGGCACGCCATTTATGCCCTGGCCAGGGAGAGCATTTCCTCCATCTTGGCCGGCTCGATGGCGTCCCACAGTCAAAATAATTCAACTATACCTCGAAATGATCCATTAAGTGGTTTATTTGAATGTCGACCTGGTCGAGCATCATCAACCCTTCCCATAATAAACAAAACCCAGCAACAGTGTAACTAGTTATCACGCAAACGAAAGCAAGCAGGAATCGGACTACCGAATTCGCAGTTACGTAATGCGGAGGCCGTGCTCCACATTGCATGCTTTGTTACTTCAAATGCTAAAAAAACCCAAAACCCTACTCCTTCAACTAAAGAGTGATCTAATGGTAGCACGGTACTTACAGAATAATACAATTATGAAAACAAGCTTAATGGATGCTTGAAATGCCGCTTACTGGTCACAGTCGGAGAGCTCTCTTCAAGATGGATTCTCCCATTCGACGCTAACTCGTGGTTAGTTTTATAGAACCGGTAGGAAAATCTCGAGTCGATCCAGGAAGCCTGCTGATTGGGTGAGCAATGCTGCCAGTCGGAGTACCAACCAATGACATTGAAATGTTCCTATTTCGTAGGTGGCTTGATCCCGCCCTTTACACTCGGGAACTCGCAGTACCTTTCATACATGTAGCACAGATTCAATTTCATTGCATTTCCATTATATCTTAAATAGTATTGAAGTGGCGTTAAACCCGTGACCCCCCCGTATCTATATATATTATATATATATATTGGAGTGTAAATGTTTTAGATTTGTCTTTTTTGTTTATCGATTCAGTTGAAATGCTATCGACATACACAAAACATGCCTTTAGATGAATGGTAGGTTACTTAAAAGTAATAATTTGTACAAGCTATTTCACCGGTTTAGTGTAAGTATGGGGTTGAAACTATTGTCTCCATCTTAAATTGTGTCTAATCTTAAGATTAGTTGGCCAATATTTTCATTTTGGATTAAAGAGATGAGATGAGATGACCAGGGGTAATAACGTGACTCTCTGGCCATACAAAGAACGATGAAAATAAATTGTATTATCAAGATGTAATTTAATCACTCAACACTATTTTTTAATTTATATAATTTCCACACTTTGTCTACATGTCTTTCTATAATAGAACGCTACATTTTCTTAGGACACTGTCAATCAACAACTATAATTATTACCATCATAACAGTCAGGGTAGATAATGTAAAGGGAGGAAGCGGAATTTGGTTAATTCTTAGACAAAATATAAGATCAATACTGTAATACTGTACATTATGTACAAGCTTCGTTGCCAATTTGAAGAACCACTTAAAGTAACTGTTGTATGGTTCGTCCCAACCAAAAATTGTGCCCGACCCCTTATCTACCTCATGTAGTCTTACATCATGCAGCAATACTACTTTTCGGAATCATTTTGCTGTAGGCCACTTTAATTTAGGCTGTGTCGATCTAAAAGGACTGTAATGACACTCAACTACCATGGAGTGTACGTCGCAGGTCAGACGTACCATACTTAGCTCTCAGGATGTGAGAAGACATTCAGTGGAGCACCAAAATAGAAAATAACAAGGTACATTGTTCTGTTTCCGTTGCATTCTTTTATGTTTTACATTCATTTAAGTTTTTGATGACACCTAGTGGTGGATTTAGCTAATGGAGCTACAGGGAATTACCCTTGACCTGGCATCAGGAGGTGGCCCTTAAAATAATCCGAATTAAGGGCGTGTGTTAATCTGGCTGTCAATTTCTCTTTCCTTTCCAGCAAAAACAGTATCCAATTGGAATTCTAGATGGCAGCAATATTCCAAGTTGTGGTCACTCATATTATTGCAGGGCTTGTAGATCATAATGCATCATGGGACTTTTTGTTGGTGAAACTCCACCATATTGAGAGACCTTAAAAGTGCTCTGGTACACTAGAGTTTAAGTCATGGGCATGATGTACTGGCAGGAAGTGGAGTATAATTCATTTATTCGTAATTTGCCAAGAATTAAAATATCACCCAAATAAAGTAGAATCTTCTTGTCCCTTTCAGAACGTTTTTAAGTTATGTATAGTTGCATGGCTCTTCCTAACATAAAAATGGGACCAGCCCAATTATTAGGACGCAGATGGCTGAGAATGATTTCATTGCATCGACACTACCTTTGGAACCAGGAGAGACCAGTTAAACAGTTTCCCTCTTTAAATCATATTCTGTCAATCAAAATGAAACAGAAATATAGTGACAATGACTTTATTCACTATAGTCATACATTAACTTTAAAAACATTATCCTCTTCTTTATTCAGCGTCTTGCACGAGAGCAGCACCCTCTATTTTGGGCTGGTTTGGATTATTTTTCATGAGCCAGTCCGACAGCCAAGTCTATTGAGAATAGGGGGACCACAATACATTACCAGACGTGTGTGGTGTGTTAGAGACCATCCAACAATGCACTACAAACAAATAACAAAACAAACATATCCAGTATGGCAGGGGGAAAACGTCCCAATAAACAAAGCAAACTTACATAGGGGTTGAGCGGCTTCTGTTTGCAGAGCTCGGTGAGTCCAATGAGCAGCGTTGGCTTGACGTATTTGCATAAGTATTCTCTTGCTGCCTCTGCCATCGGAATCGGCTCACTTACAGCTGGAGTTAAGTAAGGTAGAGAGGGGGGTGGTGATGTTGGCTGATGTGGTCACGCAGATAAGGTTAATTATGGGTTATTCCAGTGCCAATCTTGAAATACGAAGCCTGTTGTGTGATTGACTTACAGTTTGGGAACATGTACTTAATTTCCCTGTGGGCAGCACTCAGCGACTCACTTCCATGGAGGCCGTTGCGCAGGTCAGATGTGCCGTACTTGGCCCTCAGGCTGTAGAGGATGTGAGAAGAGGGTCAGGCACAAACATACAAACTAAAATTGAAACATTTGTTAAGGCTTTTTAGTGATGCCAGACATTATCTACTACATTATCCCATACGTACTGCTGATGCATTTATAGATATACAGACATTATCCCATA
>JAOTIX010000002.1:13234541-13245325 GCA_027123715.1 Gaidropsarus macrophthalmus
AGAGCAGCTCGCTCTATTTACCGTGAGTCAGCCTCACCTGGTCTGACCTCATACTACAGGTGTGTTCAGAGCAGCTCGCTCTATTTACCGTGAGTCAGCCTCACCTGGTCTGACCTCATACTACAGGTGTGTTCAGAGCAGCTCTATTTACCGTGAGTCAGCCTCACCTGGTCTGACCTCATGACTAATCGCATTGTTTCATCTCTGCCAGATTGTGAAAGATCAGTCGTGGGAGAAGAGGCTGGAAATGTCTGAGAAGTTTAAGAACAAAATAAAGGTATTTGTCTGTCAGTTGTTATGGTGACGCCATGTTTGCCACCACAAAAACAAATGCATGGTCTCACCAGAGTTGCATGTGGCTGCAGGAATGGCAGACCACACAAAACAAATGGCGTCCATCTGGCGATCACGGCGCGGATTATCAAGAAACCGCAGAACCAATTAAATATCTGCAGGACCGGTTGAGGCAGGAAATGGAGGCGCATGCCAGAGGTACCAGGCTGGAAGAGCTGATCAAAGCAGCTCTGCTGGGGAGTGAAGGGTATGACTGGTGTGCTGTCTCTCGCAGAGGGCAAAGGGAGTGTGGAAAAAGTGGAGGAGAGAGTGACTCGGATCCAGCAGCTCAGAGAAGCCCTCAACGAGCAGATGAGGAAGGACGGATACCCAGTGGAAAAAACATCCTCTCATCAGGTGCATAACAAACATAGATCGACAGGTTTCAATAAAATATGAAAATACTCTGCACACTCAAAACGCATCATCTCGCACCTAACTCGTTTTTTACCAACGCTATTTTGTATTTCCTCTCTGTCTTTTGAAGTCATTTGTTTTGCAAACACCGCGGAATGTTTCAGCTCGACTACAGCGGCGTATTAGAGAGACGCAGACAAACCGTGGAGGATCATGAAAAATTAATTCAGGAGGAGCTGGAGAAGATGGAAGAAGAATTGAAGCAGGATAAGGTAGGAGTAGCATGAACAGCACAATCCATCACGCTGGTAACTTTACACCAGAGGATTCAGCCCAGCAGAGGAACCCGTCCAAAAATATATCAAACTGTTGATCGCCTGGGAGAGGACCACTGCATTTTTTAGCAGCGTCTCTACAACTCTTGGAGCAAAATTACACTTCCCAGTCCAAAGCACAGCGGGTCTCCGTGCTGGGGCTGCATTTATAGTTCTGCCTTCAGGATTCTCAGTGTGGTCCTACAAAAGTTACCCAAGTGAATAAATATCCATGCAAATATGTCCATCGTAATCGAAAGCAGCAGGAGAGACGACCTCTTGACCTGTCGTCCTGTTGCGCGCTACACCGGCAATGTAGGCAATGCTTGATGAGGTCACTCGACAAAAGGCGCAACACCTGGGTCCCTAACGTCAGCCCCTTTTCATTCAGGCGGAAGGCGTCCAGAGGGAACTGCTGGTGATGGCCCGCGAGAGGCGGGTCCTGGCTGTGCAGATGGAGGCTCTGCGTGCGGAGGCCCTGCAGGCTCAGAGAGACCTGGAGGCCCAACACCACCTGCACCAGCAGGACATGCAGCGCCTGCGAGAGGAGAGCCTCAAGGTGGGATGCAAACGGATCCATTGACATAAATGTCATACTTCTAATTGACGTATTTCACATTATCGGGTGGTGTCGTGGTTGGGATGTTTACTCCCAGTGGAAGGTTCTGGTTCCAAAGCCCAATGGCTGCAGACCACCTTAAGGCCTCATCGCTCTTTAATACGAGTCCATGTTACTGAGCATACTGCTACTACTGTCAATACAATAATATCACTACTTTCAATAATTAAGATGACTTGCACTTTTGTGAAAATTATAACTTTATTTTATTGTATTTTAGATTGTATTATGTTTTTACTGTTTTTAGTTTAGTACATCTTATTACTGTTCTATTCAATGTGCTATACAAATACATTTGACTTTGACGACACATTGAAAAACGTGCACTTATGTGAGCAGTTTGTCGTTTGTCCAGGCTTCCTCCAGTCCCACCCCACCCATGTGCTACTTCCTGTCCAGGTGTTTCAGGTGTTTCGTCAGGAGAGCGAGGAGCAGAAGAGGTCCTTGAGAGACCGGTACCAGTCGCTCCTGCTGGAGGCCGTCCAGGATGCGGTGCACCTCTCTGCTCAGAACCAGCAGCTCCAGGAGGAGAAGAGGATGCACCGCGCTGGTGAGCTATAAAGGGAAACCCTTTAAAAAAACATACTGTGGATCATTAATGAATGGCTCTGCGTTGCCCTGTTGTTTATCTTGTACATTTCCAGTACTGCATGTGAAATGACAAGAGATTTCGTATGTTCCCTAGCTCTAGGTGAACTTAAAGTTTCCGTAGCAACAAGAAGAGAAACGAAGGCGGAGTTTTCATCACCTCAATAAAAAAAAAACTACAAATAAAAGCACATTATTTTATTGAGGCCGGAAGATACATTTTCCAGAACAAACTGCATATTTTACAACTTGGCAGATATTTTACAATATTTGCAACTTCACTATTATTGACTTCTTGTGAAGCGATGATAACAAAGCGTAAACGGTACAATACAATATGTTTGGCTTTCAAAAAGATGGATTTGATACAGTAGATTGTAAAAAAAATTAACTGAATTTGCCAATATGTGAAAAGTTTATTTTGGCAGAATGCTGTCGAACGCAACGATCGGTGCTACCGGGATATGTAAAGTTTACTGGAGCACAACAAAAAAACAAAGCAAACATTTCAGAGGCACAACAAAAGAAACGCACACCAATCTAATTAGATCTTCAATCTAACCGATTGAAGAAAAGCAGAACTGAGCCGTGGGCCTCAGGTGGGACTTGCTGTCGCTCGCCCACTACGTGTAATACAAGTACGCCGCGCCAGCCGTCATGCTAACCGGCAGGAGGAACAGGGGAGTGAGCTCAAGACCCAGGAGGGCCCAGGACAGCACCGCGTTGACCAGCATGGAGCTGGAGATGACAAACAGTCGGGTGATCCCACTGCCGTGCTTCAGGACCACGGACATCAGCAGGCCGTTCACCGCCTGGCCGCCGACGATGGCCCACACCGCGCCCGAGTAGCCCTCCAGGAAACCCTTCTCCCCCGTCTCCCCGGAGAGATACGCAGCCCCGTTGACGGCCACGCCAAAGGCGTACAGGTAGAGGTTCTGCAGGCTGAGCGGGAGCCGCTGGCTCTTCAGCACCCGCTCGGTGTAGACCGCCGCCAGCCCCGACACGAGGCAGTACAGCAGCACCAGAAAGAGGCCCCAGGCTGTGACGTGAAGACTGGTCGACCCGGTGGCGGCCCCGTCCCGCTCAAGGTCCCCCGGACGCAGGCTGCTGTAGCTGTGGCACACCCCCGCCCCCATGAGGAGGCCCAGGGCCGACCACTGCAGCGCGCGCAGCCTCCTGCCCAGGCAGAAGCAGTAGAGCAGGGCGGTGGAGGCGATCTTCAGGTTGGTGAGGACTTGGTACGAGCTGGGGTCCATGTGAGCCTGCATAAGGACCACCAGGTTGTTGTTGAGCGCGTACAGGATGGCGGGGACGGCGTACGGGGCCACCAGCGCCAGGGACGGGGGCGCTGAGAGGGTGGACCCGTCCCCGCTCAGGAGGAGCGTGGCCAGAGAGATCAGGAGTTTGGCGGTCTCGATCAGCACCACGCAGGACGAGGCGCTGAAGGGAACCCGGCCGTCCACTTTGGTGAGGGCGATGAGCGGTGCGTGGGAGCCGTAGATGAAGACCATCAGGGTGAGGAGGACCCCCCACTGGAGCCTTCGCAGCCACTGCCGCCGCCACCTCCATCCCCGGGCCGGGGTGGTACGCCCCACACCGGGCAGCTCAGTCATCCTCAATACAGTACTTAAAGAGATTGCAGTTCAAGTAACTAACTAACATTGGTTTGATCCACGAACCTTAAAGAGAACTATACGATATAACAACCTCAACAATATATTATCCATCTCTGAAGTCGACTCCGATGACCTTTAAAGGGTCGCATACTAACGCAAGGCAAAGAAATCCCGAGTCTACACTTTTATGTTGACACCAGCCTGGGTGTCCTGAGAACACGCATCATAAACCAACGAGAGGACCCCAAACCTCAAAACACGAAACGAAAAGCAAGCAGGCGTTTGATTCCCAGATTACATTATAATATCCATTAACCAGTTTAACCAGGAAAGTCTGAGTTATAGGTTCTATCCCACTTCAGGTCAAGTTTACTTGGGTCCTTTTTTGAGACTGTTGAAATAGTCTTTGACAGTCTGTTCAACGTTGGGCACTTTATAGCTCTGTGCTGCGTAAATGCCAGTCATGGTTCCCAGCAACACTCCCATAATAGCTGAGGAGCGGAGTTTGGCCACCACATATCCGGCTAGAAACCCCTTCAGGAACGGTGAACCCAGCAAAGAACCTCCCTGGAACAGAAACACAAACCAGAACATGTTAAAGCCAGGGTTAGGGTTAATTGCCCAATTCATGTATTATGTTGTAACTGCAACACACCTTTCTGTGTTTGTTAACTAGATGACCTTTACTGAACATCATGGTTGACATCTCACAACATGGCAGAGTACTAAATAGCGTCATTGAATCCAATTTACCTGAGGAATCCCCACGGACACCTCGTCTTCTACGCGCTTCTGGATGTCCTCCAGCTGGTTCTTGAGGAAGTTCAGATCTTTCAGGTGCTTCAGAGGATCCTGAGATAAATGAAGGTTCACAGGATTGAGATTGTTCATAAAGATGGTGGAACGTTCGAGCCGGCTGCAGGAGTACTTGTGTTGTTGAAAGAAATGTTTTTAGAAGTCCAGAAAATACACATGTGTACGTGTCTAAACACATCACAGAAACGCTAACTTTTAACTTAAAGCTAACTTTACTCACCTTGTCATCCGCCATTTTGCTCAAAGTAACGAGATCTTAGATCGACTTGATAGCCTGGAATGGACTGTATCTGGATCGACTACCTTTGCCTAACAGAAGGAGACCTAAAACGTAAACGTATATATATGATCTAAAGTGACTAGACGCTATGCTATATTTTGAATACAAATGAAAATACAATTCTCTTCCGGCGGAGTTACCCTTCTGGTCTGGCCTTCGCCGAGGTAAACAGAACACGTCCCGTCCATGCAGGCGGCGCGACTATTTTCACGGAGGCGGAAAAAGGATCCTGAATGGAACAGGGTCATTTCCGGTACCTTACTTCTTATTCGCTGTACCGTGGCCTAGTTAAGGATCCCCGGAGGGAATAACACAATAATATGACACGAATATCCGAAAAAAATATTAGCCCAAAAATATGTATTTGTTTTCCGACTTCGAATCTGATAAAGCAATATCGGTCAAATGTAACGGAAAAGGCAACCTCGACCAGAAGTCCCGCCTCTCTCTTCTATGCACGTAAACCCATGTAGCTGAATGTCCCGCCCTCTCACTGGCCAATAACGCTCATTTGGGGCATCCAATTCCAGGATGTTCTGTCGTGAAATTGGAACGAGGTTACTTTTCACGTGTCAAAAACGTCGCCTGCGATTGGTCTTGCTGTTGTTTATTTCAATTCCTGGTTGGTTGACGGCCATAGCAACAAAGCGCCATGTTTCCTCTCAAGGGGAGGACAAACTAAGCTAATAAACTGGGCATTAATGAATCAAATGTTCGAGATTTAACGGTGATCAGTGATAAATCGTCATAACGCGTATGGTCGATGCCATGAAATACCTCCTCTGTGGCGATCGGACGTGGTTGAGAGCAGTTTGCAAAGCGTTGGGTAAACAGAGGTAAGGCTGCAATAAGAAGACTCCTCATTGGATGATAATCGAGTATCCAGTGAGTATAAAAGCTCACCAACACGTCCACAACAGGGAGGACATAAAAGTTGTGCTAGGTTGATGCACATGCGTTCAAACGGATCCTTTAAAACACATTGCGTATGTTTACAGAATGGACCTAACATATAAAATAAATCCCACTGCAAATGTGATCTGTGCTGTGTGTTGGATGACTGCATTAGTTACAATTAAGAAATATAATTACCCCCCATGCACCAACATACAAAAAAACAAATAAAATTATGTACTATTTCCAAAGAGGATCTGCAGGTCATGGAGCCAATGGACCCCCTGGAGACGGTGCAGCTGCACGAGGATGTGAACACTGAGGTGGTGGAGAGCTGCTACACCCTAGAGGAAGTGACATCACCCAAAAAGGGTAAAAGGAAAGCACAAGAGGACCCAAGTGATAAACCCAAGAAGCCCAGGTAGTCGTCCCATGACAGTCTTAATAATAAAGAATAATTATAAATATATAAGCTATAGTGTTCTTTAAAACTCAACATGCATGTACAATGTACAGACAGTACACCTTACAGCACCATGGATATCATTCAGAACAAATGGCAGCAGCGTCAGACGAGATCCTGAAAGGCGACCTGATCGTTAATGACTGGTGGTTTCCTCCCTCTCGCGGCCTGTAGGTCTGCCTACCTGCTGTACTACTTTGACTTCCACCAGGTGATCCAGCTGGAGAGCCCCAACCTGCCCCAGTCGGAGATCAACAAGCGCATCAGCGAGAGCTGGAAGAGACTCAACGTAGCGGAAAAGGGCTACTATCTGGAGAAGGCCAAGCTGGAGAAAGAGGGTGTGGACACGGTGGGTTCAGATCACACGCGTTATGGTTATGGCTGAATTTCCGCCGGGCCAGCCTGCATGGTTTCAGAACAGCTTATTGGCAGCATTTCGTAAAAATAACGAAACCACTTACTGCGTGTAACTTCTCTTTACCCCACCCTTGTGTCTTTGTCCGTCTCCAACAGTCCTCCGTCACCTCCACTCAGGACCTCCCTGGATTCCGCAAGATCCTGCCGAGGGCCAACTACGTCCTTCTGCCCAAAGGCCTGCCGTCGATCCCCCAGGCCGGAGACCCAGAACCCGGTCCCTTGGACTCTCAGAATCCCCCCCACCCAGAAGACGGGTCGTCCGTACCCCTTCCCGAGGAGACCCCGTACCCCACCCTGGCTCTGGACGGCGAGGTGGAGTTCGCTGAACAGTGCATCGCCATCGAGAACTTGACCGAGGAGACCGCCGCCATGTCTGAGCCCACCGCGGTCCTCCAGGGGCTGCCCGCCAGGTCTCCCTCCTGCCCCGCCTGGTCCAACGGCTCCCCCCCGGACCCCCAGACCCCCGTACCGAGCGTGGACGGCTGTGGAATGCTGCTGGCGCCCAGCGATGCTGCCGTCATGGGAAACAGTGTCTTCAATGTTCTGACCTCCACGACGGGGGATTCTGTGGTGGGCGGAGTTACGGTGCAGCCAATGAAGCAGGACCTGTCCCAGGTGGTCACTATCCTACCTCCACAGGTACGACTTCCTGTTTGGTCCATTCTGCATCAAGTCGGTTGTGGGCAGATTCAAGCAGAGGATCTGCCTTTTCCAACCACATGTTTTTCAACCTGCTTCGTTTGTAAGATGTGGTGGGTGTAGATGATGTAGCAGATGCTCTCACAAAGAGGAATGGTCCACACATGTTCTGAGGTTGGCGCTCTCTCTCTGTCTTCAGAACCTGGTGGAGTCCAAGTCCGTGGCAAACATCAACTCCATCAGCCACGTAATGATGGTGTCCGTGGGCGCCGGGGTCAAACAGAACACCAAGCCCTCATATAAAATGGTACGCTTAAAGGTGTCCTTCACCAATAAACCGCTTTTACTCGCTCATTTTGAGATACGCTAGGTCATTCCTAGTTGCGTACGCATGCTGCACGTGAAAATGTGATTCTATGCATTCATCAGCCAATGTAAGAACATAGAGGGATGAACGTGTGGATCAGAAAAGCCCTACAAACTGACGTAGGTTTGTGCGTTAGTATTCATGGCCTTGCCTACCTTGGCTTGCGACCGCTAACATCACTGTGACGGACAGTGCTGTTAGCCAATCAGAGGCAAGACATTTAACGGTAATGAATATTCATGAGTAAGAGCCAAAAACATCATTCTCCCCCACACCCACTTCTCCTCCATGCTGTGCCCCACAATGTGGGTCCAGATGACAGCTGTGTGGTCTGTGTGTGCGTGCAGGCGGTGAAGACCTACACCAGGAGAGGGCGGGGAAGGTGTCCCGCTCCGGGCTGTTTGTTTGTTTACGTGACGCGGCACAAGCCCCCCACATGCCCAGAATGTGGCGGCCACCTGGGGGGGAAGTGGGTCCCCACCGTAAGTCATGAGCCCTCCTCTTGAATCCAACAGACATTTCTGAAGCGGTGTGTTGCTAGTTTTAATAAAGCACATGTGCATCGCTTTCCTGTTTCTATGAACAGGCTAAGAAAACCGCTAAGCAAACAAAGCAGTTGAACCAGGCAGCTGAAATGGACGCCATCGACGGCGGCCAAGCCAAGCGGTCTTCTGCGGATGATACCAGTCCGACCGGCGGTGTTGACGGCGTGACTCGGGGCCGGACAGACGGAGCACTTCAACAGAGCCTCAGGAAACCGCATGCAGCCAACAAGGGAGGACCACTAGAGGGTGCTAGCACCAAAGCACAGACCAGGTCAGCACTGCCTCCTACACCGTTTGTGCCTTTCACTCAACTCACTGTCACTTTGTAGCTGGCGTCCAATGTGTCTCTACTTATAACTAACAACACATTCTTCCATGTTACCCCACATTTTAATTGTCACTTTTCTCACTCGCTTAAATTTTGAAGAATCTTTTAGTGTTGGGTGACAGCATTTTCATTCTCCTATCACTAATGGTAACTTATTTTAGAAGATTTATCAGTGACCTATAACCAATTGTAATGTGTGTTCCTGTCAATGAGTAGAGCATTGAAACCAACTGCCAAAGGCATTACGGTCAAAGGTCAAGATAAAGGTCACGTGACCATGAAGCGACCAGTAAGGCCCATTCTGCCGGCCTACTGCCCCAGTGGTGAGTCCAGCCTTACCATTACTCATCCCAGTGCACATGACACCACAGAGAAAAATCCATTAAACCTGTGTTACATTTTCCCCTTGTTATTCCTTATGTAGGCCGCACCGTGCTCCAGTTCATATCTGTACCGCCAGACAAAGGGAAGGACACATGCAACAACCCTAGATCTGCGATCACAGGTACTGCATATCTTTTAATGCTTCTGACATAATGCATATATCAGAGTTCTTACAAAGGTAGAGGAATTGATTCAGGTACTTTCCAGGTCAATAAAGTTATAGTGTTGCACACCCTAGTTTACATACAACTTGACAGAAGGCAGGGTAGCCAGAGACTTCAGAGACAAAGGTTAGCAATGTATATTTATCTGTAAAAGTGACAGTTGGTATCACTTTGCTCAATACTTGGGTGCATTGATCAATACTTTGGTGTTTTCTAAGTTCAATACAAACAGTACTTAAGGATCTGTCCACAAATAACTCGAAATCCTTTTTTTCTTGGGCTCCTAACAGCCAATCAGAGCGTGTCCGGTCTCAAACCCAGCACTCTGAAGCAGCTGGGCCACATGGTCCCCTCACCAGCAGCGCCTGCCACCGTGCTGCAGGTACGCTCTCCAGGAGCCATCGGTACACCCGGCACGACGGAGAACGCAGTCCATACGTATTCAGCGTCTCGCTCCTGCTCCACCTCCTCTGTGCGTCTCCACCTGCTGGGCTCCGTGGCGCCGGTGCAGCGGAGCCAGATCATCACCTCGCTGAACACCAAGGGGGTGAACTACGTGTCGGTCGTACCCTTCAAGCAGAGCACCGTCTCCAGCTTTGTGAGTAGTACCACTCTCCTTAACCTCCGTCATCACGTCACACCTGATCACGCCTCGTCAGAGTTCCTGTTCACATAATTGTTTTAAAAAGGCGTTTACCGTCTGTTGAATTCCCTGTCCCAGGACCTGGGCCTGTCGACGGCGCGCGGGCGCGGGCGCTGCAAGAACCCGTCCTGTGACTACATGTACAAGAACCGCCACAAGCCCGCAGAGTGTCCGCAGTGTGGCTGGGAGCTGTCCCGCAAGACCGCCAAGGTGGCCAAGGTAGGACTGGTACACCCCGCAGACACGCTGGTCTTCTGGTCCGCTGGTCTTCTGGTCCGCTGCCCCCTGCCAGTCCGGATTACCGGAGAGCCTGTGACCTGGGGCGACAGGCTTTAACGACCTTGTTTGTCCTCTACGGGTGTACCCTCTAAGATTTGTTTTCAGCTGAGTACCCCCTTCAATGGCGCAAAACATTTTTGGGAGAAAAAAAACGTACAATACTCAACATTTAGTGAGTATACCAAACGTGTATTCGAGAATCCACATCTAATTGATTATATTAAGCTGGGATCATTTTAGTATTGTTTATAACCAATACATTAAATACTTAAACTTTTTCTGAGTACCCCTTGCAGTACTCCAAAGTACCCCTAGGGGTACGCGTACCGCCATTTGAGAACCACTGTCCTAGAAGGTCTAATGTTCACCAGATGAAGCACACACTTTTGATGAGTATAATAAAATAAAGTGCAATCTAGGAACTGTATTTCCCTACTCTAAGGCAGCAGTTTGTCAAACACACAGTTCATTAAACGGCTGCCTCAGGGCATCTTGGCTTCCTGTCAAAATGTTTCCCACATTTTTTGAATTCTTGCATGAAGGTGTCGAGGCTGTCAGGCTATGGCAGATAACATCTGGAGCCTTCACAAATTAACCTCGCAGACGTCCTTATCCAAATTGATTTACAAGTGAGGTGGGGAAGATAAATGCATATTGGCAAATTTATCGAGCAGCTGCGAATGTAATGGCATTTTCCAAAAGCAAACAAAAATGTATACTCATGTTTGTTTTATATAT
>JAOTIX010000004.1:30325-40335 GCA_027123715.1 Gaidropsarus macrophthalmus
CAGTGAACAAGGTTCTTTTCTGTTTCGCTCTACCTTTCTTTCAAAAATAATAAGCAGAAAAAAAAGGAAAAGGAAAACGGCGCCATACATTACCCCGGTCTAACCCTTCGGTTTCCTCTTTGCTCCTTCCTGTCTCCCCCGCTCCCTCCCTGCCCTCCCCTCCCTCCCTCTCCCTCTCTCCCTCTCTCTCTCAGACGTGAAGAACCTGGAGAACTTCCACCTGGTGGAGAGCGTGCAGGAGCAGGTAAATGCGGCGCTGCTGGACTACGTCATGTGCAACTACCCGCAGCAGATGGACAAGTTCGGCCAGCTGCTGCTGCGGCTGCCGGAGATCCGCGCCATCAGCCTGCAGGCAGAGGAGTACCTGTACTACAAGCATCTGAACGGAGACGTGCCCTGCAACAACCTGCTCATCGAGATGCTCCACGCCAAGAGAGCCTGAGGGGGGACCTGAGAGTGGGAGGGGGAGCCGAGGGATCAGAGGCCATTTGTGGGGGAGGTGCTGGGACAACGGGTTGAGATGATGGGTGGACACATCTGTGCGGGGACTCCCTGTGATGAACGCAAGACTCAAGTCGTCACCACGGCTACGGGTTGGTGAACTCACGAGCCTGATGCGTAGGATGTTGGTCAAAACACGCACACGCATGCGCGCACGCATACAGTGTACAGACTGCCGAACCGCATTGAGGTGCGGCTCGGTGCATCGGCATCGCTCTAATTTCTATCTCATTCATTGATGGCCACGCTCACATGCAAACACCTGCATGTGCAGACTGACACACAGGATGGATGAAATGAAGAACTGAACATGCAGAGATCTGCATCGAACAATTCTCAAGAGACGTAAAGACAGATTATGATTAAGGTAGGAGGCATCCAAAGAATAATAACTCTTGCGGACTCCATTATGGACGTAGATATCGGTGAAACAATGCAATGACGGGGCCAGTCTATACCACTAATAACGTACTTTCACCGCCGAGGGGAAGGACGGAGAGAAAAATGGAGGATCACTGACCTTAACCAAAAAGGCAGACATTTTATTGGGACAATCCTGCAGTGTAACTCTTGGTCTTTTAAGAAACTGTTGTTGGTACTGAACTGAGAAGCAGATGGACTAGTGAGTCAGTCTATCTGGAGACTCTCTGATACGTCCCAGTCTGCCTACCAAACCCTAGGACCCTCTTGGACCAGGGAACTAGGACCTGGTCTTTTGTGGGACCTCCTTAAATTTGGAGAGACCAAGCTGTCTCCTAACACTGAGCTTTTGTCGATGAACAAACATTTAAGGACAAATGAAGTAAGAAACGGAAATATCTTTCACTCTTTTTGGTAATATGTCAAAAAATCTTTTCATTTGCTATGATCACGTAGTCAAGTGTCTCTATCCCCCGCCCCCGACCCACTGTGCAAAGTCCTTAACTTGAACAGTGTTTACTGTGTACCTCAGAAAGATCACGTTTGAAGGATGTTGTACGTAAGATAAACTGTATTTATCATCTATCCCCATCCCACTTGAGAAAACATTTAGCTTCATTGAAACATTTGAGGAAAAAATAATGGCAACATTTGTTTCGTTATGATTTTGAGATGAAGAGGACAATTTTGTCCTGCCCAACGCCTGCTGCCGAAAACAGAGACAAGCAACAAAACAACATAAGTATCAGTATTATATGATATAAAAAACATGTGTGATGTCACAGTTCTGAGTCTTGCCTTATTTCATTGCAATGCTAGCTAACTGTGCAGATGTGATTCAAAAATATGTACAAATTATATATAAGTATTAATGTTGTAAAGATTAAAAGGAAAACAAGAAAAAAAGGTTTAATTCAAGGTGTTTACATTCATCTAGTCATATGGGAGAAAACTGTGATGACGCATAAATTGCAAAGCAATGATTTCCTAAGATTTAAATTGAATGAGGTGAGAAAAAGATCAATATGGTTAGCTTTCTTTGGTGTATGTACAGTGTTTGACTTTTATTTCTTAATTTGAACAGTACTTAAATTATGTCGTGAGACACTAAAATCAGAAAGGAATCAAACTTTGATTTATTAATTCTCTCTGTCTGTTGACCATTTTACTTTTGTTTCCTGCATTTGTGTTTAAGAGTCCAGTTCCACTTTTATTTTTGTAGAACATTGTATTTCTTTTGTTGTTTTTTACAGTGCTCTTACCGTATTACTGTACAGTATTTTGCTTGTTACGCTTAATAATGAAGATAATTTATTGCATCATTGGGTTTCATCTTTGTGTTACATGATGTGAGGTGTCAACAGCAGAATAAATTTACTGTTTACTGTTGCATGTTCGTTTTTTTTCCAATATTATTTTTACATTTCATTTTACCCAGATCAGATGATATGAAATGAGGTGAATTAGTTTTGGGGACAAAGAAAATGTGATTACTCTTTTTTAATAGCAACGGGAATGTACATTAAAGAAATACTTTTTTTTTTCAGCAACGATCATCATTAAAGATATTGTAGGAAGAGTGGATGCCACTGAATTCGAAACTCAGTTCACACAATCGCTCTGCTTCTTGGTTTGCTCCTAAGACTGTATCTGTCCCTGTTAGCTGTGAACTCTGGTGTTACATTAAAGAGAAAAACAACATCATAGATGCACATTTTCAGCCATCTTGATGTTTGGTGTTTTTAAAGGAAACTTGTTGCCGAATTCCTTTCATATAAGAACATACAGTAAAAAGGTGCCCCTATTCAGAGTAAATCATCTTCCTACATCATTTATAATTGTCATATAATAATCATATCATTTTCAAAGACAACTTGTATAGGACAGTCACAGAGAAAACAAAATGTGTTAATTATATACAAATGCAATTTGTATGTAATCAATTGAAAATATGACTGTAACCTCACTTACTTAACACTCACTTGTTAAGACCTCCTAATAACAGAGGAAAACATAGACTTCACTGTCCTTGTTTAGAGAATTATACACACAAACACACACTAACAACTCTGACTGTGGAGGCTGGAAGTAGTAAAAGTGAATAAAATAAGCCCACATGAATTCAAAAGAAATCATTTTGGCCCAATAAAGCAATACAACTATTGGTATCATCACCAATCAGAAATAATATGAAAAAAGACAGAATTTAGTTTTCCTTATCTTTGTATTCAGGGTTTTATTCATCGAGATCGACACAGTCCTCATTACATACAGTGTCTTAAAATACATGAACATTTGATTAGCATTACCCTGTGTTGAATGAACACATGAAATTCACAATTTACATTGACAGCACAAACGACAAGTCAAAGTACAATGCTATGTCAAATTGTGATCACTGATAACATAATTGGGGACGCTCTGCTGAGGCGATGGGTCATCCCTGTGTGTGAAACTGAGAAGTGGTGACCGCAGCACGACGGAGGAGCAAGCTACAGTGAGCTGGCGAGGCATCCGTCTTGGGAGATGGATGCTCCTGGAAGATAAAATCACACACACAAACATTTAAGACACACAAACACACTTTCTTTGTCATTTGTATGATATGCAAATGGTAATGATCTTATAAAAACATGTGCACTTGCTCTTTCTGGATCACACAAACCATTGAAAACATGCATAGTGGCTTTCTTCAGGAAGATAGATTCGCATAATGGAGCTCTTACGATTGAATGATTTCCAACTATGCCCTTCAAAATGAAATCTGTGATTTGCTAATCATCTGCAAACCAACCAGACTTGAGGAACATCTTAAACAAGGAATTCCAACTTTTCTAAATGGTTTTGCCGTTACATAATCTACACAAATGTATTCATAAATAACCATATGGCCATTTTATTGGGCGCTAATGCAGCACATGCTGAAGTCATGAAGGTATCATGTGCGGTGGTGCTGCATTAAGGATGCTGGTCACGAGAAAGAAACACGGCTCTTTCCCTGTCCGCCCGAGACTTTTCCCCCTCCAAGCTCAGCTTGCAGTGCCTGGGCCTCCTGTCTGCAAATGCGTTAAGCCTGCTTTGCAGTCGCAATGAATTGGTATAAATAATTTATATACATTTACCCATAGAATTTAACAAGTGGGGCCTGGGGTGAAATGACTCAGAAATGCACGCTGTGCACCTCCCCCCCCCAAGGTGGACACAGGCTTCAAGCCAACCACGTTGAATGATATCAGAAAATAAAGAGGGGGCGGGGTGAAGCACTTGCCAGAAGCAACAAAGAAAACCCATAAAGACAGTTGTTACGCATTCACGCAGACAGGCAAACACACACATTCTTGACACTTGCAACATTTCTGGAGACGTGTTTGTGTATTTTCCCCCCTTCCTCCTCCTCCATCCACATTGCAGTGGTAAGGAGATAAGGGCTAAAGGGCAAAGCATACACTGAGCATCAGAGAGCTTCCTGGGCTGGAGGAGAGCATGTCAGTCAATGAAACAAGGAGCAGGGATGAAGCAGCTTAAGCATTGTGCCTTGCGTGTCCATGTGGGGGGGCCTGCGGGCCGGCGGGAGACGCGGCCCGGGCGTAGCGCTCACTACCGCGGCGGGGTTGTGTTTTGCACGACCAGTCACATGATATGACTCTCACATCGCAGCCCTCTCACATAATGGAAAGCCAAGCGGGGAAAGCAAATAGACAAGCGAACGACGGATAAACAAGCAATTTGACATTTGTGTAACCCGGGCCTCGTATACTGTATATACACACACACACTATAGGATGGTTTGGAGAAGAACGAAAGAAAGAACAGAGTTTCATGGGCAGTTTTCTTCTGCGTTCTTCTCCACTTAGTGGCCACTGGAGCGTGGAGTGGACGAGAAAGGCGGGAGGCTGGAGAACATGCTGGAACTCTTCGGAGAGACAATTAGCCGAGTTTCTAATCACCTGCGCCAAAGTTTGACCACGGGTGCCCCCTCGTTGTTTTCGCCCGTCGGACAAACTTAAAAAATGTAAAGATCAAATTAATAGCGAAGCCCCCGGTCGCCTTTTTTTCCCTTCTTCTTATAAATGGGAAACGCGTGCCATTGTTATGCAAAAGCCTCACTCCCGCATGCAAAACAAATACGCAGAGGTTTGGAGATGGATGGGTCCGAAGGCCGCTGCCGCTTCACTTCAACACATGTATTATACATTATTAGGCATAAAGAGCAAGCCTAGAGCATTAAGATGTTTTTTTCAATGATGATTATCCTTTATTAGTCATTAAAGAGAGAGAAACAGAGCAAGAGAGAATGAGCCAGAGAGGGAGACGGCAAGAGAGAGAGAGAGAGAGGGAGGGAGAAAGAAATACAAGTTTAAGCACCTGAGCCTCCCTGCCAGCATTCCATTAATTGCCCTCACAATAGGCGGGAGCCTTTGGAGAATTTTCAATTCCAAAAAATGAGGAGTATGCATTCAGTTGCACTCATGTTATACCGGCACTTAAATCCCACATAGCACAGATAAAAAAAGGACTCAAGGTTACATCCGATTGAAAGCCCCGGACCACAGCCACTTCAGAAATCCATTTAGCAAGAGAAGGGCCAGAACATCTAATTCAAACACGGTTGCTCTGTTAAAACTGTTGCACCATCTTTCAGAAACACACACACACACACACACACACACACACACACACACACACACACACACACAGAACACATATTTTCTTTTGTAAGAGTGATGAATCTTGCAAGAGGAAGGCACGCAAGACACCAAAACTTATTCTATCTGCCAGGAGCTCCAGCAGCTAATGGAGAATGCAGGGAATCTGGCCTTTGGTTAACAAGTAGGGGAAGAAATGCTCTGTGCAGGACCAAGCATGTAAGGGTATAGGGCTTCTTCAAGAAGAGCACTAGCTGAGTGTCAACAAATTGGCCTTGAGTACCAGGGCACCATCGCACAAAGCACTCCACAAATAAAACATCTGATGACTGACATTCTGATTGAAAATGAATGCCGCTACACTGCTGGCAAATATTCTCCGTATAAATATATGTCCACATAGTCCCTGTTAACATCTGGCTTGGGTGATCTGACCACCAGTGGACAGCTTTAAAGTGTGTCTGCACCAAGACACAAGCTGAGGTCTGATTCCTCGTTACGGTCTGTATAACAAGAGTGACAACTTTCTTGGTCAATGGTCTGTATTGTTTTGATTTCTTCATCTTTTGATTCTCGTGATTTTTATGCACGTTGATGTGCATTGCTGCCTCCCACTAGCTAAAAAAAACACAAGGCATTTGGTGTTTGCCAATGAAAATGATGCACATGTTTATTTGCATGCAGGGATGTCCTTGAGTCCCGTAGACATTCAAACCTTGCCCGTTGATCATAACGGTAGGGTCTGTTGAGGTTACGCGCATGGAGACCAAGCTGATTCTGAAAAGCAATGTTGTTTTTTCTCTTTTCACCTACTATGTGTTGTGGCTCTCCAATCTGAAATGAATGTAGCATCTTTAAGGAAGCCGTGAATAGAGTTCCCCTGATGTCTCAGCCCATTTCAAGGAAATGTTGCTAATTAACTTACAGAGACGGGCCACACAAGGCCCCCTAATACATTTAAATCCAGGAGAGTTCGACACTGAAAAACTCCTTTGTCGGTCGACAATGAAATCCTGAGATTTGGGGGACATGTGTTCATGACGAAGACATTGCAAATAAAACTGGGAGGTTAAGAGAGAAGCACTAGAAAGTTGTGGGCATGTCCATCATTCCAAGTTTACAAACTCTGCAACAAAATACATTTGGTAATATACATTTATTCCTCTCTCTCTTTGTATATATATATGAAATGCTAATTCGTTAATAATGCTAATTGCAATGTGTAAGGCCCTCACCCATGCAGCCCCTCATAGTGAGTAAGCGGAAGCCTTTCAGAACTGTTCTGCCCATTCAAACTAGCTGTGCAATTGTGTGACACAAACTCACATAGTTTGGCTGTGGAGTCGGTGTGAGTAGGAGTGGTATTTGGAATGTTGATAGCACGATTATTATAAACATGGAGAGGGATGGGTTGGCTATCCTTTTTATTTGTAGTATATATAAGTTACAGGATGTTATTTTACTGCTAAGATTATTCAAATCCCTGTCAATCACATATACACTACACGACAGACATTTCCTGTTAAGGTGGTTGAAATGTTCCACAGTGGGACTCAGGGTCTATAAAATGTATATGATTAGCTTACTTAGTTGCATTGTTATAATCCTTCTTGATTCCAATGATTTTTGTGTCCCTATTAAGAAAGACGTGCATGTAAACAGCAGGGTATATTCTCTCAGTTGACTCAAGTTTATTTGTATAGCCAAATATTGCAAAAGCCTATAGAACTTATAATAATTATTATAATAATTAATTGTAACTTAAAATCAATTAGCAGACAGAATAGTCTCAACCGTACAATGAATAAGCTGGGGCCAATAGCAAGGCCAATTGCTCAGATATAACACCAAAGTTCTGAAAGGTTTTTTTTTCTAATTACAGCTGCATAGGGAATTGGCAATCAATCGTTGTGTAAGATAAAGAGGACAGCACAACACGCTACAGTGAAGTCATCAGGGTTCAAACAAGCCTATTGAATTATCATGAAGCATGCAGAGGTCACTCAAACACCACAACTTCAGATCATCTGGTCAGCATTGGAAACATGACGATATAGACAAGCGATTTGCTGAATGGCATCCCTGCCCTTGTCAAGATTTATAATGATACATCTATGAATATAAATAATATATACACTCCTGTTCCATTCATGCAGGACACATGCTGCCATATAACCAGGACTTGTTTTCACAGAAATTCTTTGACTGATCAACCTCAATGTAAGGTTCATGTTATGGTCTTTTAATGCTATTCCCAAATCTTTTGTCTTGATTTTGAATAAAACTTAAAACTTGCTTCAACGTGGTTTCATTATGTGTTTACAAGTGCTGGGTACATATTTTATCCTTGAGTAACAAAGAATTACAGATGAATTTTTTTTGCGTTGACCTCGTCGCGACCTTGCCTCTCTGCCCAATTGGGAAATATCTGTACATTATCTCTACATGTGCAAAAGACCTTGTGAGCAAGTGGGCATTGAAATCTGCCATTTTTACACAGGTGATCATAGGTCTTCTTTAGAATCTTAATTTCAGATACCAAAAAAAAACAACAAAGAGCTAATTAACTAACAAAATAAAGAAAATGTGTCCATATTGTGCATATTTATACTGATGTACTCTGTTGCCATTATAATACTAGGGATGTAGGGGCTTGTGAGGCCCTTCACAAACAACATTGGTAGGAGCCTGCTACCTCTGGCTTGTACCTTTCCTATAAATTGATGACAAGAAGTTCTTATTTAAATACCAATAATGGAATAAAGTCCTATATATCTCATATCAAGCAGTTGAATCCTCCAGTTAAAAGGAATAAAGAGTTCAGGGACCTTAAGGGCTTAGTGTAAGCTCTTTGTTGTAACAGGTAACCTTTGGAAATTGTAAAGACTGGGTTGGTTAATTGTGCAATTCCAACTTCCAGAATAAATTGTCTTTTATGTTTATGCCACTGATGGGTATGATGCAAATCTTATAGCAACTGTTCGATCCAGTATTTCCAATTTAGATTCACATTCATTGATTTTTGAGAGAAAATGCAATCTCGTCATATCCAAAAAGTCAGGTCCAACCAAATGTGCCACATACCTGGTGTGATGAATGGTGCTTTCAGCAACCATTAAGAGATATTTTAGCTTTTTACCATGTAAATTCTACATATTCACAGATCCTTCACTTCTTCATGGATAAAATAATTGTACTCAATCTCAAGAATACATGAACCGTTGTAATCTCAAAGCCTGCCTCTTTGGTGCCTAATTAATAATAACTCCAATGCCCTCCCAGGAGTTATCAATGGAGGTATCAACCACATACATTCAGTCAACAGAGGAAATGTTATTCATTTCTAGAACAAAATACAACTCCTCTGTTTGATATGGTGAAGTGCCACATATGAGCACGAATAACACACCTGCAAAAACACAAAGATTAAGGAGAAATGGCACAACAACAACACAAATCAGACATCCCCTACACTGGATAAGGTCCTGCAGAAGAACAGGCTGTTCATCTCTTCCTCTGACTCCTGATCTCATCTCCTTGACTGTTGTGATCTCCACTGATGTTTTTTTTGTCTGGTAGACCTTCAGTGCTCTCAAGATGTTTTCAGGTGGTTGGCATGATAGCAAACATTCACTCATATCTGTTTTCCTTCTTGTATTTCCAGTTTATGTCACCAAGCCACAATGTAAGGTAACTAAAGGGACTGTCTGGTTAGATACCCAATTCATTATTTTCTGTTCCTAGTTTTCTTTCCGGTCCCCTTTTTCTACGACCTGCTGGTCACCGACACACACTGATGTCATTCTCAAAGCATAATATCAGCAAGTCGACATGTTTTTATGTCTAGTCAAGAGATCCAAGGAATAAAAGCCTTCTGAAAACACACTAGTAAAAATAAAAATCTTGGTTGAACTGGCAAGTTGAGCGTTGTTAGTTGGAAGGGTGTGGGTAATGCTTGATATCGAATGATCTTCACGACTTTACCTGTTTTAATTTACCAGATGCTTAAAACCGACAAAGTGTTGATACATGTAGGTAAAGGTAAGCAGCTCAAGGAGTCCTTTGACTAAGCTGAAGACACTGCACTCTTTTAAAGCTCTATCTATCTCTAAGCTGTATCTTAAAGCATTGTTACAAAATATACAATAAAGATGACATTTTTTGTTCATGGAGAATTTAAGGTGACATTTGTGAATACCTGCCACACATTCATAAACTGGGCATCCCTTGGAAAAGAGACCTAGACTGGTTCAAATCAGTTGTGAAAAATTAATTCAAAATATAACTAATGAATAATCTCTCTTGTCGAATAGAAAATGGACAGCCCTGTTGAAAAAAAACCCTGAAATATGATCAGTTATGCTCTCACTTCTAGTACATTTTTGTATTTGCCCTGTATCTCCGTCCTACGTTAGTGGTCGCAGGGCGTGGCAGAGGGTAAAC
>JAOTIX010000008.1:241133-253907 GCA_027123715.1 Gaidropsarus macrophthalmus
TTCCTAACTAGTTGTTTATAGGCTTGTGTAGGACAGGGCTTACCATAAGACCTGGATGTATTGAGAAAGGTATGTGCTGTCGGCATCTAGGGCAAAATAAGTGTCCCAACACATCTACTTTACCAGTACGAATAACAAAAAGCAAGTCCAATCATAATTGGCTATTACACCGCTGCATGTAAAATGCTCATTCAAACAAGTTTCTTTTTAGTTGTTAATGTGTCTCTTGCTTATTAATTACTACACTGAAGATTATTCACGTGAAGATTGATTAAGTAAATGATTTGCCAAATAATATTTTCACATGTTTTCCAGCCATATTTATGCAGTACAGGGAATCCATCCTAGAAAGCAGCTTTTTCTTATTTTGACCACGATCCCATTGTGCCAAACGTGACTCATGGATGTGAATGATGATAACTCATTTACAGGTTACATCATAAAATAATGAGTCAACCGAATGAAAAGAATAGATTATGCAGAAAGCCAATTTGAGAAATGTTCCTGAACGAAACAATTCAATGATGAAAGGCTATTGCATTAGTTGTTGAAACAAGCAGGTGTCGTCTGTGACTGTGAACGTTCGATTACCATGCTAATGAAAGTCAATTAGAACGGTTAAGTTACTGTATGCAGTCAGCACCGTGTATACACAGAGGAAGTATTCTGTATATCGCAACATTTACTGGATACATTTGTATTACTGAATCACATCAACAATATGACATATCACAATATGACATGAAAGTGTACATTCTGTTACTTCGATTTAATAAAATAAATGTTGTAAATTGGTACAAACCCAGAAGGTACCCCTAAAACATGCCTCTGGATGTATGGATCATGACTAATCATAACTAAAGAGCCCATCATGTCACTTTTCTGTATCGGGGAGCAAGACGTGAGGCTGAATGAGTCAAATCAGCTGACTGGAATCGGTGACAATTGTTTTGGCTTTCAGTCAGATCTGCACGTACACCTTGGACGTCTGCTCTTAGTGTGTTCACACTGTCTTCAAAAATGTTTTCAAGTTCGGGCCATCTGCTTTGCCAAGCTTGCAACAGCAGCTCTATTTCTTTCTTTGACTGCCAGATCGATCGCCTTCAACTTGAAAGCTGCAGCTTAGCATTTCTTTGGAGGCTTTCAATGATGACGGTGTATGCATGAAGCTCAAAATGACTGGATGTATGAGTGCGTTTAGCGTGAGTGCGTTTGATGGGTCCACTGACGCCTGTTCGGTCATTTAATTGGTCTGACGTGATGGCAAATCTTTTGCCGGCATGAAGCTCGCCGCAGTGTTCAAAGCACGTGAAAAAAGTAGCGACTTATAGTCTGGAAATTAAGTAATTATATATATGGACATCTTTCATTTTTATGGTTAGTAAACCACTGCAGTACTTTGAATTGAAACACACCCACAAACACACATTTTAGATACTTTATTCCATTCCACACAAAGTAAATTTTCATTTGGAATCGAATGTTTTGAATGATCAAACAGATTAAAACAGATCAGCACATTGTGTGTATGTATACATAAGTATGACACAATTTCAGAGGGGTACAGAAAACATCTCCTTTTCCAAATAAACATGCTTCCTATAATGGCTGAAATGGAGCAGTACTTTACCAACTGTTTGGCTCTTGTTTTTATAATAGCCCCCCAATGCAAATTCCCCGGATCGCCAGCCTGTGTACATGCCCTAGACCAGCACAATACGCTGGCATCTGTAACTAAGGTTTTCAATGGTGGATATTAACGATTGATATTTTAGAGTCTTAGAAAGGTAGGAGTCCTCCATAAACAGGTCAAATGCACATGCTACTTCAAATAGCCCAGCTGTTCTGGAATTCTGAGATATGACAACAATATCTGGTGTCTTTGGAATTCCTAAAAAAGTGTTTGCAGGTGAGTTAAACCAATCATACTGTACAGTAGTGTGTTTAAAGAGCTTTTCATCAGCCACACAGGGGATCTGAGCAGCAATGAGGTCCACAAGTCGTGTCTGGCAATATAGAGTGAAGGGCAACTGTTCATGCTGGGGGCTACTGACTCCAGGTGTCGAGGGCAGTCATGCAGCATGCAGAGCGGTGAATGGATGGAGGGGAACCACAGTGAAAGGACGTGCCTTAACACAGAGAATATGGATCTCCTCTCACTGATGTTGGCGTTGCTGTAGATGGTGCGTGATAGAGAGTGGTCCGCACAGGGTAGTTCTGCCAACTTTCCCTGAAGTTTTAGACTGGACCAGTACTCCATATTTTCAGAGACCTCTACAGGTTGGAGATGGGAAGTCCACTTCAGTTCAGTGCCTGTTCTCCGGCATAGGTCTGGCCAGTCTGATGACACGACCATACCCCTGTGCTTTTCCATCAAGCTTTCCATTGGGCTTTCTTTCCCCACTGCGTGTGTGTAGCACTTTCCGTCTCTTAAAGTCCAGCATGAAGGATGCTCTGGCTGTTTGCATCACGCTGGTGTTGTTGCAATGCAGCAAGTTGGTCAGGTGAGACTGTCTTGTGGTGATATACTCCCACATGCAGTTTGAATTGTTTATTTAAATCCACTAATTACAAAACATTTGTACAAAAAAGGATTCAAGGAGGTAACAAGCTTTGGTACATTTATGCATGTTCGATTGTTTTTATGCATGTTAGGCGACCTTGAGTGTGCCATATAAATAAAATGTATTATTATTATTATTACTCAAGGATACATTAAACAATGCCTGTGCCACAACGCAAGGCTGCCTATTGTGGCTGATATACAACAGAACTTTTACATTTAGTTTTTGAAAGTCCCGCCAGTCTTAACACACTGTCCGTCACCGTTTATGGACATGCCCCAAACTGCCAGATCAGTCCAATCAACTTGCAGGTATAACCCAGGTCACTGATTCTTGAAGTGATGGGATGGTACTTTGTTATTGTTACGGATCTAGTGTGTTGTCTTTGTGTTGGGTTTGTTTCATTGTGTTCTCTCCCTAGATGACCTTCCCCCCCTTTCTGATTGCAACCTTGGCAATCAGGAAATGTAGTGCACCTGTGCTCACCTGAGGGCTATATAAGCTGGGAGCATACAGCTGCACACTCTCTCTTTTGGTGTCCTCAAGTGGTTGACAATGGTTTGTATATAGGAGCTAGTGACAGAGTGCCGTTGTAGTAGTGTATTTGGTTGATTTGGCGTTAGTTCTTTTGATTTGTGCTTTCCTATTTTTGGTGGAAGTGGTTCTTCGTTCTTTGGCCGATCAATAAACCTTTTGCTTATCGTTACCTCTGTCTGGGTCTCCTCCTTGTCCCCCGGAACCTAAAAATATTCTTTGTTACTCCCCAGATCACCCTAGATACTATTTGGGGTCGTTATCTTCTCATAGAAAGCAATGTCCATATATAGATCAAAGACACATCCTATCTCAATGATGAGCACCCTCCCTCCAGCCCAAAGCATATTTTCTCTGCTGCGTTATCGCTGGCAGTTACGATGGGTGTTTAGGGTGATGCGGCAGCGGCAGCGTTCGCTCCGGCCACCATGTTGCACGCACACACACACACTTTACTTTACAATCCTTTTGTGTCATTCCTGGTGTTTTTGTTCATTATGAAAAGCCTTCTGAACAACTGAATATGCACCTGGGCTTTGTAGCAGACATAATCTTGCTTAGCCTGTCACTTCCGGGGAGGTTGTTGTCCAACTTGCTGCCATACAGATGGTTGCATTAGCGTGCCTGAGCTTCCAGATATCACACTTTGTTCAGCAAGCTTGCGGTGACCGAAAACTCTGGGTAAACTCATAATTTTAATAACATAATTTTCCAACCAAGCTTTTCAACTCATTGTCGGATGAGGAAACTGGAGGGTCCCTTGATCCTTCTCTTGACTTTCTTCAAAGTGCAGCAAGATAATAGCTTTAAAACACAAGAAATTACCACAATTATCAACAAAATAGGAAGAAATCACAGTTTTTGGCATTACTCAATGTTGCAGATATTTACTTAAATTAGCAGCCAGCACCAGGCTTTACCGTATCATATTACCACTTTGTAGCTAAACACTTGAACGAATTCACTGTGCCCACAGTCCAACATGAGAGGATGAAGGCGAAGTGCTGCTCACAGGTGTGTATATAAAACATAAAACATAAAACAATTAACACTGGCTCCAACTTAACAATTAATTTAAGCTAGATGAAGAGGGAGTGAGGGGAGACAGACCAGGGTTGGAACAATGCCAAAAAAGCAAGCATGTGTAATTGAGCATTGACCTCGATCCACATTCAGGACACCGCTAATTATCACAGACAGACATCATTATTAAGCTTATTAAGGTTTATTTAGATAGGGACAGGTACAAAAACATAGACGAGGTTGAACAGTCATCTGATGCATGCATCATAGTGTTTTTAGCTGACGCTAATTCACAACGCCTGTCCCTAGTAGGGATTTTGAACGTTTAACATTTATGAGCGCCAGACCCTGTTGAGACTAGATGGCTTAATGATGATAGAGTGTGTTCTTCTGAAAACCACAGCAATCATTAAAACTGGTGTGCTGAAGTGAAGAAGATTATGCACCCTGATACAGGTCTTGAGATTGCCCTACCTGACATTTACTGGCCAGTTGCTGTCTTGAACTCTGGTATTCACTGTTTTACTTTCTCCAAGAAAGCAACTTTGGGCATTCCTTCTAATGAGAGATTGTTCCAAGTCATTTGTTTGAAAAGAAGCGCTGTGCTGTCTTCCATCAACTGCTTACAACCATGTGTCCATCTGTGTGTGTGTGTGTGTGTGTGTGTGTGTGTGTGTGTGTGTTTCTCTTGATGTACTGTAGTTCTGTTTAGTGCAGGGACATTTCTGTACATTTCTATAATAAATTAAATGTATTTCTATAATAAAAAAACTAAATGTTTTAATTAAGTTTTAAGGGCCGTGGCTCAGATCACACCATCTGTGCCCTGGCCTCCACCACAACCCCTTTCCCCTCCATGCAATCGAGTGCAACCCCTTCATGATAGGAAAGTTGAACCAGCCTGTCCTTCACCTTTCTGATGCTCGGGGTAGAGATGCTGTCTTGCTTGCTGAATCAAAAGTTTGTCGCTGATACCAGGGTCAGCAACAGCGGTCACTTCGCCTTGTGTCTTTGATGAACAAAAAAACGATCTATTGTTTTACAGATGCAAGTCCATCTCCAAAATGTAACTAGGCAACACATTTGGTGAGTCTTAATACGATAGCCCGTTGAGTTAAGTTAAGTTGCTTTTATATTCACACACACAAGGTGCAGTGAAATTGTTCCGCTGCATTTGACCTATCACCGGCCGACAACACACACACACACACACACACACACACACACTGTGCAGGGAGCAGTGGGCAGCAGCGCCGGTTAGGTGCCTTGCTCAAGGGCACCTCAGCCGTGGATATTGAGAGGGGGAAAGCTCTGTTCAGTCACCCTCCCCACCACATGAGTTGTTGATATTAATTTTAAATTTCTGTCTTATTACTTTGCTTTCTCATAAGAAGGCTCAAGAGCAGCTAGCTTCAGCGTATTTGTTGGTGTTGGATTATTATTAATAATCATTTCTTAGAGAAATGATTCGTTTTTAACAGATGTTGAGTGAGTGTGAGTGTGTGTGTGCGCGCCCTGTCAGCGTTTGGACGAATTACAGCCTTTATAATCATATACCATACAATTGTTGTTTCATAAAGTCCCACTTTCTGAGAAATGGTCATTATCCTTCCAAGAAAGTGCTTAGCCAAGACAAATTTAAACTGACTAAGAGGTGGGGCGGATTGTATAACACTGCTTTCCAACTCCATCATCCATCCATAATTCTTCAAAGCCACTGCTCTCAACATAGTCTCTTAATGAACAGAACGGCACGTCTTTCAGAGTGAAGGACTTGGGGGTTGGTTGAAGCTGACAGCTTCACTGAACGGCGCAGGCAGTGGTGTCTGTGTTTGGGCAGCATCTCAAAACCCTGACGTATATCGCAGTAATTATGGGGTCGACACCTGCAGCCTGCCAAGAGGGAAACAGGATAGGAGAGAGAGAGAGAGCGCGAGAGCGGTTTGTGTTTAATAAGCGAATATTGAAAACTTTCTTTTTGACAGGATCACCTCTTGAGAATCCAAGACAAACAGTGTGGTGAAGAGCCTGGAAAGACGAGGGGTAACCCATGTGTTCATTTTCATAAAAGAGCAAAAGATGTTGCGTGCAATCAGAGAGAGATTTCCTCTCGAACAAGCCTGATGAGTTGCCACTTACTAGTACTAGTCAGCACTAGCTGAGCTTTACCACTGCGGATCTGTTTCTGAATGGAACCATAATCGCACTATGAAGTGTGACACATAAGCCTCCCAAAGTGCAGTTCCCATTTTGGTTTTAGCTACAGGGGTTTAACATGCAGCATTTTCCCATCTCAAAGCACAGCACAATACTGAACTGATAACCAGAGCAAGACACTTTTGGTTGCAGTGCAAAAACAGATTCCTGAAAGCAGGAGTAGGCTACAAGAAGTTTAAAAATAGCGGAACATTGTGTAAATGAATTGATAGACTGTGCTGCCCAAAGCAAATGGACGCTCTGTGACCATTAAAATGCAGCAGGAGTCTACGCCACGAAAGTTTCCGAGGTGTCGATAATACATGCTAAAACATATTATTGCTCTTGTATAGTAATGACCTTAATTCCATATTTTCCCTTTTGTGTGTGTGTGTGCGGAGTTGAAATGGCTGGAAAGACAGTAGAGGGTACAGTGAAGTCTTTGTGTAAATTGACTAATGCCCTAATTATCTTGGGAAAGGTTATTTCAAGAGGAGCCTGTAAGTTGTCCCTCATTAGCCGTGATTGCTCCTATGAATTACTCTTGTAATGGAGGCCCAGCTGTGAATCCCAGATTGCAGAAAAAAAATGTAATTAGAGGAGTACACCCATTTCAGCAGGGGGTGTCCATTTTACAGTCACTAATCTGCACATGAAGTGAACTCCAAAAGCATGCTTGCGTCTCTGGCTAACTAGGGGACCGGTTAGGATGGTCTAGATGGTCACAAAGAGTGCAAATTGTATGACATGGTCTTGTGCTTTTCCTTCAACAATAAACCACCATGCCACAAAATGATTGATCCTCTGTTAATCGAATATCTGACCAATATGCAAGAAAAACAACAACAATTAACCTTTTTCTTACTTCATGGAAATAATTGCGCACACATTTCTGCTTGAATAGAACTGGCTGGTTTTCAACACTCTCAGGAGTACTCACTTTCTGTAATCTACTCACTCAGAAGTAGATTACAGAATTCTACTCCAGTCTTGGTGTGAATGCAGGTTCATTTCTGCTCTGTTCAACACTTGTTGGAGAGCATATTGAACAGGTATGGCATGTATGATATTATTATGTTATTACACTAAGCTAAAAACAAACCATGAAGGAGAGCTACAGCTATAGCTCACAAACTCTTTACTGATATATCAGTTGCATCACTTTAACGATATCAATACGCGGCTCCATAGTCACATAGTGCCACATTACTACACATAACATAGTTCCTGTAACAAATAGTTCCTTGAACACAACAGATATGTAGACAAAAATAACGACCATTGTTAGAGTTAAGAAATCTGTATGGGGCTTTTACACTCCTAGCGCTTGTATGTGGACTGCAGGAAAGTAGGGTCGGGGATTAAGTCCAAGAGTCATTGAGGTTTACGGCAAAAGAGAGCATAGAGAGGCTGAGTACACATACCTTTGGATGATTCGGCCCTCCAAATAAGCTCCAACATCTGGGCCACCAAGCATGTTTAAAGGGGACCTTCCATTAAAATCCCATCCTATTGTTTGTTAAATAACATAGGTCAGAATGAGTTTGTGACCTGTGGTTTGAAATCTATGCAGATTGTTTGCATTAGCTAATGAAAGGACAAAGGCAGAAACAATGAGCCGATCTGGATAAGCCTTCAGTGCTACGTAGCACTGAAATAATTATTCATGGTCATGCCCACTTGGTTGGTTCGTAACTGGCCACAGAAATTCAGACAGAATCGAGATTGAGCTCAGCCTGGTCTCACAGGAATCCATGAAATAAACACGGATAACGCTTAACTCAAAATCTGTGGTGGGCTCACGGAATCACAGAAAATTCTGTGAAACACACACAGATTTCGCTCTAATGCAAGTTAATGACACTCGTGTGTGTCATTAAGTAACCCTAACCCTAACCCTTCACGGAAATGTCAGCGTTCGTTCTATTGTATTTAACAAAATCTGCACTGAGTTGTTGAAATGGGGATCCGTGTGTGGGCTACGGGATATGAGTGTCATTAACTTGGAGCGAAATCTGTGTGTGTTTCACGGAAATTTCTGTGATTCCGTGGGCCCACCACAGATTTTGATTTAAGCATTACCCGTGGTTAACGATTTGTTGCACTGTCACGTTTGGTTGATTATTATAAAAGGCATGATGATGGACAGGCAAGATTTGAATTCCGGTCACTGGCGCTCTGGTCACAAAATGTGTACTTCTATAAGCAGCGGAGTAATACGTGTAATTATGTACAGTGAAGCTGCTCATCAATACAAAATGAATATTATTCAAGACCTGTCCTATATGATTTTCTCCACCAGCAGTACGTCCTACCCCACGTTGTGCATGCAGGCGAACACAGCATGTTTGACACTCCAATGTGGCTAATCTGAGCTTTATGCTAATTTCAACATGACTATTTGTCAGAGGAATGTAAGAGAAGAATTTGATTAGGAAACAGAGGTGACTTTTAGTTCGATGTCATCCTATGTGAGAGACTTCCGTATTGTCATTATTATTATTTTTTTTCAAATCTGAGCTAACTCTTTTAATTATTATTCTCTTATCTGCTCTCTTATCTACTCTTCTTTGTATTTACATTCACCAGGTGTTCCGGTGAGTTGAATGTCTGGCTACATAAGATAAGCCTTTTCAGATGAGCTCTTTTTCTCTTTCCAGAAATCTACCGGTTTAATTACCTCAGTGGAGACAACTCTGTAGGCATGTTGTGAACGCAGAATTCAAGGCACGGAGTAGAAGGAAAACATTCTATTTACTGATAGGGTTAGCCGGGTAATGCTGTTTTTTCTTAGCAGGGACAGCAGGGTCTTGGGAATGGAAAAGCCAGCAGATTAAAGGACAGATGTGTCACACCTATCGGGACAATACCGTTTCCTGGTGAGCCCCTCTGGCAGACACTTAGCTCAGGGGTAGCCTGACACTTAGCTTAGGGGTAGCCTGATGAAGAGTTGATACCAATGAGCAACCATAGACACATAAGAGACCTGATGCCAGATGAAATACAACAGCAATCCTACTGCATGAATATAGCAATGTGTGTGTGTGTGCGGACCCTGCACATTTTGTACTATAATAGTAGATATTGTGGCTGACCCTTCCCACCCTGGTCATGGTCTATTTGAGACTCCCCCCTCTGGCAAGAGGCTGCGATCCACCAGGACCAAAATCTCCCGCCATATGAACATTTTCTTCCCGTCTGCAGTTGGGATCCTTAACAGGTCCCGGGACCGCCATCCCCACTGACACTGACTCTTGCACTCATCCCCGGAACGACCGATCAATATAACTGTCCACGATGCTGAGGGAGCTGTGCCCTCTTCTATTGTTGGATTCTACTCTGGGTGGATTTGGGCATGCCTTAGACTCGTGGTGTGAGCGGTATCGGAGCGAAGTTGGAGTGGAACAGAGCGGCCGCTCAGGTCTCTAAATTGAAAAGCGCTCCACGCACCAACAGAATTCCATCCGCTCACGCTCCACTCACTAGTCCTGCCACCAAGTCAAATTCCCTGTTGGTGTAAAACCCTTCTTGGCAATAAATCTTTTCTGATTCAGATTCTGAGGCGGTTAGGTTTATTCCGAAATCTTTTCGGGTCAGTTTAGGCTGTAGAAGAACTATGAAGCATTCATTTGCAATATACAATGCCTATCCAGTTTTTTTTGTAAAACTCGGTTCCCTTGGGCTACTTTGTATGCTAACCTCATAGTGAATCTGTCAAGCCTCTGCCTACTGACTGCTCAAACGATATAATACGAAAGAATAGCTGGAATGTGTTGTCATCCACCGACGGCTGCTCTAGATAACCTTTTTCAGTTTTTGTGTAAAACTATAACCTGATGCATTCGCTGCCAAGGCCAGACAAAGTCTCCGTATGAGCGCTTTGATGCACTTTATTAAACCATAAAATGGAACCGTATCCTTGTGTCAAGGATATCCAATTATGATACTCACCTTCATTAACTTGAATAATTTGCACACCTCTGTCCCTTCTGATAGAGAAACAGGAGTCAGGGTGTCCCTTTTAAACATGCCTTTGTTAGAATTTAGCAGTCATTGAAACATTGGTCCCAACTCAACATTTTTTAATGGATGCACTAATTGCTCAAGTTTATCTATATGCAGGTTAAACCTGTGTAATGGAATAATTTATATGCGCATACAGATGAACAGTTTCTAAGTGTGATTAAAGCATCATCATCACCACCACCACCAGAAGTCTACCTCAGAGGCAGGGCAGGCCACTCCATGGCCAGTATTTTCCTATTTTCTCCATATGTCCTCTCTCCCGTCGAAAGCATTTGGTTACCTTTACAGCCACAATCATTCACTGTGTTCAAGATAGCCATAACCATATCGAAACTTGACAAGAGAATGTTTGCATTCATGAAGTTGTGTTGGGTTTTAATGAGCATGGTAACACTTTGTTCCATGCTCCAAACCGTAGTTGGGAGCAAGCTGGTTTCATACTAATAACTTGGCTTAAGTTGCTTTATGTGTCCCACACACACAAGGTAGAGTGAAATTCTTTCTCTGCATTTGACCCATCACCTGCACAACACAGCACACACACACACACACACACACAGTGCAGGGAGCAGCGGGCAGCAGCGGTGCCACGCCCGGGGAGCAGTTGAGGGGTTAGGTGCCTTGCTCAGGGGCACTTCAGCTGTGGATATTGAGAGGGGGGAAGCACTGTTCAGTCACCCTACCCACCCCATTACATTCACACCGTGGACTGATTCCCGCACTATCCTTTGTTTACACTACACACAACACACCTGTCCCACTACGTCACACACACACACGCACACACACACACGCACACACACACACGCACGCACGCACACACGCACGCACGCACGCACGCACACACGCACGCACGCACACACGCACGCACACACACACACACACACTTATTCCAGCTAATCACATACTTCACACACACACTTCATGCTAAATGTATAAATTCATGCCGTACCATAACAGTTTCATACAAGTACACATGTTACATTGCTTATTACAAAGAACTTCCACATTGAGCAACCCATAATGAGTAAGTGTTTAACCACTTTAACAGGACGGTATAATAAAACATTTTACCTTGAACAACTTTGCCTATTTCCTGTGTGAAAATAATTTCAGCAAATTTGAACATGAACAACATTGGAATAAAGAAATTCAAACTTGCTGCATTTTGTCAGCGAACTGAACTCTTCCCTCTTCTTGAATCTGATGTTATTCAGTTATTCTATGCAGTTGGAATACACTGGGAAGGATGTAAAACAATGCATTGTTTGTGCTTATGGAAGCCCAGCCAGCCTTGTACATTTCTCCTGGTGCATGACTACCTTCAGTCTGACTTTCATTATCTTTGTAGACCTACTTTGTAGAATTTCGGGGATTTGAGACTTTTTGTCCAAAACGGTGAATTGGCCTGGATCATTTTATTTGATCTCTGGTCATCCTCAGATATTCCATCTTCACATTTAACCTATAGCACCCACCTAGCTAACAGTACCATATTTTAACCATGACTTTCCCTCCTTTTCTACGCCAGTAGAAAGTGAAAACTTCACTGCTCTAAGTGGTCACATGGGAAACAATGTCGTTTCTGGGGAAATGTGCCATTTCGAGGGTTCAGGAGCAGTTGGGGGCCAGCTTGGTCTGGTAATGCTCTCCCTGCCCTTCCCCTCAGCCCCTCCCGACACCACGAGTGGTAAAACAGCTCAGCACTGCATGGCTCCAACTTATTAGGACCGGAAACAGCACTCAATTTACTGTAGTGTGTGATGGTGCTGAGCCATTCAGCTCTTTCCGGGCTTTTCTTAAGAGGTTTACACCCACAGATTTGCATTCACATATTATTAACATCGGTATACTAGATTGCAGATTTCCGACACAGATATACATTATACAGCATCTTACATTGTTCTCAAGGAGCTGAATGGCTCATGGAACATTACTCGAATAAATGTACCAAATTATTTTTTTAGTCGCGGTACAATTTTCAATGTTTCTGTATTCTCTCTCTTTCTCTCACTCTCCCTGTCTCTGTCTGTCTTTCTCACTGCCTCTGTCTCTTTGACTATCTGTCTCTCTATCTGGTTTGGCCGTCTCTCTCTCTCTCCCCCTAGCTTTTTCCCCGACCTCTTTGATTGTTTGCAACCAGACCCCCTGTCTCTTCCCACCTCAACCAAGTTACTTATTATTACGATGATTCATTGAATTCAAGTCTCACAGCCTTGTTTCTCTTTCGTGTTACATTTGGAGTGCAGAGATTTAATTGTGTTTTTAGGGCAAAAGAAGAGCACAACATGCCACTGACTCTAATGTAGCACCAGGGTAGCTCCCTAGGAAGAAGGTTTTATATATAAATACAAATACTTCAACTTTATTGTCAAGTGTGCTAATATGCATGACATACAGCACAGATGAAATTTCAGTCCTCTCGGACCCA
>JAOTIX010000008.1:313144-325687 GCA_027123715.1 Gaidropsarus macrophthalmus
TCTGTCTTTAGTACATAGGAATGTCTTATCTGTTGTGCACATGAGCACTTTATCGGTTTCACCGTGGGAGAGTGAGAAACGTCCTCTCGATCTCCTTGTATGTACATGCAAAGGAATTGATAGTAAAGCTGACTTTATCTTTATCTTTATATTACTAGATAAAGATTATCCATCAGTTACCGCCTCTGTGAGGCCATTCTGACTTCAGAAACATCAGAAAACAACACCTGATGAAACAGCTTTATTAAGTTTGTCATTGGTCATTTGAATTCTTAAATGATACCCAGGCAAGTTGTCTTCTGTGCTTTGGTTATAAATAAACAGAAAATAGATGTATAAAGAAGCGTGTCATCTGTGACCAACGTGCAGTCATACAATTATTTGTCCAAGTTGTGTGATTGTTAAAAGTGTCATGTAAATGTCAATGATAAAGTGTATTCTACCTTTTTGAGATGCAACACTTGAAATATTGAAATATTACATTTATTGTCACACACACAAAAGGTACAGTGAAATTGTTTGTTGTCTCTGCATTTAACCCATCACCTGCATGACACAGCACACACACATACTGTGCAGGGAGCAGTGGACAGTAGCGGTGCAGCGCCCGGGGAGTGGTTTTTGGGGGTTAGGTGCCTTGCTCAAGGGCACTTCAGCCGTGGATATTGAGAGGGGGGAAAGCTCTGTTCAGAGCTTTAACTTCTATTAACTTATGTTAATAAACAGCTTTAGTCACACAATGGCTGTACAGTCTTAATTTGGTGGGTATGTGGTTTGGAGCAAAATATGGTTTCACCATAAGAATAAATGCAATTATTTGAAGATATTACAAGGATGAGCTTCTCCAACCCTGAGATGCGAACAAGTTAGTAACAAAATAGTTAAATGAAAGACATCAGAAGTGTTCACTTTTTGTCCTTACTGCTGTGTACATGTCAAGCCATGATAGACTGTGTGGATGTATCTGTGACATTCTCTGTCAGTCCCATGTCCTCACTTCCAATAGGAAATGGTTCAGGCCGCGTGTGGTAGCCCAGCAACCTATTGACAATGATCCTTTTAAAATCCACCTGAACAGTCCCTCACTGGCTACCGGGGAGAGGAGAGGACTCAGAACCTTCATTCCAAACCTGAGACCCACCACAGAGGGTAGGCTGAGAGCCAAACTCCCAACGGCTCCAAACCCATTACTAGAAAAAAGACATACAGTCAGACTGCACGACAGTGACGAGAGACCAAGGCAGTGAGTCATCAATACAACTGTATCTTCTGACATAAAGTCCCTGAGTCCGAGGAAGAGACAGGAGCCGATCAAGAGAATATGGGCAGTGTTGCGGTCTTCACTGAGCCACAATAAATCAAAGGCAACTAGGGATGGCACAAGAATCTCACTTGCCCATTCCATTTCGTTTTGCAGGTAGGCCAGATGGAGGCAAGATGGGGTGAGTGCACATTGTATTGCAGAGAGTCCCAGTAGAAAGAAAGCTAATGATGGTGCTCTATGATCCTGTGAAAAGAGATACAAGGTACAATATATTATAAGGTCAGGTGATAGTTAAGCACAAATTGTTTAGCAAATACTTAATACATATATGCACACAGATTGTAGCTGGTACCCTACCTTGAAAAGCTGATAAGAGGAGAACAAGGCAACGGCACATAAAACGATGTTTGAATAGACAGACCACCAGTGTACAGTAGCGGCCATTGTAGACGTACAAGCCTGCAAACAATGAATGTAGCCTTTCAAAAACTCTCGGGCTGTTGGCTGTTTACAGCATCAGTTCAAACGCTTATTACGTTGAATATTCCAACCATACACCTACAGTGTATGTTCTGACTTGTTAGATGGAATATTTCCTTCGATGCCATAACAAAATGTGGGTCATTTCGTGAACTTTCAGCCTGTAAACCTCAGCGTGTGATTTGCAGCGGTTTGTTTTGACTCTGGAGAGTAAAGTGCGCATGCTCGGAAGTTTAAAAAGTATGGCGGCGGAGTGCTTGACAACAATAACGGAGCAATGGATACAAGATAAATTACACTTAAATCAACCATACCTTGGTAATTAGTAAAGGGATTTCAAACTACCAGTATTTAATACATATGCACTACTTGTATTGAGATTCAAATAGTGACGTTTTAAGTCACATCTGTATCTCTCATACGTCTGTGTAGCGATTGCCTGGAGAATCGATATGCATAACTTGCCTAATCCCTTGCCTAATCCCCTAAAATGCAGCCGATGTTAAATAATGCAGCACTAGCCAATGTTCTGTTTTAATAGGTGATGTCCGAACACTCATGCTTCCAGGGACTTATGAGGAAAAGATAACCCATCTCGGAAATGCATTGAACAACTTTGTACGGTTAAAGGTTCTCGAACTCCCCTACAATGCACTCGTCTCTGTGGAGGTACGTCTTGGTGGGGAACTAAATCAATGTTGAAAAAGTGGCGAGTGGAGGCTTTATTCGAGAGCCACTGCACATTCATCAGCAGTTGCTATATTTATCCTCCTAGGGGGTGCAACACTTGAAGATGCTAGAAAGGCTGAATCTCTACTACAACCGCATATATTCAATGGAGGATGTTAAAGTGCTTTGTAAGCTTCCAGCTTTAAAGGAGTTGGACCTCAGGCTAAACCCTGTGACAAGGAGTGAGCCAAACTATCGCCTCTATCTGATCCAGGCGATGTCCCGCTTGCGGAAACTGGGTAAGTTACACGTTTACTCCCCCAATGAGTTTGTATCATCTTGTCATATCTCAGACTGACCTGGAACAAGACGCATTTCCTCAATGTTAGATGATTGTCCAGTCAGAGATACTGAGAGGAAAGTGGCGATCATGCAGTTTCCTACTGACTGTGTGCCTCAGCATGACAGCCTCGATCTTAATCTGGAAACTGAACAGAGGTATGATTAATATAAGAATCAAGGGCATAGCCTGCAAAATGTATTAATGAAATAAAAGCTATGCGTAGCAGAGATGCCACTTGGTCATATCTTTATCCTAGGATTTATTCTACCTCCGAGTGTGTTTTCCAGAGCTCTAAACTGAGAATAGTGATTTGTATATTGAAAACAATGTATTGGTTATTAGGCAGTAACAATAAAGACCTTTTTCACTTTTAAGGTATACTGCGTTCTGTTCTCTAGTTGTAAAGCACTGTATTTTCTTACGTTTGTTGGTTGCAGAGGCAGAAATCAAAGGCTGATGTCTATTGAACGCTTAACGAAGAAGCTTTCACACACGGGTGTCCCTGATGATATTGTGTTGAATTTTGTTGCAAAGAGTCCTGTTGGCCAAAGTAACGCACAATCCCGGTCTTACTCTTTCCATGATAATTTGGAGTCTCGGATTTATCTAAAGCAAGGTAATAACAACATCATTATTATTATCATCATCAAATGGTGTTTGAGAAGAGCCTTATATTATTTAAAATCGGCCATTTATCTTGAGTCTTCTCTGTTCTAGAAACTGAGGAAGTGACAACAAAAAACATTTCTCAATCTATTAATAAATCCTCTCAGGTGAACCTCATTATCTGTCTCATATTACATACTTAACTTTTGAACAAGAGCCAAAGTGATACATTATTATTTGATTTAACTTATTGGTTTCTAGGAAATGGCTAAATCCATCCTGAGATTCAACAAGACCAAATATGGTAAGCCTACAAACAAAACATAGATGCCTTTATACAACTTTGATAGAAACATTTGATTTGCCTGTTGGATAAATTGAATGGTTTTTGTGGTCTTTAAAATGTCAGTTTTGAATTGTTGCTTCCTTGTTGGTAGCCTATGTCGTAAACAAATAGTGTTTCCAACAAGCTGTTAGTTGATAAACCACACCAACAGGTAGAGACAAAGCTCAATGCAACTTTTTTCTGATTACCTGATGATTGTTTTTATTTTTAAAACGAATTGTTTCATTAATGATTGTTATAATGTTGAAGGAAACTCATGGAAAATGTCCTACTTCATTTCAAAGTTCCAGAAAAACCAAGGGTGTCTTTTGGCCCGACCGTAGAGAAGAAATGCAGATCTGTCACTGGAAGACCAAAGCACAACAGACAAAACAGACTCCAAGCTAAAGGCCATTTTACCCCAAATCCCAGCGAGAACCGTATTTCCACTTTCATATTTACATATGAAACGCTTTTTTAATGTCATTATTATAGAGATTTGAAAATAATTCGTATTTGGTAACGCTTGGTTTTCTGTTTTTCTATTTTATAATATTCTGTCTATGAGCCAGCTCACCGCAGCTGTTCCCCATTACACACTGTTACCCACCATGACAACATTCAGCCTCCCAGCCCTTCAAGTTCAACTTTACATCTTTCTGATCCATCAAACCCCATCCTGCACCCGGCAAGAATATCGCACTCTGACATCAACATAACAACAGGGGGCGCTGCTGCCTCTTCACAGAAAGCTGACAAGAAGCAAAGGGTAGCTGTGCATTTTATTATAGATAAATCGCTGCTTATCGATTAATAACAATTTCGCTAACTGGTTTTTCATAAGAAAATATATAATTGTTCTTGGCACTTTCTTTATTTATATTAAACAAATAACTTGTCTTCCCCACAGGGTAATTACAGGAAACCCCTCAAAATGCTTCTTAACCTTGTGGACAAGCACTGGGCAGGGGAGAGGTCGCTTCACCAAAACAACAACTTCCTGTGTGAGTGAGAGCCATTGCGTATTTCCTCTACCATGTTCGGTGTCAAACATAGCTAAACAATCAAACCACTTTTCATTCCAGCACAGGCAGTCCAGATCCTCTCCATGATGGAAGACGACCTCTCAGTCCAAGAAGCAGAGGTCACGACCATGAGACAGGAAGTGGCCACACTGCGTCATAGGGGGCAGCTACGAGAAGAGGCGCACCAGTCGGAGGTCCTGGGCCTCACGTCTCAAGTGGAAGAGGCTCACGGCGCAGTGGTAAGAGACATGGCTTCTCTATGTGGCCATTTCAATTCTAGATGCAATACCGCACACACTTTCTGCTTGGCCTGAGTCATCATGGTGAGGCTCTGCGTTCTGCGTCTCATCTGGTGCTGGTCTGATGAAATGTAGGGCAAGCTGAACGAGCAGCTGAGGGTGGTGCTGGAGGAGAATGTGGGATTGCAGAAGCAGCTCATCAAACTGGAACAACAATACCTCAAGTCTGTGATGAAGGTTTCACCAATTGCACAGTTAAATGGTATGAAACATTTACGAAACATCATGATGTACACATCTAGTGATTTCACTATAGTTAATCTATCTAATCTATAGTTAACTTATTGTTGCACTATGATGGTAATTGGACATGCCAACTGAAAATATATCACATAAGCAAGTAATCTTGATTAAAGTTCCTAAATCTCTATCGTTTAATAACCCTTACCTTCAGTGACTTCCATCTGCAAACATGTATTTCTCGTTTCTATATCTATATCTATATTTATTGAATCTGTCCGTTTTGTGGACAGAGGCGCAGACCGAGGTGGAGGAGCTGAGGAAGGAGATTGAGGGGCTGAGGGAGAAGGTCCAAGAGGCGGAGCGCGTGAACGGGTTGACCCACATGCTGCAGGAGAGTCACAGGTGAGCGAGATCCAGACCACAGACTCAGCCGGCCCCTCAGTCACTGGATGAGATTAGGTTTGATTATACGCACAACACACAGTTTACCCGTTCCTTCTTCCTGTCATTTGATTAAAAAGAAATTCTGTGTTCTGTGTGTATGACAGTTCCGCCTCTTCTGCCAAAAACCGACTTGCATGTAGTCACCTGGATTTGTCCCTTTTTCACTTTCCTACAGGTCACTGGTGGTTACAAACGACAGATTGCTGGGGGAACGTAATGGGAGTTTGGAACACGGATGATGACATGGTGAAAGAAAATTGTCCGGGACTAGAAAATCAAGGAGTAGTAAGAAATGAAACGATGTGTGGGATCAGCGCCGCAATATCCGCATGAGTCTACCCATTAGGTGCAAGCTATCCAATTATTGAATGTATGGTGGATTAATATGTGGTTTAATGTTGAAGTCTTCGCCATTATTTCGATAGCATTTAGGTCCAGCAATCTGTTTTCCTCTCTATAGAGGCAGCTGCAAGAGTTAGAGCAATGTACTCGCATTGAATTGCATGTTTACTTATGTTTGAGTCAAGCGTGGTAAATGTGGGGAAGAGATACTGGATAGACCAATGTGTATTTTCAGATAAGAGCTAAGAAGTGTCTCCAAGCTGCCCAATAGAATTCGGTTGGGAGTCAAACTGCACCTGAAGCTGTGATTAACTTGCTGTCGGAGTTTGAAAGTTACGCACATAAGCACACCCATAACCTAACACAAACAAAGTCCTTCATTTTGGACTGTGTGTGTGTGTGTGTGTGTGTGTGTGTGTGTGTGTGTGTGTGTGTGTGTGTGTGTGTGTCTAGGCGCTGGCGTGTTCTCATGTGTTGGTCTTTGAGGTTTTGTGTGTGTTGATGCGTGTGGCCACATGTGTGCGTGTGTGTGTGAGTCTATGTGTCTACGTGTGTGTGTATGACCATGTGTGTGTCTACGAGCCTGTGTGTGTATGAGCATGTGTGTGTGTGTCTCTCTGACCGTGTGTGTGATTCTATGTGTGTGTGTCTATCAGTGTGTGTGTCTCTATGATCTCGTGTGTGTGCCTACAAGTGTGTGTGTTTGCTTCTGTGAGTGTTGTGTGTGTATGTGTCTATGAGTGTGTGTGCCCTTCCATGAGTGTGTGAGTGTGTGTCCCTCTATTCTGGCGCATTTACAGTTATGTTATTAATGTGCACTGTCCCTGTATTTAAATAAACTTATTATTATATGAGTTTGTGTGTCTGTCTGTGAGCCTGTATCCTTTTCTGAGTGTGTGTGTGTGTGTGTGTGTGTGTGTGTGTGTGTTTGTCTATGACCATTTTCGTCCTTCTATGTGTGTGTGTCCTATGAGTGTACATGTGTGTGTCCTTCCACGAGTGTGTGTGTGTGTGTGTGTTTGTGTGTCTGTGTGTGTGTGCGCCTATAAGCGTGTGTGTCCTTCCACGAGTGCCTGCATGTGTTTGTGTATGTGTGCGAGCACGTGTGCGCGCGCGTGTGTGTGTGTGTGTGTCTATGAGCGTTTTCGTCCTTCTATGTGTATGTGTGTGTGTCTGTGTGTGTGTGAGTGTGTGTGTGTGTGCTTATAAGCGTGTGTGTCCTATGAGTGTATTTGTGTGTCCTTCCACGAGTGTGTGCGTGCATGTGTGTGTGTGTGTGTGTCTACGAGCCTGTATCCTTTTCTGAGTGTGCGTGTGTGTGCGCGCTTATAAGCGCATGTGTCCTTCCACGAGTGCGTGCGTGCGTTTGTGTGTGCGCGTGTGTGTGCTTATAAGCGCATGTGTCCTTCTATGAGTGTATGTGTGTGTGCTTCCACGAATGTGTATGTGTTTGTGTGTGTGCGAGCGCGTGTGTGTGTGTGGGTGGGAGTGGGGAGGGCGAAGGACCACTCTGCGTGGGCCGAGCCTCACCAGAGCTTTCTTTGCCGGCCCGCTAATAGGCTCTTTCTGCCGTCGGCGGGCCGCTGAGAGCTGTCATTTACATGGAGGTAATGGAGTGATGGAGAAGTGGCGAGAACGCCGGCGCGTGGGCGACTGATGATGAGGGCTTTCCACCTTTATCTCTATATCCTCTTTATCGCTCTCTCTCTCTCTCTCTCCCGTTCTCTTTCTCTTCCCCACAAATCACTTCTATTCATTTCTTCCCCCAGTTTAATTTCTAGGTATTCCTCCTCCTCCTCCGTCGTTCCTGACAGGCAGTTTTGTTGTCGCGGGCGACGCGACAGAAGGGAAACAAAAGAGGAGAGGCGACAGAGGAAAAGGAACAACAGAGAGAAACGCAGAGACGCGTCTTGTTGTCTGTTGGTAGGAGCGATTGTCTCAGAGCGACAGCATGAAAGGCCTTTTGATGTCCCAAAGTGTCTCCGATCAGATCTTACTTCCCTGAGCGTTAGCGGTCGGAGAGAGGAAGAGAGAGGGAGAGAGAGAGGGAGAGAGCGAGAGGGAGAGAGAGAGAGAAAGAGAGAGAGGGAGAGAGCGAGCGATGGAGGGAGAGAGAGAGAGAGAGTGTTGGAGGGAGACATGAAGGGAAGAGAGGAAGAGAGGGAGAGAGAGAGTGATGGAGGGAGAGAGGGAGAGAGAAAGAGAGTGTTGGAGGGAGACATGAAGGGAAGAGAGGAAGAGAGGGAGGGAGAGGGAGAGAGAGAGCGATGGAGGGGGAGATGGAGAGAGAGAGAGAGAGTGTTGGAGGGAGACATGAAGGGAAGAGAGGGAGAGAGGGAGAGAGAGGGAGGGAGAGGGAGAGAGAGAGCGATGGAGGGAGAAATGGAGGGAGAGAGGGAGAGAATGAGAGAGTAATGGAGGGAGATCGATGGAAGGAGAGAGAGAGGTGATGGAGAGAGAGACAGAGAGAAAGAGAGTAAGAGGGAGGGAGTGATGGAAGGAGAGAGGGATGGAGGGAGAAAGGGAGAGATAGACGGAGGGGGGGACAGAGAGATGCGAAGAGAGAGATGATGGCGAGAGAGAGAAAGAGAGAGCGACGGAGGGAAAGAGAGAGGGAGAGAAAAATGCAAGGAGAGAGAGAGATGATGGAGCTAGAGAAAGAGAGAGTGATGGAGGGAGGGTGAGAGAGAGAGACGGAGGGAGACAGGGAGAGCTGCGTCTGTTAGGTAGTGGCACTGTGTCAATGACTGAGCTTGAATCTCTTCCAAATACATTGTGGAGAGCGTGTTGCTTAGTGGGTGAATGCAGGGTGGGGGGGGTAATGTGTGGATTGGACTCACCATGGGGCAATTATCCAAGCAATCTGCCACCACAAAAAAATGAATGTGTTGAGCGAGAGAGAGAAAATGCGAAGCTAGCAATGAACAAAAGAATGAGAAGAATAAAATGCCCAGAGCCCACGCATTACAGTCACAGCGCCTTGGAATTCGATGTACTGTAACCTTGACTGGACGTGATGCTGAGCGCCCTCACAGATCTGTCGTCGCTCCGCGTTACCATTGTTCTCGGTACATGACGTGTCAACTGTGAATAACCCCCTGTGAATAATCAATTTTTTGGAGATCCTGGTCTTCGCTTCACATTTTATTCAGAAATAACCTTCTGCGTACTTCTTTCTAGAGACAAATGTCCTACAAAAACGTTTGATTTCAAACTAATTAAAAGAGATTTAAAAACAAAAGATTTGGCAGACAAACTCCTGATTTGGGTCTTAAATTAATTTGGTGGATTAAGTTTTTCACCAAACATGGCATATCGTGTCGTTTAAGGAATTAAGAGAACAAAAAGATGCTTGTTTCCTCAGTAGTGAAAGATCCAGTATTTAGTTGAACAGAAATGCTTGAATATCACCTCCCATGAGCTGCTCTGTAATAGGGGATGGGAAACATGGTGTATGTGTGACAGTTAACATGGAATATTCTAGATAAATGACCATTAGATTACATAAGAGCCTAGTTTAGTTATTTCTTGTTGAACAACAACTTTGTTAGAATTCAATAAAACAAATATTGTGTGTGTTGAAATTAATATATGGAAAATATCTTTAAAGACAGAAAATGTGAGCCCTCCACATATTTTAAATATCACGCATTTGCGTTACATTTTTCAAAGAAACAAGCTTGCGGATTCCTTGTAAATGTCATGAGAAGATAATAACGAAGGGGGGAGGTTGAAAGAAATGAAGAAGAAGAATTTCTATTTTATCCTCGATGATTAATCGTATTTCCCCTCTCATAGTGTGAAACTAAAGTGACCTTTTCATAGCAACAGCACAGGAGCAAACACAGAGAAAGTACATATTGGCACACTCATATCAGACAACACTTCAGGCTCAGATAAAGGTAGATTTGAGGTTGTTTCTGATCAGCTGTGAATCACCTTGAGGTTTCAGAAGATGCACCAGGGATAAACTAAGCACTTGTACTATAACGCTGCCAGCGAGCGGAGACGAACACGACAAAACCAATGACAGGGATTCATGTGCGTCGTCATGACGACCGCAGTCCACCTTGTCTGAGTATATCTGGTTTTAATATCTCCATTAAGACCACTATTAAGGTACGTGGACAGCTGCGATCGCCAAGAGTGGGCGGTTAAACAAAAGATTGAAGCGACAGCAGCGAAAGGATGTTTGGGTTACATTAGACATTACAGTGTCATTAGGCAAGTAAGTACTCCGCAGTGAGCGATTCAAAATCATGAACTCGCGTACTGCCTAAGTAACAGCGCATACACACAGTGGTGAGGATTAGCCTTTCGTGTTAGGAAATGACATGTGAATTTGCAAGCGGCGAAATTAACCCTTAGCGTTGCTAGCCTGGCTAGCAACGCTTAGGGTTAATTTCACCACTTGCGACCGTCCAGATCTTGCAAATTCACGTTCTGTTTGTCTCTGCGGATCAGTCCGGCCTCGGGCCTCTTCCAAAAATGTTTAACTGATAGGACCAATCAGGTCCTCCGGGGGGGATAGAGTGTTTCAGCTCATGACGAGCAAAAGTAGCGCCACTGCGCTCTGATGAATTTAAAAAAAACAACTGCAGGCGACCGATGAGAATGTACCAATCTACGGAGGGATCAAATGGTTTAATCCGAAATAGACTGGAAAGCGATGTTAAAAGATTGAAGGGAATCTCCACAGAAGGCTTTTCACAGAGGAGAATGTGCCTTTGCTTTAATTCCAACTGGATGCAGTCAGAGTGAAGAGAGTAAGAGCATCACATGTCATCTGATTGACCAGAGTGTTCTCGTGGAACAACATAAACCTACGCCTCTATTTGGAATAAATTGCTGCGCAGCCAAGGCCGGACTGATATTCCTAGCAAAATATATCTGGATCAGGGGTCTCCAACAGCGAGCCCTCAGTAAGTAGCTCACCAAGCACATCCAAAATATAGAAAAATCAAAAGAAAGAAAATGTAAAAAAATCGACCCTATGCATAAACAAAACCTCACTCATAGTGACTGTAACTGCTTATCACAACTCTGTTTATCTCTATATCTATCTCACCCCTCCCCCACCCCACAATGAATATTGACCAATCACGTTTGAGTGACAGTAACGCAAGCCGGCGGCTAATGCTAATATTTCCGAGTCGAATTAGAAGGCAATTAACGTAAGTGTGGATTTTATTTGAACGTGACTGAAGCAAGGTACAAGATACAAAATGAGAGGCCTACCATTTCCATCAAGAGTGGGAGAATGACTATATGATAATATTAAAATGTGCTCATATATAAAACAAAAATAAGGTGAGTAGCTTATTTTAGAAGTAGAAGTAGCTTATTTTTTGAAAGTAGCTCTTATCCTAAAAAAAGGTTGGAGACCCCTGATCTGGATGGTCTCATGAGGCTAGTGTTGAAGGCAATCTAAGTAACCAACAGGACAAAAATCTGACCCCAGGCCTGCTTCCAAAGCCACTCCCCCAAAATACACTACTAGCTTGCTAGCTTTAGCAACAGGTCTGTCTAACCTTATGTAAGACTATGGTCAGGCGCAATGACCGACCAGACTACCAGCAGTAGTCTGGTCGGTAAACAGCGGGGCCATCCAATCTTTTCATTCAAATCTTTCAATTTCATTCGAGGACAATTCAATTATTGGACAGGCTTGTTACAGCCCTGCAACAGCTACATGCATCGGATTTGTAATTCCATTTGCTGATTGCTGAATGCAAAACATAAATTGCTTCCCTTTACTTTAATAGGCAAAATAATTATATTACACAGGATATTACACACTATATTATACACAAGTGTAGGGTCAGGTATTAGGCATAAAGGGTTACAGTTTGGGTATTGGTTAAGGCTATTCTGTAACAAAATTACATATTAAGTATATGCTGTTGAAGTATAGGTTGTTAAATTGCCTATTTGATTTGTTATCACAGTAACAAGGAAACTAACGTAACCTGTTGCCCACGCTGATATTTGTAAATACTTCATTCTTAATTGAAATTATTAATACGCTATTTCACCCGGAAAATAAACTGTTGTTTTTGTTTTCTTCATTAGAAAACAAACAGCAAGTCAAACAGAATTCGACATCTTTATAATAACAGCTGGCTCGACAACCGCTTTAAAACACTGAGTTGTGTACAAGTCGTCCGTAATTAGAGAAAACAATATTTCTCCACCGTGGAACTGAAGTCCCCCCCCCGGGCCCCCTCCACTCTGTCTTCTCTGAGAAAAGGGTGGTCCCAACTGTTCCACCCTGACAGGAAACTGTGCCACAAACCGTCTACCCCCACCCAGAATGTCCTCACACACACACACACACACACACACACACACATACACACACACACACACACACAGACACATTGGTGCGCATATACAAACACACACGCATACATCCACGCGTACTCAAGACAAAGACCAGCAAAAATGATCCGTTTTGCGAGTCCCATGCACACACACACATGCACGCACGCACGCACGCACACACACACTCACACACACACACACACACACACACACACACACACACACACACACACACACAC
>JAOTIX010000008.1:844499-855554 GCA_027123715.1 Gaidropsarus macrophthalmus
TTGTTCACTGTCAGCCTCCCTACACTGCAAAATGAATTTCCCTGCTAAGGGACAATAAAAATGACTCTGACTCTGACACAAGAGTTCAGAATGGTACAGTGGTTCTCAACCTTTTTCTACTCTGAGATATTTGTTCAGCTGAGTACCCCCTTCAATGGTACGCAACATTTTTTAGGAGAAAAATAAAGTTTGTCAACAATAAATAAGGTATGCGTGTTCAATTTGGCACAAACATGAACATTAAAAGGGTGCAAATACTCACAATTTAGTGAGAATTTGCTCACGAAACTTGCATGCGAGTATCCAGACCACACATTATATTCACGTGGGATTATTTTAGAATTGTTTATAACCAATACTTAAAAGTTGTTTTTTTTTACCCTGCAGTACTCCAAAGGTACCCTAGGGCGGGGGAGTCAAACTCAAACACACAGTGGGCCAACATTTTAAACTTGGACAAAGTTGCGGGCCAACATTGATATTGATTGAAAAAAATCGACCGAAAGAAGTTAAAACAATGTGGAACAAGCAAAGCTTGATATAACTTAATATTGCACACGTGCAAAATATGGGTATGGGGATGGGATGGGTAGCACCGTGCCAGTAGCATCATGAGGTCGCTATGACAACCATCAACAGAGGAGAGAGGGTGTTTAATGGGTCCTGTACCGATTAATGCTCCAAAATATGATCAGAGCATTTGGGGATTTGTAGTATTAGCGCAACATAACACCGACGGGCCAGCTCCTGGTAGTCACTTGGTATTGCCTCGCGGGCCAACTATAATTACACTGTGGGGCCATATTTGGCCCCACCCACCTGTGCCTCGGTCTTGACCTTCTTGGCGGCTCCCTGGTCGACCACGACGTCCTCGCCGGAGCGCCTGCGTTTGCCCCGCCCCACCAGCGACACGGTGGGCACAGCGTAGCAGGCGGGGAAGCTCTCCGCGGTGGGCGGGGCGACGCTGACAGCGGCGGCCGGCGCCCCGGGGACCGTCGGGGCGGTGCTGACCGGTGGCACGACCTCCGTCACCGGGGGGCAGCGCTGCAGGAAGTGCGTCTCCACCAGCTTGGAGAAGGTGGAGATCACTTCGCTGTACTCGATGCTGCAGCCCTCTAGTAGTGGTAAAACAAAAAAATTATTGGTTTATTATTAGTTTTATTACCAGCTGTGCAGAGACGGTCAGAATACATGATTTATATAAAGTAGGCCACCCAATGGCGGTCTTAAGGAACCAACCCTCCATGTTGTGCGTGAGTCGGTCAGCCACCGTCTTTACAATACTGCTCATGGTCATGTGGCCCCGCTGGAGCAGTTCCTCGACAATCAATTCGCCCGTGTCACTGTAGAGGGTTTTGGCTGTGTATATGTAGCGAGGATAGCGCAGAATGCCCAAAATCCTGTCGCAGCTCGCTTGGTACTCCACCGGACTTCCTGGTCCTTTACGACCTACGCTGAACATGCATGCGCCGTGCTTCATCAGCACACACAGGGACTTCTTCACCTGTGAGACAGAGAGAATGACACGCTGTTGAAGGTGTTGGATGTCATTCTGAACTTGGGACCAAACCATTATAATTGCATGTCCAACTGTCAGACATAAGTCGTTGTCTCTGTGGAGGTCAAGGATGGGCTAGCACAGTGGTTATCGAATGGGGGTACCCCAAGGGGTACTTTGCGGTACAGCAAAAACATTTCTAAAAATTAGTCACTTTTTAAAGTATTGGTTATGAAAAAATCTAAAATGTATAATAATTCTCACTTAATTGTGTGTATTTGCACCCTTTTAATGTTCATGTTTACACTGCCAAATAGAACGAACAGACAATATTTTTGGTCATTTTCTTTTTTTCCCCCCCGAGGTTCACGCCATATTCATGTGGCGTTGAAGGGGGTACTCAGCTGAAAGAATATCTTGGTGGGGGTACACTAGTAGAACAAGGTTGAGAAGCACTGGGCTAGCATACCAAATCAATGGGAATGCCGCTCTCATTAACGATGCTGCGTAGATTCTGAGCTCCGCTTTTGAGAAGATGTGTTCCGATCTTCTCAACCACCTCTCCAAAGTGTTCTCGGAGTAGAAGACCACACAAGCGGGCCTCATGAGCAGTCATCTGTTCACAAAGAACAAAAATACATATATTGCAGACATTAAAATAATGATATAGACGTAGCCACCATGTGTCCAAGTGTCACACATTTAAATGGAACCTTACAAACTGCGACGCAAAATGTGGATGTCAAATGAACGGCGGCATTTCGAATGTTGACAATCTTTAAAGTTGATGACAGGTTCTACCTTCAAGTGACTTTGGCCCCCGTTTAATATGGCGTGAACCTCGGTTTCTTTGCAAACCCCTCGTAAAATGTAAGCACTTGATCTACGCCAGATAGTTCGGGAGACCGTACATGCGGCTTGTGCGCAGCCACAACACAACCCCACACTTCCGCCCTCTGCTTCGGGTCGCTCAGATGACTGCCGCGGTGCATGCCGGGCTGCTGTCCGAGCGCTGTCTTCATAGCGCTGGAGGACCGACGTCAGTGTTTGTGCTATTTAGGGGAAGATGGCGGAGGCTGCGGCTGTACCCCTTCATCGGTTTTTTTGTCATTGTTGTAAGGGAGAAGTGAGCCCCAAGCTCCCGGTAAGGCAGCCCCTTTGTTTCTTTCATCATGTGATTCTTAATTATTGATGTATTCACAGTTGACATGCCTTTCCTTTATAAAATAACAACTGTATCAACTGCTAGCTTACTGCTTGGTAGCTAGTTAGCTGTGGCCCTCGGTTTGAGTCGTTCCTCAAAGCTTTCATTTGTTTTCCCAAATAGCAAGACGTTGACATGGTCCTGCCGATGATTCTAGCTGACGCTGGATTCTCAGTGTTATTCATTTTTTCATTAGCCACCTTGAAGAACCTTGTGACATGGGCTGCTCTTGTCGATGTTGTGTTTTGCAAACAACAACACAAACAGCTGAGATGCCTGATCGCTGCTCATTATATCCTCTTTAAAATACTGCAAACGTTGCCACTTGCCATAGCATTCATCTTACATAACGCGTTTAAACCTGATTAATACTGCATTCTTCACTGCTATTTGGTTGCATGTCTTACTTTCGTTCTAATAATGAAAGCAACATTTATTTTAAAGCCAGGAAATTATCCTTGTCATCGCTTTACATCTACATCCTGAATTATATATATATTTATATCCATATCTGGCAATTGCCCCCTTTCATTATACCTTATTACGCGTACATGTTCCTTAATACTCGTGTTTGGTATTAATTTCCATTCCAGGAGTTACGTTCACACCTTGTATTGGGCGGAATTCCCCAGCTTTGTTATATTACCTAAGCTACACTGGCCTGATGAAAGAAGGCTGAACTGATCTTTGTCCGTACACAAATAACGATATCAGTGCTATTGACTTTGTATGTTACAAAATATATATCTTTGGTCACTGGGCATAGAACGTATGTATATCCTCTAACCTCTTCTTTTTTCGACTTTCCAGGAATATATTTGTCCAAGATGTGACTCAGGGTTTATAGAAGAAGTGACAGAAGACTCCAGGTATTATCTACCAAAAATGTTCAATTGTAGAAATGTTTCTCTATTGTAGGAAGGACATGAGTAGAGTGCTCAGTGGATGTCCAAAGATTTATTTTGTCCTCTTGTGTGCCATGTCCCCCAGTCTCCTAGAGGGAGGCGCTAATGGGATAGATGACACAGCCACACAGTTTGCAGAGGTATGCGGAGGTTGTGCTTCAGGACTTTATGGGGTCAATGTCAAGCCAGTAACCATGTTAATCAGGAAGGAGGAACCTTGGATTTATTATGTGGCATTGCAACTGTAACTCTATGCTCCCATCATCCCCTGGTCATCATGTTTTATTTATTAAAACTGCTTGTCTGCCCTCCTTCTCGCCCATTTAAATCTTTAGCTATGGCATCTGCTGTTTGTGGACCGACCTTTTACAACTGATGGCGACAGCCCGGATTCAGAGCCCAGGGTCCCTGGAGGGGGTCTGGGGGGTCTCAGTGGGCTAGGGGGTCTGGGAGGGGGGCCGATCGGTGGCTCGGTTCCGGCAGGTCTAGGGGGCCCCGTTGGTGGTCCGTTTGGGTCCGGGGAACACTGGGGGCCCGGGCGCCCCCCTCGCCTGCACAGTCGGAGGTATCGGTCCAGAGGCAGCAGTAGGCCAGACCGTTCTCCTGCTGTGGAAGGGTGAGTCACCATTTCAGCCTCATTCCACCGACACAAAGCCTCAACCTTGTTCTCGCATCTTGGGCCTCCTCTTAATGCGTGTTTTCTTATTTAGGATCGTCCAACAGTTTTTGGCTGGTCTTTTCGTCAACTCTGGAGTTGCCGGATCTCCCCCTCTATCATGGTACGTCCGGAAAAGTCCAAATGCTCAATCCATTAGCCATTGCTTACCTGGTGGCTAATGGTAGATCATACGACAGCACTAGCCTTGTGCTTTATGTTTAGCATTACAATGTTCTTCCAGGACAGGGATGCTGCACTCTAACCCAGGGGACTATGCCTGGGGCCAGGGAGGACTAGATGCTGTAATAACACAGGTATACCTTGACACTCACGCCGGCTTTGGCATCAGCTTTTAAGGACTTTTGAATGTTAACAGTGCTTTCATTTGATCATCTGCATCTAGCTGTTGGGACAGTTTGAAAATACGGGCCCGCCTCCAGCCGAAAAGGACAAGATCTCCTCCCTCCCCACAGTCCATGTCTCTCAGGAACAAGCAGGTTCGCCTGCAGCGTCTCCACAGGCCAAACTTTGAGTTGCACGCATGCACAGGGCTAGAAACATCAGTCTGCTTGCTCACCTTGGTGATGGGTTCAGTGTGCCCCATCCCCTGAATGAGGGCCTTGTATCGATTTCAAATCAGTGGATTTAAAACGGCAACGTAGCCCTTGTTAATAATGTCAGACTATATAAACAACAACACTTAACTACGACAGGAATTACCTTGTACCCAAACACCAATTCTTCTCATCATTTTCATCTTGGTTTGCATTATTTGCACCACTGCCATCAAGGCTCACCGATGCGTGTCCTATGGTCTCTCTGCAACATCACAATCAGCAGTGAGGCTTTGCAGGCCATGTGTTAGCTGACTCACTAGGATTTCCTCTGACATGACTCACTCTTCTTGAACTGCCTTCTGCTCACGCAGCCCGCACTCTGGGCAAGACGCAGGTCTTATTGCTATATATTTCTCGGGTCAGTCACAATATCGGAATGTCAACTGGTTCAGGGACATTTATGTCTGATCACACCAGGGCTAAAAATGACCATCAGTGTTACTTGGCCAAACATGATTAGCTCATTACATTATTTGAACAGTAACTCATCCATGTTACAGTGGCTCTTATTAATGTCCTGTTATGTATGTGTGTGTGTGTGTGTGTGCTGCAGACTGCAGTATGGAATGTCCTGTTTGCAAAGAGGACTTCGCCGTGGGGGAGCCTGTGAGACAGCTACCCTGCAATCACTTCTTCCATTCAGACTGTATAGTTCCCTGGTTGGAAATGGTGAGAGGCTGGCATAACACCATGTGACGATAGGAAGTGGTCGTCAGATCAGTGATTTGATAAGTGAATGGCTAAAAAGCATGGGATTGCTGGGAATGAAGGGGAAATTCAACTCTATTCAATGTATTACCATTGCATGCGTTATGTTTCATTGGCTCAGGGAGCTACGTTTGCTCGATAGCTTGTCGAGTTTCAGGTGCCGTGTCCGGAAAAACATAAGGCGTTCTCAATGCTCTCCTTCTCTCCTTCCTTCATGGCACAGCATGACACGTGTCCAGTGTGCAGGAAGGGTTTGAACGGCGAGGACAGCAGCAGCCAGCCTCCTCCAGAGTCCCCCTCTCTGGCGGCGGATTCGAGAACACAGGAGAGATGGTCCTTCTGAGTGGCCCGCCCGCCCCCACCCCACCCCCCATCTATGTACACAGACAAGTACCGATTTCCTCTCCTCGCCTGTTCATCTCTACTGCAAAAAAAAGAAACATCTGCTCTGTTTTTTCCTTTTTTGAATATTCATCCTTAACCACATGTACTCTCGGCACAGAACGGTGTGTCATGCAGATGCGTTCCTCTCACACGGTTTCCAATAAGCAGCCCGGGTTGCAGTATAGCTCCCCGTCGTCCCGTCTCAACAGATGCGTCAATTCTTCCGTCGTCTCGGCATTCGTTTCGTTTACTTTCCAGCCTGAAAAGTGCACTGCTGTTATACACTGTCGTCATGTATACCCACCCCCCCCCAAAGTCTGTATCCCTAATACGTTACCCCCCCACCCCTCGTCTTCGCTCAGCCTACAATCTGCCGAGACTGAGCCTTCTCCAAAGTCTTACGTTCCATGTCAGACCCCTTTCGCATCGGTTTACATTTTTTTTCCTTGAGGGAAAAAAATGAAAGCTTTATTTGCTCCAGGAAAGAATACGCCAAATGATGGCTTTTAACGAGGGCCACAGACGGATGTTTGGGATTCAGTGTTCTAGGGGTGAAAATGTCGGGTTGTCAATGTCTTGTCTCCGCTGAGGTCCGAAAGACTGAACGGAGTTGGAACTGAAGGCGGGCGTAGGTTCTCCTAGATGTAAAGCCATTTAGTTTCGTCGATCATTGCTTAACATCCAGGCGTTTGTTCTGGTGTATATATTATATAAAGATGTCATCTCTGCTCATCATTTTATTAATTGGTTAACAACTTTTGTCTTTTCTTTCACATTTTTATCACTTTTTTATGTAAATACTTTTAGTCCAACTTTATGGTTTGAAAAGTAAAAAAAAACACTGCGAATGGAAAAACAATGTGAAATCTGATTATCGAAATATGTATATTATATATATGACAAAATGTGTTATGATGTAATAAAGAAATTGGAACAAAAACGTATTTGGCTGCTCGACTTCCTGTTTTCGGGTTTGTGCATTGCCATACATCTTTGGCATGTAATCAACCATCGAATCAATGTTTTCCCAGTTCGTACATGAATCCTGCTGTCTGGGTAGTGAATAAATGAAAACACCAAATGGGCACCAGCTGTGATGGACCAATTACATGAGACCCCTTTACCGAAGATTTAAATGAGCCAAATCACTACTCCATATAATGAGGATCATTTGATATGCTAGCTGACTTTCACACTGGAAAAGAGGTTGCAAAGTTGAACATAGTGCAAATCATGTACATTATAGACAATATAAAGAAATGACAAATCGCAGGGAATTAGGAACACCTTTGAGATTTACATTAGTACCATATTACATTTCTCTTTCACAAAAAGAAAATGTATTCATAAGAACATTTAGTTTACAGTCAACATTCCTTTCAGCAATGTTTAGCAAGGGAGGAGATGAATAACCTGGGAAACCCCAGACCACTCCCAATAGGTTATGACACAGTGTTTTAATTTCACTTTCACTTTTAAGTTTCAGTTTATTTTAAGTTGGTAGGAATGTTTATTCTAATGTGATGTAGTAGTGGCAAGGTTTTTCACCTTATTCCAGTGTGTGTACGTCTTTGGTTGTTGAAGGCAAGGTTAGCAGTTGACATTTTGAATACTCACGTTGCATTTGTGTGTGTGTGTGTGTGTGTGTGTGTGTGTGTGTGTGTGTGTGTGTATGTGCGTGCGTGCGTGATGTCACTGTGTATTCCAGGCTAGCGTCAACAGAGATCTAGGGGGCGCTGTAGAGGGAATAAAGCCCACCGAAGGGTCCCACACCTCGAACTGGACAGCCAACTCTGACCTAACACACACACACACACACACACACACACAATTCAGAATCCATACATCTGTGTATTTAGAGATTAAATGCAGGTCTACCACACATCGCCCCCCTACCGGTTCAGTACGATGAGCACAACGGAGCCATCTGGTCTGATGAAGGCAGAGAATTCCAGGGTGGTCTCCTTACTTGCAGACACGCCCACTCTCCGAGACCCCTTGAGCAGGAACTTACTGCGGACCACAGAGACAACGCATTGCTAACAATTATTCATGAAATATAATGGTGGAAAATTCCAAGTTTACAAAAGAAATCCCCTTTATGATCTTTTTTGTTCTCCTATCAGTACTATTGGACTGGTAGCTCCCCCCCAACTAACCCTCTCATTTCATACACCCCCCATAACGTAGCACTGCTATGCGTTACCTGAAGTGAGCCATGCTGTAGAAGGAGGGCTGCTTGTAGAACACATCTTCTTTGGTGTTCACTATGATGGGACTGTCCACAAAATTCTTGACCCAGTTTGGCCCACCTTCCGGGTTCAAGGCCAGGTTCCAGTCAGTCCAGCCGACCACATAGTGGTTGAGGTCCTGGAGGGACAACGGCAGAGAGAACTTTCAGACACAGGGAAGGGCCCAGCATGAGATTCCAGCGTCTGAAGGGTGCGTGTGTAATAATGTGTAAACTTATCCACTACAACTACCTCACTATATCATTATAAACTCTGCACTTTACTGCTTTTTTTGCTCTTCTGGTGATACCAATTACATGTTGTTGTCTCTGTAGTTGTACTTTGCTCAATGACAATAAAGTTGAATCTCATCTCATCTAATACATTTTTACACTGCTATTTTTCCTATGGTGTCAGGGCAGGATAGTGTAGTTGCTTGGGTATTCCCACCTCCCAGCTACAAGGTACTAAGTGGGTTACGACTGCAATGTCCACAGACTGTTTGAGTTGTCGGAGTGCTTTATCAAGATCCCTAAACCTCAACTTGCACCTTAATAACCTATATGAAATAAAAAAACAATGGTCAGATAAAATAACAACTGCTAAAAAGAGAAAACTCTCTTTGTGCTATAAAATACGAGTTACATTTTGAAAATATGTATTTCCTATTGTATATCCCCATATTAAGTAATAATAATAAATGTAAAGCACTTTTCATAAAATAATCTCAAAGAGCTCGTGCTTGTTTATTCCATATGCAATTCAAAGTGCAATTTAAAAAAAAATAATAAATTCTATGTATATACATGTATGTATGCATTACATTCTCTGCCGATTTATTGTGTATAAAAGCTGCTGTGACTCAAAATGTCCCGTTTGCGGACTAATAAAGGACTTTCAATCAATCAATCAATCAATCAATCAATCAATCAATCAATCAATCAAAATGTGCCCCCACATTTAGCACAAAGCCGACTCTCTTCCATGACAGTTCACAGTAGACATACCCTTACAACAGCACCAAACTACATGAGTTACTCTTCTGAGCAGTACCTACCTGGATGATGTCGGCGGCATACTGCTCCGCCGTCTCCCATCTGCCCAGCTTCACCGCTCTGTCTACTGGTGACCAACCGGCGCAGGCCTCCGTGCCAAACAGGTAGTACTCTGGGAAGAGGTGGTGGGTGGTACCCAGGCTTATCTCCGCTGGGACAAAGCTGTCCATGTACCAGTGGACCGCCACGCCGTGGATGTAGCGCCCCGCCTCTACGTCACTGAGGACCTATCAGGCACAATGTAAAAAAAGAAGGCGGGGTCAAGATAAGAGGCATCTGATGACATCACATTAAACTCTCTCAAGCATGTACCTAATTCAAAGTAGAGAATCTCTTAAAGTCTCATGTTCAAATGTTTGGTATTTTACATCGTAAACAATAAATCAATTTACTGTTGACTGAACAGATTATTGACATTTTAAGTATGCCAGCCATTAATCAAGTACAAATACCACACACTTCACTCCTGCAAGCTTCAGAAACGCTCTGCTTTGGATTATTCAATGGGGTGATGGATGAAGTTATGTTTCTCCTTGGCTGCCAATGGGAGGGCAGTAATTAAAAAAAATGCAGCTGTGTGCACTGTTACGTAAGGTGTGGCAGTCTCACCACTTTAGCCCAGTAGGGCAGCAACAGCCGGTTGTCATCCAGAATGAGGATGTGAGTGCTGGGGTGGGCGGAGGCCGTCACTGCAGGGCCCAGGTCCATAGCCACCCAGTCTCTCTGCTCCTCTGCGGTGAAGCCCATGGCCTGGAAACTGTAGAGACACACAACCATGAACACAAGTTAGTCTTTTGTCTTCCTCTACACGCAATCCAGGTGGATGCCTATTGGCGTTCAAGCCGAGCGGGTGGCAAAGGACTGCAGTTTGCGACCTGTAGTTCGTCAATCTCCCAGCAGAGGGCTCGTTTCCAGTAGTCAAAGCCCAGAATGATAGGTTGTACTTGGCGTACTCCTCCAAGAACCTACAAAAACAAAAACACCATCTGTAATCCTACGTTATGGCAGTTGGGACAACAGCGTCTTTATAACAAGGCGATATGAAGACAGCTTTGTCCCCTTGGCTATTAGAGAGATGAGCAAAACAGGCCCCAAACTAATGTTGTGATTTTGTTTACTATGTCTTATATGACTGTCATGTTTGGAGAAAGCGGGCACATTTACCTGTATAACAAATCTACAGCAGTAGCTCAGGGCGTAGAGCAGCTTGTTCAGTAACCGGAAGGTTGCCGGTTCAAACCCCCGGCTCGTCCTAGCTTGAGTGTTGAGGTGTCCCTGAACCTCACCCCTACCTGTTCCTGACATGCTGGCTGTCGCCTTGCATGGTTTTGACCCGCTGTCGCTGTGTGAATGTGTGTATGAATGGGTGAATGTGAGGTATTTCATTGTACAACGCTTTAGGTACAACGTTGTTGTCAGGAAAAGCGCTATATAAATATTTACCATTTACCCTCGGGTATGAATAGTGAATAATGAGAGTGTGTGTGTGTGTTTATTGTTACCTGACATAGTAGTGAGCCCAGGTCTTGTGCTCCTTGCCCCCGGGCCGCCCTTTGAGGGAGCCCTTCCCCGTCAAAGCGCTGTTGGTCTTCAGCCAGGCGGGGGCGCTCCAGGCACTGGCCAGCAGGGACAGAGGTTGGGGGGCCATGGCCTGAGCCCTCTGCAGCAGGGGGATCTGGGGGATAGAGAGAGGGGGAAAACAGGTGAGACAGGTGCTGAAGGAAGTGTGTGTGTGTGTGTGTGTGTGCGTGCGTGCGTGCGTGCGTGCGTGCGTGCGTGTAAGGGGGTGGGTGGG
>JAOTIX010000008.1:1535590-1548676 GCA_027123715.1 Gaidropsarus macrophthalmus
CTACTTGTATACATCATATCATTAGATAATGTAAATTGAATCTCATCTCTCATCTCATGTTTTTGTAGAGCACGGTTTCATCATGGTCCACTATGTAAAATCTATTCAAATGAGTGGGAAGGTTAAGCTCGAGGAGGAAGCGAGTTTGGGTTGGATGGGAGTGGTGGTGGTAATGCAGGTGTGTTCAGCGTTGCCTATTCGTTTCTCAGCGGATGGTACAATCTCAGTTTTTAAACCATACAACCATTGGGTTATGAAAAAGGACAAATCGACAAACACACCGGGGTAGGTTTGTCAAATAATCTGACTCGGATCAGTCTGTCTGACCGCGTCTTATTTGCGGGTGGGCCTGCGAGCCGCTACCTGTTGGTTGAGCACCATGTGCACTCCGTGCGGTCTGATGTCTCGGGTGAACTCGCCCAGGAAGGTGAGGATGTCCTCGATGGTGGCGGTGTAGGGCAGCCCCCGGAGTCTCAGGCAGTCTCGCACACTGCCAGGAGAGGGCAGGAGAGAGACGGTGGGCAGCATGGACACCAAGGGTGCCGGTGCCACGGAGATCAGGGGGGCTGAGGAGTATCGGTTCAACACCTTGGAAGGTCCGTGCAAACAAAAGATACAGTTAAGCACCGCTCGGCTAACGCCCCCCTACGGCAAACAATGCTCAACCGGCCGCGTACCCTAACCTGCTCATCAGCCCATTCACATGTTTGCTTTACACACTTTCATCTCTCAAGCGTCGTGTTGTAGAGACAAGTCTCTTTTGTCCACCGCCTAGAGCACGCCTTCTGTGGGAAACACATTACCCTCCCAAATAATCTATATTCGTAATCGTTTTTTAAGTCTGTGGGATTGTTTTGATGCAATGTTAATTCATACATTTACAGCGTAGGGACTTTTAAGACTGTGGAGAAATATGAAAGGTTTGCATCTCACAAACAAGGAACAAGAAAGAGCCTGACAATGTCCTTTTCAGTCCATGTGATAATGAGTTTGTCTAAGTCATTATCCATTATTCTGTGTGGTTAAGAAAACAACCAGCTAAACACACACCTTGTTGATATGCACGCCCCACCCTAAAACCCTCTCTTGACATCTCCCGGAGCAACTCCAGAGAAACATGCACCAGGACCATCAACATTTTGCAGCATTTCCCTGCCTTCTGCAGGAAAATCCAAATCCCCACAACACCCCTACTAGCATATTTTTAATTGAGTCAATTTGAAGTTATTTTGTGTTTCTTTTCTAAAGATATTTAGTTTTAGCAGTGAAACAACAATGTAAAGGGTTCTCTTCAAGAGCCATCTGGGGTGTGGTGATTGATTGGTTGGTTCCTAGTTTCAAGATGGCTGGTCACATTTCCAGCTTTGACATCACAGCTGGTGCTTCTTCTGACTCACTAGCTTCAGCACTGACAAATCTTTCCCATGATAAACCGGATTGAACATTGCTTAAGCCTCGCCAAGTCTGTGTTCCTATGTAACCACCAAGAAGAACAACAAAACGTGCAGCCACATCTGAACTGACACAAACCAATGTTGATTGCAATACACCCTTCCCCCACTGCCCCTTCAGTCCTAAACTGTACACACAGTAGACAGACCTTCATGGTTCCAGGCGTGCACAACCACCCACCTGTTGCACCTCGGCGGCCGTGCTCTTGAACAGCTCGATGTATCTCTTCCCCAGGATTTCCTTGTGCTTCTTCAGGGCGCTCTGGGCGTGTTCCTCGCAGGAGAACAGGACGAAGGCGTCCCCGGTGGGGCGCCCGTCCGGGTAGCGCACAAACAGGATGCCGTCGCCGCCGCCGCTGACGTCACACGCCTCCGTGGGCCCCTCCCCCTGGCCGAAGAAGGCCAGCACCTGCTCGTGGGTGGCAGTGAAGGGCAGGCCCCGCATCCTCACGATGACCTGGTCCTCTCGAGACAGGAACATGGCCACCTCGTTAGAGGTACCTGACACGGAAAAAACAAGACAGATGACGCATGATTAAATGGTTGAGGTGATCACCATGTCTACCGGTCAACTGTCTTCCATTCGGATCATCATGGATAAGCGACAAGTACTTGTTAGCATCATTGATGCTGACCCCCCAAGTACAATGACGGTATTTTGGATTTGCTATGTTGTGCCATGAATCAATGTTCAGCCATTATCGTTGTATTACCCCTTATAAATGATAAATTACTTACAGGGGTTACATTTTGATACAGAGAAGATCTTTTTTTTAAATAATGATCAAATGACTAAATTCTGAGACCACATGTTGCTGATTTATAAATTATGAGTCACGCTGAGAGAATGGGCTACCCTCTGCCCATAAATCAATCCATGAACATAGATTGCAGGCGTCGGGCGATGGCCAGGACTTGTTGTGACAATAGTGACTAAATAGAGCCTCCATGTTGTTTTTTGAAGTAGCCAAGAGGCAGATATATCTGGCAAACCAAGGGATGATTTTGCATGACAATGAGGCAGCATCTTAAGTTTCGTGATGTGGTTTTGTTTGCAATAAATGGTTTTGTTTGCATTCATTATTTCATTTGATGTATTTTACATTTCAAAACATGTTGTTGTCTTGAAACATTCTTATTCATCCCGTTAAAGATTTAGTCAAGTACGTTTAGAAACTATTATATTATTCTATTTTACTATCCAAGCATTTAGAATGACCTTGGTACACTCACCTCCTGCTATCTTCAGGAAATCTTCTCCTGTTGCCTTGTAAACCTGAAAGTAAATAAACACATTGTGTGCCAAATGAATTATGATATCATCTGGTATGACATTAATGCTGCAGGGACTGGATGCTCACAAGGACAAGGAGCAATACTGATGAAATATGAAGACAGTAGCCGCAGTGAGCTGGCTTAAGATGAGCTACCTCAATGTAACGGTTTCCCATGTGATGCTTGTGTCTCTGCAGAGCCAGGTCTCTGTGCTCTTCATTGATGAAGCGAACAAGAGCTTCTCCATTCCTCCTTCCCTGAGCATTGAGGCACAGTGCAGCACCACCCCTGTGGAACAACCCCACATATACCATTAGAAATACCTTGTGAATAAGTGCACTTTCAGCATTTTTTTGGTGCGAGTCAAAACAACTGCCGTAAAAGGGAACACCTTAAGAAGAGCAGTTTGAGTAAGTAAGGGTAAGAAACGTACTTGGCAATGTTAAGCCCTCGGAAGAACCGTGCAATGTCCTGGTCTGAAGACTGCCAGGGCAGACCTCTGGCTCTTATCACAGAGTTATCGCACACCTTCTCCATCTTACTGCTGCAAACCAGAACACAGTGGAATTAGCACGCGAGAAGGGGACTTGTGTGGAACGGTGTACAGTGTTTCAAATGCACAAGTCAATTAAGTCTGCTTACCATGTGCCAGTTTCAAATTTCTCGTTAACTCTCTCTGGGTGCAGAAATGTGTGAGCTGTTACGAAAAAAAAAAAAAAAAAGGTTTGTCACAGATAGTTATAGAGCAAATACCAAATACCATAATAGACTCATTACAAGTAATTACAGTGACAACTGAACCATTCTAAGGCAAAGCAACACAGGACACTCACAGAAGGGCTCAGGGAGCAGGGCCAGGGCGATGCTGGCCATGGCCTGGACATTCTGCACTGCAGCTTCTCGGGGTAACACCGATGACGATTCCAACTGGGTGAGTTCATCCACAGGTAAGCTTAGAGCTGGGATGGACACGAGTCAAGGAGACGTAACACAAGAGGACACACACACACACACACACACCACCGTCCCATAAAAGCCTGTTTTGAATATTTTATATGAAAAGACGTGAAAGAGCCGGAGGACAGGAAAAGGGGGTGCACCGAGGAGAAAGAATCTTTGCGTGAGGGAGCGAGACAGAGAGAAAAGACGGGAGACGTCAGTTGTTTCGTACTAAAGGGTGTGTGGGGGTCAGCCCTGTTGGCTAAACACACACTCTTTCACTATACGCTTAGCCAAGTGCTGCTATTGTTTCTCTATTTGCATTTCAAAACCTTGAGTCTTGCGGCCAACACCCCGTGACTTGTGAACCTTTAATTCGTGCATTTTCTCTACGCCCCTCACTACATTTTCCTTTCGCTACCACGTCGGCGAGCCGACGGCGTCAAAAGAGATCCCACCAAAAAACAAACAAACAAATCCAGCAAACAAAGCAGGTTCACAGGACACTTGCTAGACTAGAGGGACCTGCCGACAAGCCGAGGTGGCAAAGGATACATTCGGCCATGAAGTGCACATCTAAGGCTTTGAGGTCCGACGCAGGGAAGTGCTTCCTGAACTCCTTCCGCAGGTCGAAGAATGAGAAGAAGCATTCTGGCACCAGGATGTTCTACAGACGGGGGAGAGAAAAGTCAGTTTTAAATGGTGTGTGCGCACGGTGTGAACAGCCCCCATCTGCAACAGCTGGGTGATACGGTTTCATGAAAGCGACTGTCACTTTTACTGCCGTCATTCGGTTGTTTACTTTAGCGTGAATAGGGTTCGACTGTGATGAGCATTGTCCAACTCGGTTGAACAGGTTTAGGGCGCTGATATTCTGCGTTTACCTGTGGACGGATTATGTACACGCTCAGGAATTCAACTGCCGGTCTCTCGTTGTACAACACATTAGCTAGAGTCGATGTTGGAGCAGTGGGATGAGTGGAGCAGGTTATGTGGGTCTTTCCCTGCCTCTCGCATGTATACACCCTCCTGAAGCACTCACCTTGCCTGCCGCCTGAGGGTGAATGACTTGTCGAATGTGGAGTTGTCCGTCAGTACAGAGACACACGGAGGTGCCTTCCCCTATGCTGTTCACCTCATTTGTGAGTGTGAGATGAAACTGTGAAGGGACAACAGGTTATTGGGCTTACTCATGCATACAGATCAAAGCATAGCTTATGTTGCAAGACCGGGTTAGCTTCGTTGGTACATTTTATTTATTTAAGTGTTGTGCCATTGTTGATTTGGTTTTTGGAAGCAATTGCCATTTGGTACATTCCAACTTTTTCATTCTGTCTGATTATTGATTGATTGGTGATTATTACCATTATTATACCCCTCATCACTTATCGGGTGTAAAGAATGATTCTATTACACTGGTGTTACCCAACTTGTTATTATGAATAAACAGTTGTAACCGTTCATCATTTACGATAATAAACATTTGTGTACATTATGTTCGGCCTCAATAAGGCTTTTATACCTCATTTAATGCACTCTCAAGGTTTGAGACCGTTGAGACCACATCGGTGAGGGATCCATTATCTTCCTCCGCCTCCTCTTTTTCGTCTGTCAGGTCGGAGAGCTCGTGCTTGATCAGGACTTCATTTACCTTGCCCAACTGGTTTGAGGAGACAAACATGTCAGGCTGGAAACTGTACAGTACATAGGATTCAAACGGTGTCAGCGTAGAATACATTACTTAAGCCAGCCCTATATGTTGAACAGCCCCTTACATCCGTATAACCCCCTTTGTCGTTTACTGGCCCACTGCAATTAATTGCATTCGCCATTGAAGGGCCTTAATAACTTTGAAAGAACCTTTGTCTTGAAAAGAAAAAAATGTATATATACCTTTTTGTTTTTTAAATCCACCAGCTGCCATACCAATTGCACGACCTCTTTTTCGTCAGATCCAAGTAGCTCTCCGCTCGCGCCAGATGTGTTAGCGAACAACACCGCCAGGTAGTCTACCTGTGCCGTCATTTCCAGAAAGAAAAAAAATCCAAATAAAACGTACCTAATAATACAATCGCTTCCAATACGTGTCCCTCGAAGTGAACTTTAAATAAAAATAGTTGCGGCACTCGTCTAAACTACAATCGTACACCTTTAAACCAAAGCATTTATGCGAGTTAAATAGCTCAGGGTTTATTCGTTGACTGCTGAATATATGCAAAACCTCCCCGCAGTCACCATAGTAGAGTAATGGCTGAAGGTTCCGTTTTTGTAGCGCACCTACCTGTTTGGTCACGTGACAATATACCTGCCCTCCTTGGTTCAGGTGGTTTTCAAATATGGACGTGGCAGATAGGCAATGTGACAATCATCATATTCTGTAGGAGTAGTTTGAACACATATGACATGACAAATTTACCTGCCAATATGCAGGATCCTATACCGTATACGGGTAATGTAATATGTCATTGGATAACGTGAATTGAGCCAAAACCACAATGTGTCAGTATTGACGTGCTTTAAAGTGAAGATGAAATTACGATATGTTTTTATTTTGAGTCAAATTGAATGTGCAGTTTCACGATATAAGTCACATTTAGTAAGATGAAGCGCAGATATTTAATTTAGGCTAATATTTATTTGCCTACAATGGATTGATACTGTGACTTGCATAGACATAGCGCAACGTCATGGGACTACTTTAAAACGTTTATTTCTATAATTAAATGGGAAAAGTTATTCGCAACGGGTTTCAGTGGATTTAGTGTTGTGTTATTCCGACGTGGAGATGATATTTGCAAAAAAGGATCTGAGATCAGTTGACCTGCAAATGCGCTTGCTCCGGAAATAGTTTGAAAAAGCGGAAGTTTACCCCCGAGACGCAATGATGGCGGGGGATACTTCAACAGAGCTTCTCTTTATTGACACATTTAAACACCAAAGTGCAGAGGTAATGTCTTCAAAGCCTAAATATTGCATAAACATCACAGTTTCCCACCGGGAACTAGATGCATTTTATTCTATTGTAATTAACCGCATCTTGGAAGGATGCTAACATCACTAATAACTTCAATGCTAGTAACACTAGCTTGGCTAGCATTAGTCCTATTACCCTGCGTACGATAAAGCAACACACTTTAATGCTATACATTCATTTCATGTAATTTATTGTATTTTTTATTTTAATGCTATTTTTTTTTTTCATGTGCATCAATTATTTCAGATTAAACGACCCGTGTTGCGTATGTTCGTGTCGTTTGCTCGTTATAATAAATCACCGTGTGTTGATGAATGGAGTAAATATTATGTTTTTGGCTGTCTGCTCACGACAGCACTGTTGTTGTTTTTTTTATCTCACCTTTCTAGTTTTACCTCTACTCGTAAATGTTAATAACGGTTCTGTATTTTGCAATGTAATGCAAATGCATTGCAGAAACGACCGTGTGTGTACACAGTTTACCAACATGAACGTTGTTAAAAGTCATCATTATTGTTTTACAGTTAACCAACATCGACGTCGTGCGGTTTCCATGTGGAGTACTAATTACAGAGGTGCGGGTTATTCCACCAGGAATCAAAGCACACAGTAGCTTACCAGACAGCAGAGCATTTGGGTAGGTTTGGCAAAACTGTTACCGCATTTTTATTCACTTTTGTTTGCTCTTCTTCCCAATATTCCCAGTAAATACCCAGTAAATAATATAATGCTGAAAAGTAGATGAATGTTTTTATTTCCATTTGGCAGCTTGTTTGTGCTTAATATTCATATACCTTTATGATTGAGCTAAAATAACTGTACACGTAACAACCATAGAAACCCATGCTGTCATGACAAATTGTCATAAATCATGTTGTTGCTATATACAATGTGGTGTCTCCAGGGAAACCTCCCCTCATGCATTCCAACTGGAGTTGTTCTTCAATAATGTCGCGAAACCAAGCCCCACCTTCCACAGGCTTGGCAGGTCAGTCTTCTTTAACTCAACCTTTCAATGCTCTAATGTGTTATTATTTCATTCACTCAAGCATCTTATCACTCTGTTTCTGGGTGGATGCTGCATAAACGGTGTCGGTCTCACCTGCTCAACCTGTATGGGTGGAGTTTTAAATGTGTTCTCACAAGTAAAACTGCTAATGTGCGGGTGCTTGCATTAACAAGCACCTGTTGAACTTTCGACAAGTGTCTTTTCAGTTGGTTGATCTGGTCTCACAAGAAATCAATTCAGACTATGTCCAAGCAACACAATAGCCCTTGAGAGAAAAAACAGCTCAACGTTAACACTTTCTACTGGTGCCACTAATAATTGAATTTGGTTGCACCATAAAATTTTTTTTGCACCTATTTATGTATCTACTATGACGCAGTATTGACATGGTTTGTGTCCGATACCGTCTATCTTTATTAAATCATCTGATTCAACAGCTTTTCTCACTCAAAAAAAAGAGTTGTCAAATGTTTTTATTGCCGAGGGGCTCTTTCATTTTTTAATCCACTGTCTCAGAAAGTAAATGTCTTTGTCAACATAGACCTATTTAAGATATTACATGGTGGCACATTGCCAATATTACATAGTTTGGTGTAAGTAGTTTTTGTATTCCACCCCGGTATATTGAGGAAGACTTATGTTCCCTTCCCAAGATATGTGGGTGCAAATGTGACCATTTGGGGAGGGGGAGAGTATTAACCCTGGGTAAAGATTTAGAATGCATCCATTTGTTTTAAATTATATAGTGAGACACTGCATGCCTTATGTAGATGATCTTAATAACGTGCTTTGAGATTTGTCAGCTGTTATATGCGTGGCATTGCAATGCTTAATATAACTGTTGTGCATTCCATCCTCAGTCTTGAATATGATGAGAACAAGTCAATCGTCTTCAGACCCAGCGGAAAGGTAAGAAGACCGGTCTTTCCTTTTGGAGTGTGCCACCATTCACATCTTATGTAGATTGTTGCAAAGTGATATGCAGTCGTCACTAAAAAGCGCAATGGACTAAGCACTTCTTCATGAAAGCCAACAGATTACTTTACACTTTGCAAGGACATTTAAACAAATTTCACACTTTTGCGTTTTGTATTTCCCGTACTCAAGCCCCTTCATCAACCTTGTTTCATCACGGCCAGTGAAGAATCACTCATGGGGCCCAATTGCTTTACTCAACGCACATTGTTTGGCAGCACATTACGGTTTTCGGTAGTTGCATCATTCGAGGACCATCATTACATCAGTGAACCACTCTGTACTTATAGGATTATATCAGTAACGACATCAATGTGCCAGTTAAACTTGCATTAATTCACTTGGCAAAGTTGTCCCGTTTTAAATGGCTGACTTCTTTTTACCTGTATGTTTGTCACGAGACTGCCCCAGGTAAGACTCTTTTTACAGGGAGAGGAGCTTTTAAACGGGTTCTTGAATTTCCTATTTTATGAATGTCGTAGACCTGAATCAAGTCGTAAATGATTGTCGATAAAGGTGGGCACCTCCTTCAAACAGGCTTTTGGGTTAGTTATGCTTGGTATAGAAGTGTATTTATTTGTTTTAGCGTAGGATAGGAGCCAAGCATGTTTGTTTTTATTGTTTAGGGCATGTCAGCCTTTGACATGTATGTGTTATTCCAGTCTGTACTTGTGTCGGTCATGCAGAATTTGTATTTATAAAAACACAAACAATGTATCTCCATCCCTGGCTTGGAACATCCGTTCGACCATAAGATGAAATCTCCACGCGACACTGACCTGCTCGTAATGTGGTTAGTCACTATGAGGGTTGTGTCTGCAGGTTAATACAGATGGCCTGGTGCTGCGTGGCTGGTACACCAGTCTGACCCTAGCGGTGTATGGTACTGCTGAGCGCTCCCATGGCTATGACCATGGCTCCCCACCGCCCCCACCACCCCCGCCCCCACAGCAGCAGAGTGGAGCCAAGAGGGCCATCAAACAAGGTGAGCACCCTGTGGTCCCTTAAAACTCCTCTGGCGTCTCAACCGAAGCCTGAACACTGGGTCCAATGCACCTAGAGTCATTGGCATGCGCTAATCATCACATGGTCACTCAATCAGTAATAGTTGTTTATTTAATAATTACAATCATTGTTACTCTATAAATAGGGTTAGAGTTACTTACTGTAATTAAAATAATTATCACGGCATCATTAAGCCTGTATACCGCTGCTAGTTTATTTGGTTAACGTGACACTAAGTTTGGAGTTTGTATTTTCCAAATGGCATTCCATTGTGCTATGCATTCCTCCCTGAGGTTTGACCTTCAATATGACCTCACACTCATTTGCCTGAATGGTGCCCCTAATCCTGCGTGTCTCTCAGAGTGGGATGCTGACGAGCAGTACAATGGCAGCCCACCTAGGCCGGCCCCCCGGGGGCCGCGCACGCCTCCTGGCCCGCCGCCCCCTGACGACGATGAGGAGGAGCAACCGGCCCCGGCGCCAGGTCAGCAACCGGCCCGTCTCGCTAGTTGGCGGCGTTTCTTTTTTTGGTTTTGGTTGGCCTCACTGATTGGTGTTGAACCAATTCCAATATGTTGCTCTCAAGTATCTGCTGGATTACCTGGCCTCCGTGTATAGACACTGCGGCTCCGGTTGTTGCCATGGAATCTCAAAACTGCCGTTGTGTCGTTTCCGTGGCGACCGCTCCAGTGGGCGCGGTGAAGGCGGAGCCGGCGGAGGGCCGCGAGGACTACCTGGAGGCGGTGTCCCCCGAGCGGTCGCTGCCCGTGGAGGAGCCCTACTCCGAGCCCGAGGGGGAGGAGCCGGAGGAGGAGGAGCCCGAGGAAGAGGAGGAGGAGGACGCCAGGACGGAGGGCAGCGTGCCGGAAGAGGAGGAGGAGGAGGAGGATGAGGGTGAGGAGGATGAAGAGGAGATGGAGGAAGGTAGGGCAGTTCTCGTGTCCTGGGACGAAGCGTTGATACGTGGCCCGTTCTAAATAGACCACTAATCAAACCCAGCCGTAGTCTGCCATGTGTTTTATGTGCGAAGATGATGTGGTATGCCGTGAGAGTGTGCTGATGGTGTTGGATTCTCCACAGGGTGCTTCCAACATTATGCACGTGGCATCCATGACCCATCGCGCCGTGTATATAGCATGCTCCATTGCCATGGTTACTGACACCTGTGTCGTAACGGTGTCCTTTGCATCAGACAAACTAACCTGTGCATGTTTGCTGCTGCCTTTGTGTGAGTTGGTAAATAGTTAAATTCATGTCATGTTTGTGACAGCCCCATAAAGCCTGTCTGTCACAGAACCTCTGGCGATACGGTCAGTCACAAGACCTCTTCTTAACGCTACGCAGGAGACGATGGTTACGAGCAGATCTCCAGCGACGAGGACGACCTGGACAACGGCAGCTTCAAGCTCCCCAGCTTCGACATGGACTACACGCCCGAGGACCTGGCCTCCGTGCCGCCGGTGCAGTACGACCCGTACGAGCGGGAGCTCAGGCCGCTTGTCTTCTTCACGCCACCGTACAGGACGCGCTTCGAGACGCAGCTGGAGGAGACCGGCGACCCCGGCGGCGCGGAGGCCTCGCCGGGAGGGCAGGAGGGCGCCGAGGCCGTGGCCCAGCTCAAAGAGCTCCTCGGGGCCGTCGGAGAGGACCGGGACTCGCGCTGGGTCACCGCCCTGGAGCAGGCGGCCGGACTGCTGGCCAAGGGCCTGGGCTTCCTGATCGGACAGGGGGAGGGGCAGTGGGAGGAGCCCATCGCCAGCTGTGTCCAGTGGGCGCTGCAGGGCTTGAGCATGGACATCGCAATAACGCAGCCTATCGCGCTGAACCTCAGGCAGCTGAAAGCCGGTGCCAAGCTCGCATCCTACTTGGCGGAGTGCCCACAGGGCCTCACGGCGCTGCTGCGCGCGGGGGCCCTGGGTCAGGTCCTGGAGTTGCTCCATGCGGAGCACGTCTCCTCCAGCCTGAAGCTGAGCATCCTGAAAGCCCTGGACGCGCTCACGAACGCCCCAGCCGGGGTTGAGGCTTTCTTGCATGCCGGGGAGGGGGAGAAGAGTGGCTATCAGGTCAGCAGCGTGAACTACTTCACTAGTAACCGCCTTTCTCCATTCAAGCCAATTAGTTTTCGTTATTTTCATGCATTTTTGCTATTGGAACGTTATGATGGAAATCCAAGGCCGGAACTACAATCTATTCAAGGAAACTGTATTGACGATGAACTATAATCCCCTTGGTGACGTCCGGCCTATTGTTCCCTGCAGTGTTTAGTCCAGTTGTTTCTGGGAGAAGAGACGGTCCGAGTCGTAACTGCCGGCAACGCTATACTTCAAAAAAGTCACATCTACGAAGTACTAGTGGACCTCCAACAAGCGGCTACAGTGTGGAGTGAGCCTCAGCAGGTACACACACAGACACGCGCACACTCACACACATGACACACAACACAATTATGTGTTGGCAATTCCTCTCTATTTACTGTTTTGCTAGGAGGAGACGGATGATGCTGACAGCCCTATGGAGGAGGAGCTGTCTTTAGGCTCCTCCCCGGTCAGCGAAGCAGAGCTCGATAGGCTGGCTGGTGTTCTGGAGGAGTTGCATCATCTGCTGGAGACCGCCCCCCACACGATGGTACAGCCCCCTGGAAAAGCCTTCCCCACCACCGTCCGGATCACTGGCCCCCAGGAGAGGGACGACCCATATCCAACACTGTACAGGTAACCTATACGCACACAGACTCAATACTGCCCCATGACATCATGGGAACTTAAGTACAGGACTGAGGATAGCTTTCTTTTTACTCAAGTTATAATTCACAATCGGCAAGTTGATCATATTTCCATCCAAACCTACTGAGAGTTGGTGTACCCAATTCACAGACAGCGGTCCTGAGGGAGTTGCAGTTTACATTTGATTTGTGCGAATGGCAGATACTTTGTTTGACAATATTTGCACCGTTGGAACTTTTTTTCTGTTACAACCCTCCAGTCCAGTCTGGAGGGTAAATATATCAACTTACAAATAATGTGGGGATAAAGTCACAAGATATGGGAAGCGGTACTGTGTTTGATTTATAAGGGCTTTGAGCCTTATCGATTGAACATGGGAGCTGGAGAGCTCGTCCCTTTCTGAAGGTTAAGAGGACGGGTAATGATAATTTCCAGATCGATGCCACCAGGTGAACCTAAACAGGTTTTGGAGACATTCACTGTACCCCTCTCCTCCCAGATACATGCTGGCCTGCTCCTTCCTGGAGAGCACCACGGTGGTGCTGTCGACGGGCGTGGCGGCGGGCCACCTGGGCGTGGCCCAGTCCACCAGGGAGCTGCTGCGTTTCCTGTCCCTCACGCAGCCCGGCATGCTGTTCATGCTGGCGCAGCCCGCCCCCACCAACCTGCTGCTGCGCGTGCTGGCCGGCGCCGCTGACGCAGAAGCGGTGGCGGAGGAGTGGACCGGCGAGGCCC
>JAOTIX010000008.1:2086827-2098242 GCA_027123715.1 Gaidropsarus macrophthalmus
CTTCCTTAGCCTACTACTCTACAAACTTTGGTACACTGCATAAGTGTTGCCTAATTGATCTGGGTGTGATCCGAGTGACCAGATCTGTAGACTTGCCCCCCTCAGAAGAAACCAAGTGTTCAGTGTTCAGTGTTCAGTGTTGTCATAAAGTCAGTAAAATTAACATGAAATGAACATCTGCCAAGACCGTGAGAGGAACTCCCCAAGGAAGAAATACAAGGGTTTCTTTACCTCTTCATCAAGGGGATCCTTGACCCAATTACCAAGACTAGCAGTGTCAATAAGACCCGTCAGATGATGACTAACACTTACCTTATTTGTTTTGGAACAAAAAGGAAAAAGAGCAGAGAAGATAATACAAGGCAATCCGTGGGAGGAAACATTGGGGCTTCGCTTGATAGTTTCCAAGTGCCCCCCCACCCCCCCCACACACACACACAAACACGCACATTACAGTTACTCCCACAGTCTATATATAACTGAATTCAAACACAACACAGCATTATGCTCTGAATATAGAAGATTGTGCGGGATAGCAAAGCTATTTTTGTCTTCATTGGGCAACACTGCTGACAATAACTTGAGCGATATTTATACATAAGAACAATGCTTTGGGGACCTTTAATAGTGTGGTGGAATCTTTATCTTGTTAAAGGTGAGATTTTACAAAATCTGTATGCATTCTTGCCTTTTTATGGTCTTCGTAAAATATATTTACACACATATATACGTTGAGTTTGAAGCATATCTTTTATATATATATATATATATATACTGTATATATAACTTTGCTTGTCTTGCTGCCTCCCAGGTGTGTGGAGCGAGGAGACTGACGTGTTGGCCGAGGAAGGATCCCAGGCCGTATTACCCTGTCAATCTAACCTTCCGTCTGCAGCGGTCACTCAAGTCCAAGTCCAGTGGGGCAGAGGCCGGGCGAGGTGAGCCACACCACTCCTGTCACACGGACAGAGTCTGGCTGATGTTGTTTATATCGATGTGGCATCCATATTAACCACAATATTATCCATTTTATTACAGTAGTTGTAGATAGTGTAGTACAAACAAAATATAGATATAAATGTTTGTATAAATATTTATATAGATGAATACGTAAACATGGGATATGTGACATGAGAGGGCCACCTGTAACACCTACAGCAACGTCTGGAGACAGGAGAGGAGTGGTTTGGAGTACCATGGCATGGCATGGTCCACCACGGACCGCCGACCCCGCGTGCGGTGCCCCCACCCTGGGTTCAGCAAGGGGGACTACAGCCTGTATATGACCAACGTGACAGCAAAGGACGGAGGCCTGTACACCTGCAGGGTACAGGGCCAAGTTCAGAAACGGGTCACCCTCAGGGTCATTAAAGGTAAGACCGCAGAAACATGTAGATCCACATGACCGGGTAGGAGAATTATTATGACAAGATAACTATTTTATTGCGTGTGATTTTGACGTAACAAATAACAAGGGATTTCAGTTACATGACACCGAAGTGCGTGTAGGGGTTAGTCATCCAAGGAGGGTGTCATCATTGCCGAGCATGCCTGTAAACACGCGTCTATTCTGTATGAAAAAACACAGGATAATGTTCACTCGAATATATACTGTCAAATGCATCTATACACATTTCCAAGAAGTTATTAAATGTCTGCCTTTATTTTGTCGCATTTCGTACTCCTACTTGAACAATCCATAATTATGGATCAGGTATATCGCTCCTATATATACACAGTATATAAATAGAAGTGCATTAAGAAATAGAGTACAATCTATAATAAATGAGAATGCAAAATCAGCAACTGATATTCACCACCACCATCTTCAAGTGCTCACTACAGTAGTGGGAAGGTCAATTTTAGGGATGGTCAGCAAATATCTTTTTTCCATTTCTTAACAAACCTTCTTGTTGCTGAATGAGCTTTTCATTGAATAAATGGGAAATGTGAAACTACCTACAGGCAAAATATTATTCTATATCAGGAATACCCGACAATGTGTTTGAGTTGTTTATTCTGCTTACACCAAAGTTATCATAAAATGATTAAATATGAGTTACTTTCATCTATAACATCATTATTCTGAAGGATTGTTGTGCATATCTGTAGCACATTGGAGCAGAACTGCTGTAAGGAAATGGTGGTCCCGTTATGGAAAAAAGAATGCACACCCTTGGAATTTTAATGACCAATCACAACCAAGTATCTAACAAGGCTGTGGTATGTGTACAGTATATATATTCTCTCTCCTATGTGGTGTGTTACAGTGTCTACATCTCCATCAGCACCAATAGAGGGCACCAACGTTGTCCTCAGCTGTAATGTAACCCCTTGGCCAAAGGGGGCCACGATACACTGGAGGCTTAACGGAGAACTGATCGGTCGCCATGATAATCAAATCAATGACATGGAGGGGACCCCTAACCCTGCCCATAATATTGCCGTCAATCAGAGAGTGCTGAGGATAAAGGCCACCCAGAGCCTAGCAGGGAACTGGACCTGTGTGGTAGCCACTGAGAACAGCTGGGGTGAAGCAGCAAAGCATCTCTCAGTCAGAGGTGAGAACCCAAACGGAATCCAGAGTCATAATGTGAATGGAAATAATAAAGACTATAAATGAACAATAAGGCAATACATGATGCATATAAACTAAACCATTCTGTGTGTTTATATAATGTGCATTTATTGTGAATGTAAAAGGACATTTGCAAAGATATAAATAAAATATACATAACTATCAGTGAATCAGTGTTTCAGAATTTTTCTTTGTAATTATTAACCGAGACGTGAAGAAACTAATATAAATAAAATGTTGGTTGCTATGTGTGCTCTGTCCCCCTCTCAGGGATCATTCACCCGACCTCCGACCTTTCCAAGGTATATGCGGGAGTGGGTTCAGCAGTAACGCTGCCCTGTGTTTTCAGTCACGGTTCCGTCCCATCCAATCCCGTCTGGGAGAAAATGAGCGATAGATCGAACCCTCCACCTTCAATCCAGCTGCCTTCCTCCTCCAGTAGCCCCTGGGATGTGTCGGCCAGTCTGGGGGCCACGGTGCCAGCCAGCCAGGGGACCTACGAATGCTCTGGGATGATGGAGGGCCGCAGGCTGTCCAGAACGCTGCAGCTTGTTCTTTCTCACGGTGCGGTCACACCCAACGTAACATTACAGGAAATACATTCTGAAGAGTCGTTCTTCAGGAAGTAACGTGCTCCGAATCCTGTTGGACTTATATTTGAGGTCACTGAACACTTTACGTTTCATTTTGACTTTGACGTTGAACATTCTTTTTTTAACATGGGTTTGGCATCCATTTTTGTTTGTAGAAGAGTATATTTTTAATTGTAACGAAAAGACCTATACCTTTTTTCAGTTGAAAGCAACAGAGGGGACCCCGAGTTACTGACCTGCCAGCTCAGCGACGACAGTGAAGTCACTCAATATGAATGGGTCCTTGTCACCCAAGACATGGATGGCACCCAGATTGTGACCTCAAAACAGATGGGGAGAGTCCTAAGGATCAACGGGGTCCCAGATCCTTTGGGCCAATGGGCTTGTCGCTTCTATGGGAAAAAAGGCATGCTGGGAAATGCAACATACACCACTGGAAAGATCAGTATGTTCACAAAAATAATTAATAATGATTGTAAAAAATAATTGTAAAAAAGAAACACATTTATCATTATAATATTATAATCATGCATGTGTGTGTGTTTTACAGGTGGTCTTATTGGACACAGTGACACACCTCTCTATACAAACAGTCCACAGTTCACAGTTCTGGCACTTTGTCTTATGGTTGCGATGCTGGTGCTTATTTTGGCTCAGATATGCAAAACCCACAAAATGGTAGGTTTTATTGGTCCAAAAAACAAGTTGTTCAATTAATTCTACATTTTTGAGAGGTACAATAGGTGAACGTCTCTACAGTGCACCCAAATACTAGATATTATATAGTTTAAGTCTCTTAAAAAAATGGTCTGTTGAAGAAACTTTGTTTTTAAATATCTTCCCAGTTTTAAATGTATTTTACATTGACTCCCTCATCTGATCTATAACAGTGCTGTATTTATTCCCACAGGAACGAAAGCTAGTGCAATACCCCGCGCTCAAAGCTATGGTTCATGCAATGGCTAATAAGAACAGGGAGCCGGGAAAGAACCAGGCGAATGATGGGATCTTGTCAATATAGGCCCAATTGTTTCTATGGCTTGTACAGGGCATATTTGGCTATGCTGATGTTTTCTTTGTTTTATGTTGTCAAAATGTGTTGCATTTTCTCAAATGTTTGTTGTATATTGTAATATTTAAAAATACACACGTTTAAATTTTGATCAAATGTTTTAATATTGTGTTGTGCTGTTTTAATCGAGTTGGTGGATATAAACCAAATCTAACTGATAAAAGCTTTGGAAAGTCTACAATATTCTATTCGTCTAATTACAAGGGACTGGTTGACTATCTAGTTGTCAAGGTTATCATAGGTGCCAGTTGGAGTTGGTGCGGCTCTGTCTCCTGTGAGACTCCATTTCGACTCCTTAGTCAATGAACTCTTCATAAACCTCAACAACAGCTATCAGCTGTGAAGGCCTGGGTCTAACACCAGCTTAGAGTGATATCCATGGAAACCTGGAGAGATTTCTTAAATGTTGTTGTCCTCTGAATTGCAATGCCAATCATAATCTCCAACCAGCTGATTGGCAGTGTCACTCAGGTCAAGTGTGGGAGGTGCTGTCTTGCCTATTTATTAAGCGATTTTGTTGGGGTAAACCATAGATAACATACATGAAGATCAAACAGTAATTAGAAGCTACAACTAAGCCATCCTATATAAATAGGCATTAGAGCACCTAAAATGAACTACAGATTCATCTCGTGGTTGAACATTGGAGAACATTTGTGATAATGTAAGTACACGATTCAACACATTTTATGTCTAGTAATTTTAGATATTTTAATGTGGCAATGTTACAAATTATATCTTAAAGATAAATAAAAAAAGATAAATAAACAAAATTGGGAAAATGCGCAATGTGAACCAAAAAATATATTTTCTATATTCATCTATTTATACAAAACAAATCTGATCGGTTAAAAATAATACATTTTGTTTTGTGTAGCTGCGATTGAGTATTGTTCCATGGGTCAAATGTACAAACAATAACTTCAGATGTGGTGTAATAAGGTATTAATTCATTACATTTGTTATTTTTACTGGTAATTCAATTGGTTAACTTGTAATCGTTTGGTGGAGAAGTACTACAATCAAACACTGAACACCGTGATGCACCACACACACAGACACAGACACACACACACACACACCTGCGGTCCATCCAGTAAAGAAAACTGGAAGATCCCACCTGAATTAAACCTGGCTGATCTTTGCATCTGTGTGTTCCTTGATGTTCCATGTGGGAAATGTCCTGTTAATGTCATCCAAAATCCCAGGGCTTGTGTTCCTTTCGTCGGTTGGCTTGATGAAAGCCAGGACTTCCTCATCATCGAAGGACCAGCCTGGCCAGTCAACGTTCGTCTCATTTACAAAGATATTGCTGGAAAACATAAGGCGAGAATAGCTTTGAACTACTATTTCTTCAAACATGTGTGATCTGTGTACTGTGTACTTCTCTGAACGATGTACGGTTAGGCCGTAAACAAAGGAACATATTTTGATACATTGCAGAGATTGGGATTTGAGGCATTGGTGAATTTCTGTGATTTCAGGTGATGAGAATATAGTTACATTATTTGACACTGTTCACATCATGGAACCATACATAACCAGACTCTGCTGAGTGGACATGATCCAGGGAAGCTCATGTTGTTAACACAAGTCTCAAATGGTTTAAAATAGATAAGGACAAAAGTGATTCCCTTTATCTACAACTATGTATGTGTCATATAAGGAAAGGTAACTAAGGATCTCTCTGGTTCTCACGCTCTCGGCGCAGAGCCTAGTTGATGTTGACATAAATACTGAGAGTTCGATTTGGTTAGCTGAACATTGTGGGAACAGGATGGGGGAAGGTTTTGAGGAGAGACGATATTTACTAAATGAGGGAGGTGGTATTTCGGATGGCTACAGCGTTATCATGAGGAAATGGGCCGCATGGCATGGCGTTAGAGTTAGGTCTATCCTGTTCAAATGGTTCATGTGGAATTGGCTGTAGTGAAAAGCAAAGTCCACAACTTTGTCATAGTTCATATAGTTGACATAATTGGGCCAATCAGGGACTGCATCATAGTGGATTGCCGTTTTGCCAGCCGCTGGCAATGGCACCGCTGGCAATGGTATCTCCCAAAGCAAGAATAATATTGACATTATCAGAGTAAAGTTAGTTAGTGCAGTTATTTCAGAAAAAGTCTCAATAACAACTATCAAACAGGTCAACGATAAGCATTAACAGAGTTCACTGCGCAGCCATTTGGGTCAGCTGATTGGTTGCGGTTGCGTGTTACAACATCCCTACAACAATCCTATCCTGTCTCAAATCTCTTTTTACCATTATCACAACACTCTTGGGCCTTAATGAAGATCAAGCCATCTACCTTCGAAAACAACTGGATAACAGTTTAGGGAATCATCCTCACCTGTACTTGTCATCTGCATCTCCGTCGACAAGTTGTTCCCTCCATCCCTGACTGATAGTGGGCACATGGTGTCTCATCATCTCCATCTCTTGGTCCCCATCGCTGGGCGAGGGCGATGGTGTTTGAGAACCCCGGTGAGGAGAAGGCGGTGGGCGCAATGTTCTTGTGTCATCTATTTTCTCATTCCTCCCAGTTTGCTGTCCTCTCACTTTGGCCCTTTCCAAGAGACCCTCGACGGGGGAAACGTTTGCATGCCGGTGCCGGAAGTACGGATGACATCGCTCCGTATCTATCCTCGGCATGTCGCTGGCGAGGACGTCCGGTATGGAGAAACTTCTCTCCCCCTTCCCAGATTTCCTCTTCTCTGGGATCACCTGGGAAAATTCCGGCTCAGAGAACGTCTCATGTTCTGGAGAGACACGACTTTCATATGTGTTCCACGACATCCCCGGGTCCGGCCTCAGAGAGCCTAGCTTGAGCACCCGGTGGCTGGTGCCATTGTTGGTGTGGTTCTGCTCAACATTTCCTTGGGGATTCTGATTGTAGTCTGAGTCAGAGTTGGATGAAGAGTTTGGAGTCAACCACATCATCTCTGATCCTCCAGACACCACCCAGTGGATTCGGCCTTCACCCTGTTGGCTACTATTAGGTCTTTTTTTACGTATCCTGGGTGACTTCAACTTTCTGGAGAACTTCCTCTCTTCTGGCCAAGCCTCTTCCTCGGGTGACAGGCTCCTGCCGGGGTCCGTCCATTTCTTATGGTTAACTAACCGGAAATTGTATCCCCTAATCTTAGGTATTTCTGTCCCACCGATGGGGAATGATGGAACCTCTTGGACTGGGGCGGAGACCAATTCAGCGGTTGGGTAGTCTATCTCTGGGTATTTGCCCATGAAGAGCTTTTGTCCCTCTTTGACCTTGCTGGGCAAATGATCTGCTGTGCTTTGAGGCCCCAAACCGCTGTCTCCGGTGGCCACAGAGGACTTCTTGTGATTCCATGTGACCCTCTGCTCTTTTGGCCATTTGGCCCCATTTCCCAATGGGGTGATGATTGGTTCATTCGAAAGTGGTAGCTCTACATAATCTCCGATGGCCTCCATGGTTTTCTCTTCGGCCTCTTCAATGGGCTTGGAGTCAAAGTGTTGTATTCTCTGGCCGCCCAGCTCTCTGACTTTTTCAGTCTCTTTGAGGGCCCTTAGTGCATCCTTCGGAAGAGTACAAGATATATACATGATCTGCCACTACAACAATGATACTGTACAACAAAATATTTAACAGTGCAGCGGTGCTGACCTTTGCCTGGTGAATGGTGGAGACCCATGTGGAGCACCTCTCAGCGGTGGGCGTCACAAATACGTAGACATTCCTGGCACAGCCAAGATCACTCTCCTCCACAAGGAGAAACGAGTCTGGGCAGAAGCGAGGAAGATCAGTCAGATATGTTGCCATGTATGCCATTTAGTAATGAGTTTGGAAGAAAGCCATGAAGTCCATTCTATCATTGGTTTGGACACAAACAAGCAAGAGTTTGACCACTGACGTATGAGTTACAATTATAAGGACAATTTGCCAATCCCTGAATAAATCAAACATGCTTTTGTTCAACGTAGATATCAGCACACTCCTGGAATCACTTACAGCTGTCTTTTAGGGCCACACAGTGAGTGCTGTGCAAAGCCAGGGGAGGCAGCACGACCTTCAGCTTCTCCGACTTCTTCTGGACTTTGGTCATCAGCAGAACATCTGAGAACAGCAGGGCCACGACGTCCTCCTGTGTGAGGGCAAGAAGAAATCAGAGCCTTAATTGTTGAAGACAGAACTCACCTCAGAACCTTCAGAGGAACGGTTGGCGCTCACCTTAATGTCTTTCCTTCCACGAAGCTTGAGGTTCTCCTCCAGCAGAAGCTTCCGAACCACTTTCGGGGCTACTCCCGCCATGGGGCGTGTCAGATCAAAGTGGCAGATCTCTCGTAAATGCTGCAAAAGACGGCCGCGAGATATCCATCCAGTTCATAGCGATACATATATGTGCATTGCATGTATTATCATTTCACCTTCCTGTTACTTTTCAGTTACATACGCCACTGCAATGCAAATGGTGTTTCTTAGGGAATTCGAAAATGGTTTTACCTTGTCGATTTCCTCATTTATTCCCGGTACTTCGTATCCCTCTACTCTCTGGGCAGAGTCGTAAAGGGACTGCTGTTCATCCATACGCAAGGATTCATTGACGGTTGTCAGAAAACCTGTTACACTTGACAGCTAGGTAGGAGGGACAAAGGACACAAAAAACATAAATGATCCCTCAGTGGAGAGTGTTTTCAACTAGATCCACTTACTTCTATACAGACTTTTTGAACTTGATTGGGTTTCGTCTGTTCAGCCATTTTAAGTGGATCACTTATCATTTACACATATATTTGTGGGCCTGAAAGCTCCTGTCTGAAGAGTGTTAAAAGAAGAACCGGAACACAGGTCCAAATATAATCAATACATATCGCCTTAATGGCTAGCACAGTGGGAAAGTGCGCCGCTGAGCGTCTCCAACGTGTTCCTGGTAGGAGGGGGACATTCTCACCATGCCTAGGATGGTCTGCTGTATTTGAGGGTCAGCTGTGTTCTCAAGCACGGCCTTGAGCAGCAGGGGGTACTTGGTGATCCTCTGGTGGGGCTTGGCCTGCATGTCCCCCAGACGCATGCGGTCACACCGGGGGTGGGTCTCCACCCACTGCACAAACAGGAGAGTATGGCACATTGAATAGGGAACCTATTCCACTCTTCTTCAGTGTTATTCTCAGATTCTGAAAGCATGTAAAGGAAGCTAGATGTGTTTTTCTTAAGCCAAAGAAAGTAAAAAATTAAACAGATGACATACTGAGTGGTCAGTATGGGCTATAGTGAGTGGGAGCATGAACTGGACTGATCTGTTTTATCAATAAACATTTTTGGAAAATACAGGTATGTAATTGTGTGTATGTGTGTGTGTATGTATCTGTGTGTATGTGTGTGTGTGTGTATGTGTGTGTGTGTGTGTGTGTGTGTGTAGGTGTGTGTGTGTGTGGGGGCACCATGTACCGTCAGGTAAACCAAAAAATGAGGGTTTGTCTCCGTCTGCTTCTTTGCAAATTCTATCGTGTTCTCCTGCTCACAGCAGTACGGTATATAGCTGGCGAAACGCTCACTGAACTGAGAGGGAGAAAGAAGGAAAGGTTGGGGAAGGAAAAAGAAATAAGTGAGTTAAGTGAAATAAGTGAAATAAGTGAAATAAGTGAAATAAGTGGCAACAACAAAGAAATAAGTGAGTTATTTCAGTGACAGACAGAATGTTATAACCTGACGTTGACAGAATAACAGAATGCCCTTACCTGCAGGCAGCCTGCTTCTAAACTCCTGGGGTCAAAGGGCCTCCCTGTCCTTCGCACTTCCTGTAACATGGGATAGATAACTTCCTTCCAGAACTTGCGGTGAGCATTGAGGACCAAAGGAAGGTTGACAAAGAGTGACCTGGGTGTGATCTGGGGTGAGAGAAAGTACACATGTGTGTCATGTTACATTTTTCCAAATTCTAAACAGAAATGTCAGCGATTTGTGAAATGGTGTTGGTCACACTGACCTCCAGGAGGAATCCATTCTGTTGCAGGTGGAGAAGGGCAGCAATAACCAGCTGTGAAACCACAAACATACATCATTAAACCACAAACATACATCATTAACCAAAGTGTCATTTGACAGTTATCACTTTTACCATCGGTTGTTGTACATTTCACAAAACACATCATACAGAGTAGCTCTTAAGCGATGTTGGATGAATCTAAATCAAAGTACAATAGGTGAAGAAGTACTTCCTCACCTCCTTGATGACTGTCAGCTTGTTGATGTAGGTGAGCTCGGTATGAACAAATTCCCACATTGCCTCCTGCTGGTGTCTCTGGATCCTCGACATGGTCTAGAACAATGAACACAGGAAACAGAGAGAGACATAAACAAGCTGTTTCAGTGTCTACCCTGTGACTTAGTGACATCACAACCACCCAGATGTATGCAGGATAGATCAATCGACCGACTTTCCGGTGGACTGTAGTAATCAGTAGGCATATCAATCAATCATACATCTATGCAGAAACTCCCACTCGATTTGGGGTCCTCTAATTATGATGCTTCATAAGAACAAAGACTAATATGAAAAATACACACACACAAACCATCACAAAAAAATGAAACACACACACACACACAGATGAAGGTATGCGCAGTACAAGCTAAATAGTTTCCAGAAAAGAATACAGGACGTGACAGAAGGAGGTACCGAGTGAGAGGCCACTATGTCCATCCAGCTGCTCTCCAGAGCGGTGCCCTTGCTGGGTTCCTCCCAGGTCCACTTCAGGTCCACAGGCACACGGTAGGCATGCAGGGCTTGCTTTAACGACTCCAGATGCAGCTGCTCCTGGTAGGAGGAGATCCGGGTAAGGGAGACAGGTGGGGAGGGGAAAGGGGGAGGTAGGGGGGCCGGAGGGGGGGGGGGATGATATGACAACACCAGCCATGACCACATGCAGCTTCGACATTGCTTCAACATAAAACAGAACTAGCTATGGATATATTTGAAATAGGACTTGCACTGCAATATAGGACTTGCACTGCATGTACTGTTTGGTCATTTCATATCCCAGCACCCATGTATGATATTATACACACATTGTGTCACACCGCGGTGAGGTCAAGTTGGGTTTTTGTCCTGTCTCCATGTCTTGTCCTGTCATTTCCTGTTTTATTTTGAAAAGTAACTCTCCTCTCGTTTCAGGTCACTTGCCCTTCCTCATG
>JAOTIX010000008.1:2151285-2161890 GCA_027123715.1 Gaidropsarus macrophthalmus
GTAAGGCCACAGAATAGTTATCCTACTGCGTTTTATGGTGTACTAGTGTTCAAAATACCTTGCAGCTGTATGGGTTGTGAGCAATGAAGGCTGCCAGAAGCTGGATGGCATTCTTCACTACATTGATAGACTTGTCCATAAGCCTCCCCACGGCCAGCCCCATCACCTCACTGTAACGACACAGCGGCAGCGCCTGGGAGGAAGGAACCAAAGCTCCACGTTGAACGATGGCCCAAGAGAAACCTTTGTCGGGCTGGCCATTCAGTGGCGACGGGGGGCAAACCTACCCTGCTGTTGACAATGCGTGTGTAGACCTGGAGCACGCGTGCCCGGACGTGGGAGTGCGTGTCGTGCAGATGCTCCTGCAGCGTGTCGAAGAAGCGGTCGCGGTCCGCTTTGCCGGACTCGTCCAGGGCGTCGCCGCACAGGACTCGCACCAGGATGTCTCCCAGCACCTCACAGACCGCCACGCGCATGTAGTTGCTCTGGAGAGCAGAAAAACGTAGCTTTTAGTGATAGCAACTATAGCTAACGCCAACGCACATTGAATTAAACACGACATTCCGGAATAGGTCAGGGTATGGAATGTGGCACGAGGAGGCCTACAGATGGTTGAGTCGGTGGCGTTCGGAATTGAACCTAGTTCCTCAAGGCTGAGAATCCAACACCAGGGCTCTTCCATTATACTGCACAAAATAGTCAAGTACCCTCTACCAATAAAGTCAATATTGAGTCATGCAATAATCATGTGGGTGAAATTATGAAAATATAAATGGCTTTTCAAAATGAGACGGTGTACACTCAATGAGGGGTGAAGAGGGGGTATGAAAAACACAGATATTAGAATCAAATTAACCACTGCTTAGACAAAGCTTGACACACACTCTGTTGTAATATACTTTAACTGTCTGAGAAGCATGACCCTCTGTTGGACCCTGCTAACAACTTCTTCCAATGTCACACCCAACATGACATAACATTGAATTTTGGTTACACTCAAAATTAACGCAGCCCGGCTCAACCTTGCCAGCATGTGTGCTGAATCTGTGGCTCTAGCGCCAAGCACTTTTGGTCTCACCTCTCCTTCCAGGTGCGTGATGAGGACACTGATGTTGGGGATGATCAATTCAGGCACCAGGGCACTCAACTCGGACAGAAAAGAGGAGAAGGCCTTGACCCCGGACCCTTCTCTAGCAAGCTCATCGCTGGATTTTTGACCGATCTCCCTATATAAGGGGCGCAAAAGGTAAACAGTCAAATATCCACGTTGACATTAATGTGTGTATCAGCTTTGTGGGTCCAAAGGGCACGCCTTCAGGGTTTCACCCATAGAAAATATATTCTGGATCCCCTTGGGAGGTAGGATTAAAATATTATAACATGGCCAGTGATGCCATTTTGAGATTAACAGGGCAGTAAAACAAAATTGATTAGACTAAGGGAAATGCATGTGCATTGATTGCAGTAGATGGCACATAGAAAAGATCACCTCTTACCTTATCACCTCTCCTATTATGGCTCTCACTCCGTACTCTGTGCTCCACACAGAGACCGCCTGGGCACACACTGAGGACAGCTGCTCAAAGTGCTGCAGCAACTGAATCACTTTGACACTTGCACCTGTGGAGAACAGCAGAAGGCAGTGGGTGGGAAGAGGATGTGTGAGTAGAGTACAAAGTCAGCCATGGACAGCGTTTAATGAAGATGAAAGGTTTTCTTTTTTGTTTGAGCTCAAATAACGCATTTCTCCACGTTGGTTGATGGTTGGGTTTTAAAGTTTTAAATGTTTGTATATGATAAATGGATGTGGCTTACCCAGTAGGTGGTTGTACTTCTTGATCAGCAGCCCCAGCAGGTGGATAACTGCATCCCTGGTGGGCTTGCTCTTCACGTGGCTGATGGTGGGGTGCTCAAGGAGTTTGTAGCAGCAGCAGGTCACACAGCTATTGGAACAGATCCGGAGGACAGGTTCAGTCTTTATGTGGTAACACCCGGTAAGGAGCATTTTCTGCATGAAAGTCTTTGGAACAACATGCTGTACTCCAACTCCAAGAAACCGTTCAATAACACCGTAAGAAATGTTTTATTGGCATAAAAAAGATAAACTATAATAGAGAACTGAATGTGTTGGAAACCTTTGACAAACGGATGTGTTACTTGCCTTTACATGAACTATGAACAAACCACATGAAAAGACTGGGGGAAGCACAACTGCAATGCTACACTGTATGAAATCAGTAGTGCCAGAACAGGTCAGGTCCCATTAAACAAATCATCTTTAACCCCAGTCTGGGCTGCAGTGGAATACCAGCAGGAAATCACATTTCTCCAATTGAGCTCAATTAGCCACAGCAGATCCTGCACTGCCTCCGGTGCTCATGTTTGGGTAAAGTACCTGATGAACTCTTCCTCCACCAGGGACAGACTCCAGAGGGTGCGGATATCCAGTTGAAGAAGTTGTACCAGGGCTTGCAGCACGGATTCCCTCTCCGAGTCCCAATTCGCCAGACCCTCTCCAGCCTTGCCCTTTTTAGCAGCCTGTATGGGAAGTGCAAATGTGTCCAAATGTTAACCAACAATTTTAAAATAGTTGCATGCCGTTTTTTGTACATTTATTTTTTTTTGCAATTGCCCTCAGATTACCAAAGAATGAGATTCATCGCTTCCAAAAGACCCTCAACAGAGCCTTGCTTCTTGCCACCCGATACATATACATTCATAAAAATCACACAAAAGACAATACAGACACACTGTCTGAGACCCAACACGTGTTCATCTGCATTTCTACTGAGAGAACAGAGTGGAGGCATCTAAATGACTGTAGGTGAGCCCTTACAGCGGTGCAACAAGCCTCCGTCACACCGCCAAGATTACCCACCAATCAGGTGGCAATACAGCAAGATCTCATGGTCCAACAAGCTCATAAATGCCACAATTCTCATCACAGGGCATCAAAGTACTCTTAAAGTAGATATTAAAATGACTGCTGTGGTTCATTGTAGTTAGTGTGTGTACACCCCTTCACATCCATACCTTGCCTGGTGCAGTGACAATACTTTGCCTGCAGGAGTCGCTCTCAAGCACCTCTGTAAGTTTGCAGAGTAAAAAGACACCCATCTTCACTGCATTTTGTTGCTCTTTGCGGTCTGCAGCCGAGAGTTCTGTGGAGATGAGCAACGCCGGCAAGGACACAGACAGGCCACTCACAACTGTAAAAAAGGAAGAAAAAAAAGGAAAAAGGGTTACATAGTTTACACAGGAACATCACTTTAGTTTAATATGTGAATGCCAAGGGGAATGAAATCAAACCTTTTATGAGTAATTCAAGAGTGTCCTCTTTGATACTCAAATCCACTGTGTTGCTGTGCCTTAAAATAGAGCGAGCGAATAGTTATTAAACGATGCCAACATGGAACCAAGATGACAAAAAGGGCAAATGTGGGTTAAAGCTACTCACTGTAGTACACTGTAACCAGTGTCGAAGTGCTCCAATATACACAACGGCCCCCGGCTTCTTAACGCGGCCTTGAAACCTGTTGGAGGAACACCACGGTTAGAAAACAATACAGTAAAGAACACTTTAAGAACACCATACAATTTATGCTTTAATATTCTGTTACTTACTATTAAGGTGGGAGGGTATCTGTTTCGGGGAGACGACATCCTGTACAACATACTGGTTGATACCCCCGGATCTTACGAGGTCCCCCACGCAGACCGGTACAAAGAAGTCCCAAGACATGTCTGAAGGAGAACAACAACATTAATCAACAAAGAAAGTAGATCTGGTTAAAAGTTACGACTTTAGGGTGAACTACACCCTGCCGTCGTTGTGTTATATGTGCACATTTTAGACAAGTTTTAGTGTTACGGTAGGCTCAAAGTCTACGAGAAAAAGGCTATGGCGTATTCTCGTGGACGTTGAGCCTACCATGCTAGCAACTAGTGACAACAAAGTTAGCAAGTCCGCTCCCATTAGCATAGTGTGTAGCCTAAATTGATAACGGCTGGTCAAAATGAAAACCAAATAGCATAATATGCTTACGTACTCACCAGTGTTGTGGGTAGCCCTGTGAGCCACCGTTGAGAGTGCTTAAGACGGGACTTTCTGGCCCACAAGTTGTATCTCCCCAAACGGTTTGAACGCAATGTTTGAAATCCGGCTGCACATCGCGCCAAATAACTGAAACCGTGACGTCATATATTGCCCCGCCTCTACAGCTCCAGGGTAGGCACGTTTTAATGATAGTGCGCCCCCTGGCGGAAAATGATGCCACCAAACAATTATGCTGACCTCAACCAAAAGTAAACTCGTTGTTATTTAGCAAGAAAACGTCACGATGAAGAATAGAAAGCCGACAAGTTGCTGAGGTAGTAGCTGTATTCAAATAATTGAAAACATAATCAACACCCTCTCCGTAGTACAAATGTTTCAGCTACAGGAATGGCAATACTTCCCTCATGAAATGTCTTATTTTCCGTACAACACACAATCAACTCTTTAAAAGGACAATTTCAATGTACTACCAAAACATAATACTGTCAAAATGCAGCATTGGTTTTCTTACCCTAATCATTGTCATTCAAAAAATGCTAAAGCTAAAATGTAAGCAATTCCATGTAAAATAAAATTAAAAGTTAAAATTAAAAAGCTAATTTAGAGAATGATGTAGTAATACACGGCAATATCGATAGTGTTATGGAATTTGTAAATGTCTAAGTATTAAGGGCAAATGTAGTGTTTATTTATCATTTGTATAACAAAATGTAAAAAAAAAATACAAACAAAACATTACAATGAGCACCAAAAGTAAATATAAAATAAAGTCAACCATTTCAAATATGAAATTTTAAATACAGTTGTAACCATTAGTCCCCTTCATACAATGCCTCAGACAAAGGCAATCAAAAATGTTAACCAATAAAGCACCAAACATTAAGAAATATGTAAAACATACTAATAACTAATGTTGAAAATACTATTCCAGCCATTTTCCATCTATTCAATCGTTTTTCTGCGTTGTTTTGTTTCACAAACAAAATCATCTTATTTTCTCTTTCGGTCTTGAGAGCAGCGAGGACAATACCTATGCGGAATAAAACAATAATAATAATATCATGGTTTGATTGGAATTAATCAAACTGTTGAAAATGTGAAAGATTTAGGTTAAGAGCTTCTCTTTCATTCCAGGCCTTTCTTACCATTTCCCACGAGGTTTGGTTGTCAGACCCACACAAGCGAAATGGAACCACTCGATGGAACACTGGAAAAATGAAGACCAATGTCAAGTAAACTAAGAGCTGTGGTCATGGCTTTTATTTCATTACATGACCATTATGTATAAGGTACTTGTAGGAGATGCGTACATTTATAATTTAACACATTGAACTCAGAGGCAACATGGAATTACGGAGCATGCCGTATTCAGGATCGCAGGGACACTTAAATGTTATATCGGTAGGACGTAAGAGCCATTATCAGATGTGATTTGAAAGACATGAACAAGTCATCCTCAAACAAAAGTCATCCTGCACTATCTAATCTTACCTATAACACCCTTAAGAGGGAGGCTGAGGGAAATAGGTATAGAAGCCATAACCATTTGTACCGGATGTCAAACCCAGAACTGTGAACTAGACTTACGTCAGTGTTGTCACAGCCGATCATCTCCCCATAGGAGACCTGGTGGCACAGACAGTAGGTGGGCTCATTGGGATCCACAGGCATGTCCAGCACATCTGACGGATGCACGTTCCCAAAGTTGGCAGCTGGAGCGTTGAACTCTCCTCTGGTGAATAAAACAACAGAAGGGGATAATTGAGTGTTGAGCTGCTGCTTAAAGGGGTAGTTTGGAATTTTGGACATAGGAGCATTTCCAAGTTGGCCAGTGTGTCATTTGTCATTGGAGACGTTTTCAACAAGATCACAGATCGCTGGTGCTAGGCTAGCGCAAGCCAACGGTAGCGATTAGCCTTCCAATAAAAACAGTCTTACCCACTCCACAGTACACCTGAGACAAACTTGGAAATGCAGTCCTATGTCCAAAATTCTGTCATAAGTACTTGAATCACCACACTATAATAATAATAACCCAGCATACACATGCTGACAGAAGACATTGAATTGAGCAGTCTGCGAAGAAGGCTCACTCAAGATCATACTCACGGCTGGAGGAGTTTGACTTTCTTCTGAGCACTCTTGGGACTGCCATCCTCATCCGAGCTCTTTACTTTAGACCTCGTTTTAGCCATCTTCTTCTCTTTTTGCCTTGCGTCAGCTGAAAGGGCAAACAACAAGGCAAATTATTAACTATCAGATTGGCTTAATAACAAATCATTCCCCATGATTGTGAACTGGATCTCATCTCAAATCAAGGAAAGTGGGTTGGGTTAGGTTTGACCTCAGTCCCAAAAATAAATGACCAAAGTAATGGGAGTGAGTAACTAATGTTTACATTTAAGGTAGGCTGTGTGGTGTTCTCTTATGGTGTAACCTGGAAACACATACTTTTCTTTCCCTTACTGGAGGTAGAGTCATAGTCAGTGCTCTCAATCTGTTTCTCCTTCAGGTCAGCCTCGAACCGGGCCAGGTCTGTATCCAGCCGCCGGATGTGCTTGTCAACCTGAAGCGAACAATAGAAGAAAACCTCATGTTGTTGTGCACAAATGAGGTGTCAGCTTACCACCTTTCCTTGTGTCTACAGTTATGTTCTTGAATAGGGAAAAAGAGGGCATGGAATTAGCTTCTCCATTGGGTTAATGCTATTTGCGTTCCTATACATAAAATGTTTAATTTATGAGCATTTGTGGAAACATTTAGTCTGTTGGCTGCAGAATGTCTATGTAATTGCCACAACTTGAACTCACCATTTCATATGTCTGCATAGCCAGTTGCACCTTATCATCACCAAACTCTTTGCATTTACTGTAGGACTGCTGAATTTGTCTCAGTATGGAGAGCTTTTGCTCCGAAGAAAGAGTCCTGGCATTGGAAGTGTACTCCTTGGCCAGGGAGTCTATTTGTCCTTTAAGATCTGTGGAAAAAAGTATAATGGCTTGGTGAAATGGACTAAATAATTATGTTATTTCATACGTGCCAGGTGAAAGAAAGTCTAGAGAGAACGACGGACAAACAAAGGGGCGTGATGGCAGAGTTAACCAAAAAATACCTGGGATACAATCTGAACTATGGGTCAAATTAACTTATTTTTTTCGCAGTTGGAGTTCAGTTGTGTTAAGCAGTACATGCTCGTGAATACAAAGCAAACAGCCATGCATTAGCTTTGTATCAACCATACCCTCTGTCCGTTGGTCTAGGTCCCGCATCAAATTGAAGTTTCTCTGCAATTCGAATGGCAAATTCTCTATGCCTGGTGATTTAAAAAAGAAACAAGTTACATGCCTAGTTGTTGGATCGGAATCAGGCAAAATGCATGAATATAAGATATAATGGTAATGGTTTATCCATCAAATGCGAGGTCTACCGGGGTATCAGAAGGGGGAGTTGGGAGGGAGGAATCAAATGCACATGTACAAACAATAAAATGTAGCAAAATTAAAACAGATTAAGACTAGTTCATGACAACAAGGAGTTATGTAGTAACCTTCGTAAGGGTAGTTTATATGTTTACGTGGTTTCCTCTAAATTCAACCATTATTGGGAGGATGCATAAATTCCAGTAAATAGACCGTGCCCGAAAGCCATTAATCCCGATTGGTCGTTTAAAACTACTGTGTTTAATTCAGGATTCAAGCATAGATGGTAGGTCCTAATGCATTCTCCATAACGACCGAAACCGTTAAATGATGCGACATGAAATTCCAACCCATCAACAAAAAAACTATTTAATGCTTACTGTCTAAATAATGTTCCAGGTACATTCCCGCCGCCATCTTGGAAAATGTAAACAACACATTTTCAGCCAACGCAGGAAAGGTTTTGATTGGCTGCCGCCATTCTCCCCTTTGCTTCATAATGACGTTCTCGGGGTTTTGATATTTAAACATTACCAGTGTTTATTCTCTAAGAATGTTAATTTTAACCATGCAATTAAAAAGGCGCATTCATGTCAAAAGGTGTACAAGCAAACATGCCATATAAAATTCATACATAGTCCGCACTAGCCTTTTTCCATTTGAACTTCCATCCATTTTCAAACTTTAAATATCCAGCAATCTTTCTGCGATTATCGCGTTCAATGTATTTTTGAGTTTAATAAGTTAATGTCTTCATGCATAAAAACAATACATGTGAAATGGTTTGAAGTAAATGAATCCTATGAATTATATGTATTCACAAAACTGCAACACAACACAAGGAAAATAACACATTCAGAAAAAGACATTATTAACGATGATGTGCCCGAACATTATCATAATTAATCAATTGAATCACATCCATTACATGCTGCAATATATGCCTTTATTTATATGATCAGCTGTGTATAACAATATACTGTATAGTTTTACATTAAAATACAATAAATCTGGCGACCTGTTATTATTGGTTTAACTTTCACTGAAGGTAGAAAAAGTGACTTGGGGAAAACTTTCTTAGCATTTTTCGTATGGTTTTAAAACATTTGGTTCCACTTTACTTGGGAAAACAATGCTCCTACAAACAATAATATGTACCATGAGGCCCAACACAATTCAAAAGTAAGCATTGTTGCCACAAACAATTTCCCTTTCCCAAGTGTTGCTCACTTTGGAAAATGTATGAGTGCTCTAAATAATTTGGACATTTGATCTAAAAAAAACTTGTCCCAGGAAAACTGTACTTTTCCTGGGATGATAGCATTCCAATGTCCATCTAAAAGTGGTAGCGACCACGGATCCACCGGAAAGGGAATGTTCAGGGGCGGGATTCTACCGTTGAGGCTACGGGTTTATGGATATCGGGACATAAAAAAGGGATGTTCCTAACTTTTTCATCATAACAAAACAAAGGACACACATATATTAGCAAGGTAATATAATTTATCACCGAACCTCACTAGTAGCACTGGAAAAAAAATGCAGGTTGGGCATTTGAAGTTTGCGTGCTAGCTACGCCTGGATGTAACGTTAAAGCTAGCCAGAAAACGATGTTGTCATCAACATACACTTTTGCTTTCCTGAATTAGCATCACCATTGTGCAGAAAATGCATGCCCTCGTGTATGGATTTAAACCCGTTGAAGTTGTTACATTGGATTTGTGTTGGATGCAGTGTTCCTTGGTGTTGCATTCTAGCCAGTATTGTTAGCCATAACCTGGTAGCCCCACACTTGTGTTTTCTCCGTGTTGCTTCTTCCCTCGCATTCATCCATCAAGTTGACAGCCAGTCGGCCGCCTCCTGCTAATGTAAATACCACAACGTGTACTGTGGCCAATCTCGTCCTGCTCCGTTATGTAGTCCTACAGGACAATCGACTACCTTAGGGCTCCTGATCTCAACTCTGTCTGACTTATTGGTGCATACTATACAAACTAATTGTCTACAGCCAGGTATTCGGGATCTAGTATATTGAAAAAAATACAATGACACGGTTTTCATTATTTAATACCATGTCATTCTTATCCAGCATGGATGCAGGTGACGACCAAAACACGAGTTCCACCAATGGAAATGCTCAAACAGGGGGAAACTCCCGCCCATCCCAGATAGCCCATATGTCTCTGTATGAAAGACAGGCAGTGCAGGTATGTCTTTGTTTGGGTACCTACATTATATACAGATGTATACATTCCATTGGTAATCTTCCAGGAATTGTGTTTATTTTGCTACACACTAGGATGCATGAAAAAACCCTTGTTTACATGTCAATGATATTTATATGTGTGCAACTTGTTAACTCAGGCTCTCCAGGCACTTCAAAGGCAACCAAATGCTGCTCAGTACTTCCAGCAGCTGATGCTGCAGCAGCAGCAAATCAACAGTGTCCAGCTCCACAACCTGGCTGCTGTGCAACAGGTGACAGCCACCCTGTACTTGCGTATATGACATTGAACGTAAAACCCTAGAATTTACTAATATATGTCTTCACTTATTCTTTTTACATTAGGCTACTCTTGCAGCAAGTCGGTCAAACTCTTCCAATAACAGTGCTACCACCACCACTGTAAGTCAAATAGTTGACACTTTCCTTTTGTTGAAGCATGGGCAACCAAGCTTTTCTGACTTTTAAATGTATGTTTTATGGTTTTTCTCAGGTCAACCTGAGCACCACCTCCGGGGTTGGGACGGTGACTAATCCCCGCCCGCTGGGTCCAGCCTCCTGTGCGACAACAACAGCTCTTAACCAATCGGTATTGTTGGGCGGGAACTCTGCTGGACAGGGACAGATGTATCTCAGAGTAAGTTAAAGTCAAAATTGTTCTTCGATATATCGATATTCATTTTGAGGTCAATCTAAGACTGTAATTTGGTAGTTGTGTTGCAATCTCCACTCAAATTTGCCAAATTCCCTTTTTATTTATTCTAATCTTGATTCAGAATGTACCCATTGCTTGCTTTTTGTAACCACCAAGCAATATATATCAATATAAAATAGTCAATATTGCATTTATTGTCACACAAGGTATGGTGAAATTGTTTCTCTGCATTTGACCCATCACCTGCACA
>JAOTIX010000008.1:2270637-2281653 GCA_027123715.1 Gaidropsarus macrophthalmus
TAACTAAAGATACTGGTGTTTGTAGTGCACATTTCCATATTCACATTATTTGCTAGGTATGTCAGACCTTTTTAAATGTAATTCATTTAATAAGAAACTAAAACCCTTTTTGGTGGGGAAATCTTACAACCAATAATATGCATTTGATTTAAACACTATTCCCCTCTTCCTCATTTATTAATAAGTCAAATGATGTTGGTCTTAACAAAATACGAAGATGTCGGCCTTTATACAATACTTAATTGTTTCTTAATCCTTAATTTGTGGTTGCAGGATTGCGCCCGCCCCCTGTCAATAGAAGCCGATGCCGATGGCTGCTATCCATTGGACGGAAAGATCCTGTGTATGAAGTGCCACACCCAACGAGCCAAGCAGGCCATGCAGTGATTGGTGGATGCGCCCGTCACTCAAGTCACTCAATGAACCAAATCGAAAAGCACAGGATGAATTCAGCTACCGTTTTTGCCTTTTTGCAATAGAGATCCATGTATTAGCGCACGTGGGTGGGTGGGTGAGTGAGTGAGTGTGAAAGAGTGTCACGTGAAGAGGATTTCCGCATGCATAAATGAGTAACCCGTGTCAAAGGCTCAGTCAATGCGGAGGTAATGTACTGCATTGAAACAGGTTCACATCCTCTCTTATCCTGAATCGCCTTTTACAAGAGCTCTCTCCCAATAGCCTTTGGTGTGCCAGAGTATTATTTCACGGCTGTTCTATGTTTACAGATACTCTCTAAGCATACTTGCAAAAAAACATCTCAATTAAACGAGAGGAAAAACAATCCAACCAGGCTAAAGTTGACCCACTTTGGATAATTTTTGCTTAATCTGCTTAATAACTTTCTTAAAAAAAGACTTTGAGACGTTTTATATATCGGTAAAGTGTGTGTGACAGTGAGTCTGTGGCCTTCTTATTGGTCTGTAGGCTTGCAGGTTGTACAGTATTCCCTCAGCACCTTGGCTGGTAGTGCCTGCAAAGCATGTCGCTTTCTTGCCCAAAGAGAGACAGAGAGAGAAAGAGTTCTCCATCAGACAGGAGACAGACTCTCAGACTCTCTTTGATGATAACGTTAGATATGTAGTTCCTTCAGGGCTGTAGCCTTAGTGCAAAAAAAAAGCGAAAAGACGTCACAGCCGTGAATGTTGATCTCTGTATTTTTTCCTTGTGATGTGTGCTTTTATGCATGTATTACCAAAACTACATGTCGCTCTCCCACGAATAGTGCCGCATTGAATTTGAAACAAAACAAGTCTTTTTTTAGATTTAACGTTGTTATGTTTTCGTGTACGCATGCTTGTGCAAAGTGATGGGCAGTAACAAGTGTTTTGCTGAGCACTGACTTCATTCCATTCCTCTTAAGGGTATCATGAGGTTTAATAAGAAAACTGCGACTATGGCTGAAAAACGGGACCTATAAATGCACATGGTTTTTTAAATGAGGCATTTTGCTGAAATGATCCTGCAGAAAGGCAGAGCACCTTTTACGCTTGATAGAGCCACGGCACAAGATACAAGACTGCACCTTTCAAGAAACATGCTGTAGTTGAACCATCTGTGGAGTTTAAGTCTCAAAATAGCCTTTATGTTGTATGTTATGGCTTTATCAATCAACCACTCACAAAAATAACTAGCCATGCGCAGAGTTAAGAATAGTGCTGTCCAGCTTATTGGTAGTCCGCAGTTCTGTTTGAAATAAGGAACACTCCTGGATTTCTGTTATTTTCACTAACATTCACCGGTTTTACTGTGGTTTATCAGCACATAAGGACCTTGTAATTGAGTGATATTACAGTGAAAACCACTACTCTCTCCATTAATCATATAATGTATGTTGATGTTGATTATTTAGTACTTATGTCACTGTTGATGTTAATATTATACTACTTTATTCACGTTCTTATTCTGTACTTTTTTCCACCCATTACTCGATTCGGTTTGTCAGATTTTCAGTATTTTTTTAATTTTGGAAATGTGCCTTCGCGTTTGTATTCCATGATGCATTCTCTATTTTCTACGCTTTAAATTCCATACCTATTCATTCCGTTTACAAGCTAATTATATTCAACCACTTTTGTTAAAATTAGGCATAGCAATCAGCCGCCGCAAACAACATTCAGGGTGATCCAACAGCCACTAACAACAAAAAACATGAAACATTGTGAGACCCAGTATTGCATGCTACTTATGTCTGTGGTGGTGATGATTTAGTATTATATCACAGTTGTCTTTTTGTATGTATTTTGTATTATTGCACAATGTATTCCACCTATGTGATTCTGCCTTTATCGTCACAATGTGATCAAACGCGACCATGTCTTCACAGCAGCAGCATTTATTAAATATCATCATCCTGTGATATCAAATGTTTTTTCCTCCATAGTATTTGTATGTGAGTTCCCATTCCATTGGTGTGAATGTGTAAATGTATATGATAAACATGCCAGCATTATTCAACCTGTACTCCCAACACCCCCCCCTCTCAATTTGGATGCATTAAAACAAGACTTTGCTTAATGCCAAGATGTCCGGGGTCTGTCTGTCTGTTTGTCTGGATAGTCAGGGGTCAGAAATATACAAATAGTTTATGGGTTGAGGTGGGGGGCCTGATGAACTAATCCAGTCCAAATGGTTGGCATGGGTAATTATGGGAAACGTAACAAGACATTATATTTTTATATTGTATTATGTTTGTGAACCCATCTTCTCAAAGGCATTTTCTCAGACTCACACATGTTTCAAGGCTGAAACATCATTATTTATTTCAAATATTCAGAATGGAGTAAGTCCAATTCCTCCCCGAGAGGTCTAGCTGACAACATTGGCTAACAACAGATGGTTGGTTCCATATACACAGATATGTATTTTAACTTTCTGGTCAAGGAGACTTTGAAACTTGAGACTATTGTTTTGACACAGAGAGGTTGGTACCGATTGTGAGTAGTGTATGAAATGCTGAGTTTCATAAAGTTCTGACCTATTGAAAGCAAGCACGAGTAAACTAGGTATGGTACCTGCTTAAAAACATTGAAATTAAAATGAGCCCCTGAAAACTCAACCACCTCAAACAAAGGTCATTCATTCCAGAAAGAGTAATGCGATTTGACACCTGTACTGTATGTCCAGGTGTCTCGTAGAGGTCAACAGTACACTGGGAGACACAGTCCAGCTACACCTGGGGGAAGTAGTATGAAATGTCTTTCTCTGCTGTTATTGTATCTTTCTTTGTGCAAAAAAACAAACTCACAAAGACTTCCAGACTGTTAAACAGAGCTATGGGCTGGGGGATAGCCATTTTTTAAGCTTGAGCCTCAACCCGAAAATGTCCCTGGCGCAAGGGGTACTGCTGTGAGCACCACAGAGCCCAGCTATAAGGGGGTAGGCTCTGCGCTTGACGCGTTGGTTGTGACGATCATATAACGTCACCCTTGTATCTTCTCTCCGCGGTTTTTGATTCTGTGGCTTAGGTCCAAGTGACATCATTGCAGCGTGTTGTGTCCGCGTGCTCTGGAGGGTGTGTTACACTTTAAAATGCCATATTGGCCTTATCAGCTTCTACCAGCCTGTGCAGCCATGTGTTGCACTGATAAGGGCCGACACACGAAAGTGTGTGTGCGCATCTATGCCCGTGTGTCGACTTTTCAGGAACCGGTGGCCCTCGTCCTATGTATCTCTATCTCTGTATAACCAACAGCTATTTTTAGCCTAATTCATTGTAAAAGTGTCTGCATCAGCTTAATCTTCGCTACTTCCTTTTTTGGGTGGGGAATTTGGGGTTTTTGAAGGAAAGGGATAAATGGCTTCATTATCTTGAGTATGAAGCGAGCGGTAAAGACGTAACGGACGGTTGTTTTTCTCATAACGTCAGAAGAGAAGTAAGTGATGAAAAGATAGAGGGTCGAGAGGACAGCTTCTCGAACGGGGAGAGGGACTGGAACTACAGACAACAGCACGTGAGACACTAACAGTGGATCAACCACAGAGGATGACCAGTCCTGGACAGATTCAAGAGTTGGTCTTCTAGTTGCTAGGAATATGACTGAAAACCAATCGGAACATGAGGTAGGAATTTCCCTAAGAACATGAACACGTAATCTTGAACATGCCATGTGTTTTGCTTGGAAATGCACTTAAAATAAAATATGTATAGCTTGACAAATACTGAAGTGCTGAGGACCGGGTGCACTTTCAGTCACTTCAGAAAACTCCATCAGATCTCCGCTTTTTAGCTCATAGATGTGTAATCTTTTGCATTATTCCGTTATGACAAGGCAAATACAGTACGATTAGAAAATATAATTCATCTATGTGTATGCCACAGCAATACAGAACTGTAACCTTAATGGATTGTCATACAATTCGGTTGACAGAGTTGCACCTTTGTTTTCCTCGTAGCTTCTGCCATTACCAAAGTCGTCTTTTGCTCAGCAACCACAGTCAAACCGTCCCCCAGATGTTCATCAGGACCAGTTGCTGCAAGGCCTCACCCAGCATGATCTTCAACTGCCCTCACTGACACAACCGGGCTCCAGCCCCGAGAACAGGAACCGACCCCCTATCCTTAGTCCGCAATGGACCAACCATCGGAGGCTTCCGCTTTTTGTCCTACTAGGTTTTTCACTTTGTGCCATAGCTGTGCTCTTGGTTTACTACGTGCAACAGAATGTCCAAAACCAGAGCAAAGAGAGTACACAGACTGACAATGGTAAATGCTGTCTTGTGTGGTCGTGTGGAAAAACACAGCATTAACATTTTAAAGGGTTTAATTTCCACTGGAGCCTGCTATGTTAAGAATGTCTGCACTCACAGAACACCAAAAGATGTATTGTGATCACATTTTATTTTCGTATTGAATGTTATCTGACTTGCATTATATTAAAGTCCTTCTCTATGTCGTATTCTTTCCCCCTTATCCCCAGTTACTCAGTGTCTCTCCGAGGCCTGTCAGATGGCCTCGGCCCGGTTATCCAAATCTGTTGACCCCTTCAGCCATCCCTGTGATTACTTCCTGTTTACCTGTGGAGCTGACGGACCTTCGCCAACCGCCAGGGGGAAAGAAAGAGGCAACGGCCTTCCCTTGGACTTACAGAGACAACAGAAAAGAGCACAGATGAGACTGAAGAAGAAAGAGAAGAATCTAGATCGAGATCTGAGTGGAGAGGCAATGCTGGACCGAAACACTGCACTGATGCAGTATCTTCGGAATGCTTTAGGTAAGATTATTCAGCAAAATTATATATTTTTTAAATTGTTTCTCTACTAAACTATCATGAACTAGAAAAGCAAAAGAAAGGCTGTTTCCAAGAAATTGAAGTATAGTTGCTCTCTTCTGACCTCTAATGGTAAAACATTAACAACTTTACAAAATAATGATGAATTTGAATATCTCTTGAGGCGTATATGATTTATATGCTACACTATCATATTCATTTTGTAAAAGTGGTATTTGTTATTGTTGAGTCTAAAGCTGTCTTGAATTCAACCATCTGCCAGAATCAAATATCAAGTCTGGTTCAGCAGTGCAGAAAACCAAGGATTTCTACCGTTCCTGTATGGACACCAAATCCATAGAGACTGCTGGGGTGGGGCCCTTCCTTAGCCTGGTCCAGCAGGTGCGATGCTCATAGAAAGGTGTTTCTTTGGACTGTACTTGCTGTATTTGTGTGTATTTCACATGCAATACACCATGTTTTGCTCACAGCTCGGCGGCTGGGGAGTTTCAGGCCATTGGAACCACAGTGACTTCAACGCCACACTGAGAGTTCTCACCAAACAATACGACTCTTTCCCATTCTTCAACCTCTATGTGGGGAGAGACCCCAATGAGATTGTCCGTGGGACTAACCGGAAATACATACAGGCCAGTAACCCCTATAATGACGTGTGGTGGTTGGAGAAACATGGATAGGTGTTTTTGATTCCCTGAATCTACTACCATCAACAGATAGACGAGCCTGATCTGCTAATCCCCATTGAATGGAACAACAAGACCCAGAAGTCCATTGCTAAAACTCAGGTTTGTAAACAAAGAAGTCCCCAGACACTTTTTGGGCACAACAATGCTGTTTTTGTGTGTTGTTCTTGCAGTCCTGCATTGTAAGCCTTGATGGTATAGCCCTCGTTTTGCTCCTCCCACATAGACTTTAATCCCGTTCTTGGCGTTATGCCAGAGGTACCTGGCTCTGCTGGGGGCACCCTCCGGCAGCAGCATCGTCCACGTGGGCGTCTTCATCTCTCTGTCCTCTGAGCTCGCTGTGGCCACATCCCCTCTGAAACACCGCCTGCAGAACGGCCAGCTCTACCAGCGCCTCACTGTCCGGGAGCTGGAAGTAAAACTCAATGTCTATGACCTCTTCCACACACACACACTCTTACAGGTGCTGTAGGAGAGATTCAATAATTGAAAAGAGGGAGTAGATCAGAGCAGCAGTTTTAATTAAACAACTCTGAAAGAACGCCCTTTTACTCTTCACTCCCTCACCCCCGAAGTTTGTCTCCCTTGAGAAGCGCAGCGATGACACATCTGTAATTGACAGGCAAGCTGGATTCCCCAAACCAATCAGGGAAGAGATTCCCCTTTGAAATGTCGATAATAAGCAGGGGTTGTTGTGCCTTGACAGGCATAAAATAGATTTTCTCTCAGAGCATTTCCCTCAGCTGATGGGCGACAATGGCTGAAAACTATCCGACAACTATCGAATTCACTCAAATGATGTCGCTGTGCAATGTCTATGGCTGTGATCTGTGTCCACATAGAGCCAAGCCCCTGTCATCGATTGGCTGGGCTGCCTGCAGGCAGTGTTCCACCCCCGCCCTGTCCGGCCAGAGGACCATGTGCTCCTGCATAACCTCCCCTACATAGTGCAAATGTCCAACGTTATCCAAAAGTGGCTGAAGAATCATGAATTGAGAAGCAGGTATTATTGGAGTCTGTGCCCTGGTGACCTTCAACAGACATTGAGCATTTTGATTCCTATTTATTTTTTTGGTCCTTCTGCTTGTTCTGCCTCCAAGAGGTCCACTGCGTACCTTCATGTTCCTCAACTTATTGCACACCTTCACACCTGCGCTAGACTCCCGCTTCAGGGAAACAGAGAGGACGTTTGATAAGGCTCTGGGACGGACTGAACTGGTAAGCAAACATCATAGTCCTTTTCCTGCAATGCACCTATTTAAAATGACAATAAGCTACGTTTGCGATTACGATACTGGGCAGTTTGATGTTTGTGTTGTCCTATTATCAGGAAGTTCCACGCTGGAAGCATTGCATCACTGAGACGGAGAAAGGATTCGACACTGTTCTCGCTCACGTTCTGACAGACATGGCTACACACGGGAAGGTGGAGAGCGCATCCAATATATTTATCTATTGAACTCTTCCTCACACTGATTACAATGGTTGAGAGACAAAATTCGCTCGGCAGGCAAGGCAAGCATATTTGAAGTCTGCTAGATGCCTGATGCTGTTGGTAAATGGCAAACAGGTTATTTGGAAAGTGAAAGGGTTTGATTCTGTTTCAAAGTTGAAACCCAACAAAAGGAGTTGGTGGAGACCACCATCAGTGTGTTGTCTCAGTGTTTGTGTCAGCCATTCCAGTTTGAAAGCCATTCAGTATTCCAGTTTGAAAGGCATTCCAGTTTGAAGGGTTTTCATAAACATGCTTTAAAATGAGCTATCATATCACATATATATTTAAAATCCTCACGGCCTTCTGTAAACAGGCAGAGGAGATGCTTGAGAACATATTCTCAATCTTCAAGGCCAAATTCAATCATCTTGATTGGGGAGATGTCGACTCTCAACAGTCTTTGATGAAAAAGGTAAATTGACAAAACATGAATCTTTCTTCATTTTTGAAACTTAAATCTGCAAGTTAAGACGTTTCTTTCTTCTGTAGGTCCATGCCCTCACACCAAGGCTTTGGACTAAAACTGAGAGCCAAAGAGAAGCTGAACTTGATATACTCTTTTCCAAGGTACATATGTGTTGTCAGATGTTTGAATATATAAAATGACAACGAGAAACATCTGAAGTGTATGCATGAAGCCTATGAGCCTTTCAGTGGACTGTATCTACCAGTAGGCTGACTTTCAATCATATATCTTGGTGGACACTCAATTTGATGTCACCAGAGAGATTCTGACATGGCAAATGACTAATTAATCATCACATCTGGTGGTAATGCATGGTTACTTATTAATCAGGCATATAAACGGTTGGTTAATGACTTGTACATCATTAACTAAAGGCTTACAAACACGTTATGATTGAATGTTATATGAAGTGTGTACATTACTCATTCAGGGAGTCCTGACTGAACCTAACTCTTTACATACACTCTTTGGATGTAGGTGAATATCACCATTCACAGCTACTTCTCAAACTACATCCAGCTGCTGTCTCTGAAGAGACAGAGACGCATCCGACTCTTCAACGAGACTCAATCGGAAGACATGTGAGTTTATTATTTTTCACTATTATTCTAAAATGAAGGAAAAGATATGTTGGCCTTCTATATTTTTTTAAATATGCTGATTTTCACATCTTTCCAGTTTTTCTGTCAGGCCATTTTTGTCTGGCAATGAGGTTATATTTCCCATGGGAATGTTTGTCCCTCCTTTTTTTCATGCCACCTATCCAAGGTAGGAAAATATTCTCCAAAGGCACTCGCCCAATCTCCCTTTTTTTTGGATATATACTATATTAATTTAGATATACATTGCATGTTGTCGTTTTAACAGGGCCATGAATTATGGTATTTTAGGTATCTTTATTGCCAAAGACATCTTTCATCTTCTCCTACAACACAGTGAGTCTCATGTATCCACTTTCATCGCTGTAAAATCTTAGGACTGTAATGCCAAGAGAATAACCCGTCAGTCAATATACCCGTTATTCGCCGATACAGACAGTGAACTGCTGGTGTTCCCCACAGACTACGCTCTAAGCGAGGCAGTGACAGCGATGGCGGAGTGCGTGTGGGCCCATTACCTCATCACCACTGGGAAGACGGACGGAGGTAACGCCACGGAGCTCTCTGCAGCGCAACAGCGGGAAATCTGGTTGCAGTATTCTGCTCTGCAGGTGGCTTTTCAGGTCTGAAAACAAGCACACTCTTAAATGATAGATTGAGTCTGTGGGTTTTTGGTTCATAATAAGACATGTGCTCATCCTGACTTTTGTCTTCTCCTTCTCTAAGGCCTATCAGCAGAGTCTACAGAGACAGCCAGAGGACAGCTCTTTATTGCATCTCTCTCGCACACGTCTGTTCTTCACATCCTTTGCCCAGGTAGAACGACCGTCAATTGGTATGCTTGGTATATTCTCCTCACTTTCACTGGTATAGAAGTTTTATTAATGTGTCTTTGTTGCAGGTTAATTGTAATACTGAGCCATATGGTGAACTCATGCCTTTGGAGCCCTCCTTCTTGATAACGGTCCTCTGTTCCACTTCCAAATTGTGTCCTGAAACACTGGATTGCCCCTCAAAGACTCAACTGCATTCTCTTGAAGCATGTTTACCACATTCTTATGGTCCACATGAATGATTATCACACGATAAAAGAGTTTGCTGATCCCTTTTGCTGCTGAAAATATTATCGTTAATTGTCTGTAATTTGTCATACTATAGTTATATATGAAAATGAATACTTGGAGCTCTTCAAATGTTGTATAACCTGTTTGCAGTTCCCTATAATGAATCTTCCTGAGTAAATGCTCCAGATGTTTTTTTACCTTATTATAATGATGTGTATAAGGTAAATATGTTACTTAATGGTAGGCCTAGTTAGGCCCGAGTTGTTGTTCTGCAGATCTTGCAGCTTCAGAACAAAGAATGAAAGAATTATTTTTCATTAAAAAAGCACCATAGAAATGTTTGTTTGTGTTTGTCTTTTAACGATATTCGGTAAACCGCTTCATTTCAGTTGCTGCCTGTCGTTTCTTGGGTACCTATGAAGGACACATGGTTTGGCGTGTTTCATCATTCATAGTTGGCTTAACAGTAAAGCACGCCAAACCATGTGTCCTTTATCATAGCTACACGTATGACAAAATACATGTGAAAATCAGTGGTGTTCAGTGAGGTATGATGAATTAAATGCGCTGACAGTTCATTGCTCTATCCAAACTCATTACAGTGAGTGGAGCGGATCACCACTCCAAGATGGCATGTATAAAAATACAGCCTCTTTGACAAATTCTATATGGAGAAATATTTACTCATGTTGTATTTATGTCAATTACAAAACATTACATCCAGTTACCTGACACCAGTCTGCCAAACTACAGACCTCATACCCAGCAAACAGCACATTGGACTTCTGATTCGGAGTTAATCAATTACATTATTTAACTTTGTTCTGATATTTTTTCTTAAAACATTCTTGATAAGTGGATAGCAATTAACCTCACAAGTTAGAGCAAGACGTACTTATATTACCACATACTAGATTGAAACAATGTAATCACGTTTTAATAATAATACGTTTAATACTAATTAATGGTAAAATTACCACAATGACAGAGGATTCTGGTGGAGTATGTTTACGTGTAGTTAAAATACGTACCATAGCCCACATAAGATCAAATGTTTGACACCATACTAAATGTATTTAGTGTTGGACTTACTATTTGATGATCTTTACTTGCACTGCTGCTTCGTGGTCCGCATGAAACAGGAGGTAGCTGGAAATAGGACACAGCGACGGCAACAAAGTTTCGCAAATTGGGGGATATGACATCAGCAACGGGTGAACTACTGAAGGTATTGTGTGTATAAAATATGACCTTTAATAAAATATCTAAGTTAAGTTGCTTTATTTGTCACACGCACACACATGGTACAGTGAAATATTGTCTCTGTTTTTTGACCCATCACCCGCACGAGTCACGACACTGCACTAACCACACTGTGCAGGGAGCAATTTGGGGGTTAGGTGAGTTGCTCAAGGGCACTTCAGCCGTGGATGTTGAGGGGGAAAGCACTGTTCAGTCACCCTGTACACTTACAAAGTTGT
>JAOTIX010000008.1:2293052-2303271 GCA_027123715.1 Gaidropsarus macrophthalmus
ATAACTCATACAGCAATTTCTCCATTTTGTCATACTCACTTCCCTCGATGACTTCTGTCGAGTCGTATTTGCCGACAACCACCGGTGTTGTCTTTCCTTTTTCCTTCTGAACGACCCCTGCCCCCGGGACACCATCCGCGTCGCCACACAGCTGGAAGACATAGGTGTAGTTCTTGTCGACCGTCGTGAAGCTGTTGGCATGGCAACAAACCACAAGGAAAAGAAAAGCAAAGATGAGTGTGGAAAAAAGGTAATACAGTGCCGTGTATAATTGATTGATTAAAAGGTACTCCATTTATTGTACAGGGCCAATCAGGTTTAGTGCCCCTTGTACAGTGAGTAACACAGAGATCCATGCTTAGGACATTCACAGCTATGCATATAATGGCAACACAACAATAACCCTGAATGACATATTGGAATATACAAAAAAAAGAACACCTACTTTTTTTTTGTAAGTGGCTCGAGCCTACTCAGGACATTTCGCTCTGACACAGACTCGGAGATCAGTTTACATTTCTTATTATTGTCAGTAGTGGACACATCACTCCCAAGGACCAGGAAAGCAGCCAGTGTCCAAATGAGGACAGGCACAGTGTTGAGCCCACATGACACCTGGTAAAAAAAAATATGACAGGTTTAACTGAAGAAGACACACAATATGCAATGGCTTTCATGATATCAGCAAATATGTTTCATGTGTTGCTGAAATGAATAACATTTAATAGGCATTGAGGGTTTTACAAAGTGGCTATTTTTTTTTTACCAGTTGGCCTCTTCATTGTATTGCAGCACATGCGGAACCAAATATTTCCGACAATTGAGGTAACACACATGGAAGGATTCATTGTGTTGTAACACCCAAACTACAAAACATTTTAAAGAAATAAAGAAAAAAAACTCAAGAGAATATAATTTAAATCTCAAAGGAATTCGACAAACTTACCTTCATGGATTCGTGTAGATTGAATGCAAAACTATATTATCAACTGTGTACAAGTTATTTCCAATTGCCACCAATTTACTATATCAGGTCTGCTAAAAGCTAGCTTCCTTGACGTCTTCAGCAGCCGCAAAACGTAATCGACAACGGCGAATCGGTTTCCTCCGTTGTCATGTAAGTTAAGTAATGAGGTGGCGATATATTTACAATGAGTTAGTGGTTATATATTAATCTTTCCTCTGCATGAACTCCATTCACTACCATGCCGACGGTCACATACAGTGCATTAGCGGACAAGGAAATAACCGAGCGCGGAAGTGAAACTAAACACAAGCACGTGACTGAGTGAAGCTATCGCGTCCAATGAACACATATGGAACAAATACACCACCTTGCACTTCTTGTACAATGCGTAGCAGATGGGATTATGAGTAAGCTACAGCAAGATATGCCAAATACGTTTCTTTTCGACCTCCCTGCTTGTAATTTCATTTGCTAACTACTACAACTACAACTAACTGCTTTTAAATGAGAAACCTCAGGTGGCTCTCCATGAGCACATGTAGGTCCAATAGCGCCACCATCCGCCGAGGCTTGACAGACATTTTTTTGTTCCACATTGAACCCAACATCATACTGAAAACCTGTAATGTAAAGCAGTGGTTCTCAACTGTTTCTACTAGTGTACCCCCTCCAAGATATTTGTCAGCTGAATACCTCCTTCAATGGCACAAAACATTTTTTGGAGAAAAAAAGAAAGTTAACATAAATAATATATCTGCGTTCTATTTGGCAGTGTAAAGATGGACATTAAAAGGGTGCAAATACTGTGAGTATCTTGATTAAACGGATGTTATTAACGTGGGAATATTTTAGAATTGTTTTTAACCAATACGTTAAAAAGTAACTCATCTTTAGAAATGTTCTGAGTACCCCCACGCACTACTCCAAAGTACCCCTAGGGGCACGCGTACCCCCATTTGAGAACCGCTGCTCTAGTCAAAGTATACGCTACACTATTTGGAACACGTTATCATCCTATTATCTAGGTGTCATTTAAATAAATAAAAAATGTGTAATGCCAAACAAAATATGAACTTTCCGAACATGTATTACCTCTCAAACTGCCCACAAACTGTTGTTTTAATTCTTAAAATGTTGCACATGTACCCCGACGAATTATGTCTTTGATATGACATGACGTGACACAAGTGCGTCAGAGCAAGCGATCTCTAAAGTTGTTGTTGAGTAGACGAGTGAGATTACATTGTGGCGCCTTATCAATGTCTGTGTGGTTAGAATGCTATGGACGCCCACACATGTATATAGGTTCACAATCACAACATCCTTGTACCAAGCACTACCAAGCACACTTACAAACCCGTAAGATGCACCTGTCGACCGTAGCCTTTTATGAATAAAGTATTAATTAATTGGCACATGATGGTCTATCATTGAAAGCGACCACTGTAAATATGGATTATTCGTGCCATTCTCCAACAAATACCTTATGGTGGATTGCCCTAATGTGGGACACCTAAGCTCAAGGGCAGCAAATGAATGTCAGTGAAAATATAGGAAAGCCAAAGCTGTAGTGTCTGCAGTGCCACATCAAACAATCTCATGGAGAGTGTTTGGTATGGATTTAATGTGTTGCCTTCACATCGTAATATTCTACAGAAGTCAGAAAAGCAAAAAATGTCCCACATTAGAGCAATCCACGTACTTCTAAGTAACAAGTAGCCTATTATTCGTGGAAATAAATGCACTTACACATTATGTTATTGGTAGGTGACTTGAAATGGCTGCTGTTCAGTTGTTCAATATTTCTGTTTATTAGCGGTGGACACCAAATAATTGCGAAGCAGCGCTGACCAAACAAGGAGTGTGCCTATGACGTAATCACCATCACAGTAATCAACCACAACAAACAGCAAAGGTCTTGTATTTTATTGGATTGAACTTTGCCCTACTCAACCATTCTTTATTTGATTGACAATCCTTTTATGGCCTGTTTTAAATGACACGATGAAAATGGGTTACTAGCTGTGATGTATACATTATTTTTTGTCTGTAATGAAAGGTGACAAGTAAGATAGCAATCCCAATATAAGATACTCTTTAAAGCCGTTTGTCCTTTTCTCAGATACTATTCAAACATTGGCGGTGAAGCATAGCATCTAAAAAAAATGGTGTACAGGTAGGAAAGCATTTTCACTTGTATAATATATAAGTTATAGGATCACACACTAATATGTCCTGGTCATTTTAAGCAACGAGCTAGTTAAAATGTTTATCACAGCTTTAATCTATGGAAGCCCATTCCCGCCAGTAAAAATAAATAAATAAATCCCAGCTGTAAGTCATAATAGATAAAAAGTCGAAATTATGAGATACAAAGTCATAGCACTTTTTTACTGGCGGGAATGATGGGAAACATGATGATGATGATAGTTTTTTACATTCACAAAGAGTCAAAGCAATCCTCATGCTCCTTTGAGTGTTGGTTCACGGGAGCGTGTTTTTGCGCGTCTGCTCCTCCCCTCTCCGGGCTCGCCCTTTACCACCCAACTTACCTGTCGCGTTGCAAGGACAGACACACCCTGTTACTTCATATCAACCAATGAAAGCTCTAAGAAAGTGAACCTGGTGGTTCACTTCCTGTGTCACCCCCTGAGAAAATAATGAAGCAGAAGAGCAGGACATTAGTGTACTTTTTCGTTAACCTACAACGAGTCATACCGTCGTTAAAGGGGAAGGAAAAGCTCGACTTGTCTTAAGGCGTGCCAACTGTGCACTTCATCATATTTGCGAAACTTCTGATCACACGCGCGCTCGGTGAAGACACAGGGGGGAAAGGAAGGGAAGATAAGTGGCAATCTGTTGAAACTTGTTTGGGAATTCAAGGAAGGACACGAACAGGAGGGCTGCCGTGGAGAGAAACAAAAAGAACCCAACTCAAGAGCGAAAAGTAAGGAGTACAGTTTATTTGTGGATCAAATCCGTTTTTTAAGATAAGAATGTTTTACGCCAATCTGGCACCATTGAGTTATGGGTGTTGAAAGCCAATGATTTCTGGCTGAGCTGGACATAGGCGAGACAGAAACTTGCTATCATAACCTTCAGGTTAGTTTCAGGTTTTTTTCCTTTTTTTTTTGTTCTTAAGTTTGATTGCTATTTTTTTCATGTTGTTTAAAGACTGTCGATAGGTAAGCACCACGTTTTGTGAAAGGCTTACTTTGGTATGCTGGTAGGCCTGCTGGGCGACACACGTAACCATGGATCATTGTAAAAAGGGTCGCACCTTATCTCTCTCCCCCCCCGCGTCTAAACAGTGCTGTTGAATTTACATCGATTTATTAACACGATTATTAACGTGAATAACCACATCATAACAAGGGCAATATTTGTCTTCATATTTACAATGATATTGTTTTTTTTCTAAATATAAATACTCCTAATCTCAGCAAAAGGCAAATTACTTATTGAAGCAATACATAACAGGCATATTATCTAGCGCTATTGCCTGTCAGCCTTAATGCATGTAGCTTCATTGTTGATTTACAGACCAATGTACACTGTAAAGACCACCCAGATGATTGGTTCATATCTAATGAGGAATCACTGTTTCACAGGATAATGTTACCATGGGGACCAAAAGGCAGAGTTGGACCCAATATGACACGCCACTCAATCAAAGCAATGCCGATCGTCCCCATCAGCCAGACCGACGCGTCCCCGCTGTAGCTAGCCAGAGAGCCCCAGGGACCACAGGCCCAAGCGACCGCGGCAGGGGGAGACTACCAGAAGAAGAGCGGAGGGGAGCTAGAGAATTGGAGAGGATGAAAGATAACCCAAGGAACAAGAGGAAGGACGGGGAATCGATGGAACGGCAAGCCGGGAGTGAGCTGGCTCCAACGCCTAGAGCCAGAGGAGGGGAGAGAGAGTGGACCGAGCGGGAACACCACAGGCTGGAGGAGAGATTAAGAAATGGAAGGCCGGTGTCTCATTTAGACCCAGGGATCGAGTACGACATGGACAAGGGGGCAGGGAAAGGTGGAACTTTCCCCCGGATGAGAAAGCGCAGCAAGGAGCGGCCTACGATAATGACGGCATTAAGGGAGGAGGAGATGGACAGGGACAGGAAGGGTCCCACGGAAAGGCACAAGAGAACCGAGAGTGACCGGGAGACGGAGCGGGAAATGGAACGAGCCCGGCGGACAGAGGGGCACGACCATAGGGAGAGGTACAGAGAAAGGGAGCGAGACGGAGTGAGACCCAGGCTCAAAGACGAAGGAGGGCGCAGAACCAGGGAGGAGAGGACGCTACCGCCCAGGGAGAGACGGAGGGATCCGGACCAGGGGTATTCGGAGAGGAGGAGGGAAAGAGAAGGGGATGCCAGTGGCTTGAGAGACCGCCGGGAGAGGGAGATCGCAAGAGAGAGGGAAAGATCGAAGCCACGCAGCGGGGATAGGGTGAGAAAAGCGCACAGTCCGCACAGAAGAGAAAGAGAGGTGTACTCGGAAAGGGACACTTGGGACAGGGCAAAGGCAAGAGGCGGGATGAGAGAATCGAAAAGTGAGGGCGACACTGATGGAGGAGTGGGAAGACAGCGGGCAAGGGACAGCGACAGGGAGGCGTATCACCCAAGCAGAAGCGAGGGGGAGAATAGAGACCGGGCGATGAGAAAGAATGGCAGGGACCAGCCCCGATACAGAGACGACGAGAGGCAGAGGCACAGAGAGGGGAGGGACGGGCCGAGGAGGCAAGAGTCCGCCATCGGTACCGAAAGAACCAGGGACCAGTACAGAGAGAGGGACGGTAGAAGGGAGAGGGACTTCGCGGGGGAGCGGAGATGGAAGGATGATGCGGTCGGGGACCGAAAGGAGAAGAGGCCGGACAGCAGGCAGAGGCCGAGCGACAGGAGGGAGTCAGAGCAATACAGACATAGGGGGGAGGAGAAGAAGCAGCAGGAGGAAGGACGGTACAGGGAGAGGGCGGCGGTGGAGGCGGAGGAGGAGCGGAGGTACAGGGAGAACCGAGAAAGACCAGCAGTCTGGCACCAGGGAGACCCGACGGGCAGCACAGGGAGGTCAGCGAGCAAGGCGGCCCCCGAGGCATCGCCCCAGGGCCGGAGCAGCGGCGAGTGGAGCAGTGATTTAGACAGCGAGAGCAGAGCGGCGTGGACCAGAGACAGTCACGAGGAGAAAGAGTCTGAGGGCGATAGCACGGCGGAAAGCGATCGAGATGCGGGCCGAGATTCGAGCGACATGGAGGCGGTTCAGCGCAGAGATGATGAATTGAGATCAGCAGGTGGTTCAGGCCACGGGCAGGAGCACAGGAGGATGTGGTTGGAGCCGCAGAGGAGGAAATGTAGCAACGACTCCTCTTTAGAGGATGAACTCGTAGAGATGAACACCAGACGACAACCAGACAAAGCCCTGGGACTAGAGGGGAGGTCAGGTAGCGACGGGGGGGAGGGAAGTGGGAGACAACCTGAGGAACACTATGGGAGTTTAGAAGGAGGGAGACGGGTTGATAGGCCCAGTGACCCCGAAGGAGAGAGCGAAGGTGTCAGTGTAGATGCAGAGGAAGAGGAGGATGAGGCAGGAGGAAAGAGGAGTCCCAGGGACTTGGGCCAGGGGCACGGGAAAGACGGCGCCCGCCGGGGGGACATAGAGGCAGGGAGCGATTGCCCACGTTCAGAGAGCGAAGGGTGGAGCGACCCAGGCTGGGATCTAGGGAGAGACAAGCGCTTTTCCGGAGAGGACGGTTTTATCACAGTGTCCAGTGGCAGCGATGAGGAAGGCGAGCGGGAGGACGACGAGTTTGAAGACTGCAGGGAATCCTGGGAAGAGGGTCATTCTCTCAGAGGCGGGGAGAAAACGGGAAGACACAGCAGGCAAAGCGGAGCGAAAGAATATAGGATTGAGGAAGGCGAAGAGGAAGGAGAGGACAGACAACGGACGTCCCCTTCCCCTCTCCCAGACGGCGGGGCGAAGTCCACCAAGCACGCATTCTGCGTCATCGGTCAACCGCCGGCACATACGCAACGCCGTGAGCTGGAAAAAGTGGAAGCCAGCGTGCCAGGAAGGCGTCCGGGTGACGAAACCGCCGCACGGCCCCGCAGTGACTCGCATCCTGCTCTGTTCGGCAGCGCCGCAGACCGTGGTGACCTGCAGACAAGAACCACCGCCAGGAGCCTGTCTGCCTCCGCCACCGGGGGCGATGATGAACTCAAGAGCGACCTGGAGCACCCGTACGCCGAGATCGGGGCCGTTGGCCGGGACGTACGGACGGAGATGCTCCTGGCGCAGTGGAGGGAGAAACACAAGGAGTACTCCGAATGGCCGGAGGTCCACCTGCCGCAGGAGGACTCCGAGGGGGTTGCCGCTCGGACCCGTGGCGACCCGCAGCAGGGGAACTCTGTGCCCGCCCCGACACTCCCGCAGACAACGGACCCTGAAGCTGTTGGGCCAGGCGAGGAGGAGGAGCAGCAGGAGGAGGAGCAGGAGGTATCCATCCGTATCCGCATGAGCGGAGCCTGGTCCATGGAGGAGGAGGCCAAGCGGCGCTCCCAGGCCCCGCACCTCAAGTGGGCCAACAGCGTGATGAGGGAGATCCTGGGCTCCTCCGAGGACCGCACCCTCGACGCAGACGCCTCAGGGCCCCGGACGGAGGCCCGGCCAGAGGGAGACGCGGGGCCGGACGCGGTCACACAGGCGCCGCAGGGCAGCGACCAAGAGTCGGAGGCGGACGAGGGGAGGACGGAGACGCCGGATTCGGACGAGCTGAGAGGTAGGGCGCAGAGCGGCGGCGGCATGCATGCTGAGCCGGCGGACGACATGCACGGAGACACCCCCGCATACACTCACACCCACACACGCGTGGTAGTGCAGGGCCCTGAGAGTCACGGGGACCCAGAGGCAGGGGTCCCTGCCGGGGGCCCCGGGGAGGGGGAGGAGGACGGGGACGTTAGGAGGGAGGAGGTGGAGGCGGAGGAGACGCCGGCGCACGAGGAGGCCACGAGAGAGACGGAGGCGGAGATGTACCTCTCGGTGAACCACGTGCTGTACAAGCCCCGCAGCTGCCCCTGTCTCAACTACGACACGGAGGAATGCCCCCTGCGCGGGGACGCCGCGTCGGCGCAGCACGACTCCGATCAGGAGGGCGCGAGGAGGGCGGGGGAGGGAGAGCCGGGGATGGAGGAGCAGGCGGCCGAGGAAAGCTTCGGCCGTGTCGTGTCGGGGTGTCGAGGGAGCGGGTCGGAGTGGTCAGAGGAGGACCAGGTCAAGGAGGAGGGCGGGGAGGTAGACGAGCCGGCGCTGGCGAGACCAGTCCGAGAGGTGCTGCTGACCAGCAGCTGTAGTTTCCGGGATCTGGGACCCGAGGCGCGCGTGCGCCGACGGGGGATACGTAAAACTACAGAGAGAAGGAAGGAAGAACGTGTAGAAGAGGAGGAGGAGGAGGAAGGTGCTGGAAGGGACCGCAGAACCAGAATTTTCTCGACCACAGGTAAAACAAAAAAATCAAATAAAAGGAGGGATGCTGGAAAATGAAATTGGAGGCGGCTGGGTTCAAATCAAATCAATGAACTAATATACATTAATGAGGTGATCATCTGCTTCCATCCTCTGCATTAATCACCAAATAATTCCTCAAATAATTTACTTGGCAATTAAGTGACATTACTAACGCAAAAACATGAATCTTACAAGGGTTAGTTGATAGACACCAATGGTTTGGTGTTTATCTCCTGTTTTGGGTGCTGGCTTTCCTGGCATGATGTGTGAGTGCGGAGCATCATCATTGCATTTAATCAAGAGAATCGTATTTCTCAGAAATCCAAATTGCGTCACAGCTGTGGTGCTTCCGTCGAGCTGGTGGTGGGAGGAGACGCCAGGGTGGGAAACCCCATGCCTGTTGCGTGAAATAAATATAAGACTGCTGTTTATGTTTCACTTTTAGCATATCAGTGTTGCCCTTTTATAGAGCATCTCAACAGAGAAATAACATGCAAAACCATAGACCTAATCAGGTGGTTCTAGCTGTGTTCATTATTTGCCCGGCTAGGAGGATTCTCTTTTAAGAGGTCTGCTTTATTGAACACACAGCTGTCAACGCTATCACAATTTAATGAAGGAATATGTTCTCCTTGCAGACGATCCAGACCCCATTTCCAAAAGCTGGAGTGAATTGGAACTCAGGTGAGCAAAAACGAGCAATAAAACGTCAATCATGCAAAGAACTACGTAAAGAGCGCTTTTGTAAGCGTTGGATTTTGATATCTTTGAATATGGTCCGTTTGAGTTCTAATACGTGTTGTTTGTTGTGTGAACTACAGGACTGTTTTGGAGGCGGTGGGGCAAACAAAAAGGTTTTTCAGTAAGTTGCTCCGTTTGTTTTTCTTTGGAATGGTCTGATGATATAATCCCCTAAAAATTTTCTACCAGATGCATTTCGTCTGGGTATTCTTCTGTTGAACAACATGGCACTCAACTACCGTACCAAAGCAAGAGGGGAGAGCTTAATTGTTGCAGGTTATTTAGTGTTTAGTTTTCACCGATTTTAATCTGCACAATGCGGACTGTGGTCATTCTGCCACAGACTTCTTCCTTGTTATGTTTGTAATAAATCATTCTCTATTTGCTGACTGCAAAGGCCACATAAACCCCCCAACATAACAAGTCAACAATTGAATAGGTAAACTAAATGTCCTCTCGAACGTTTTCTATTTCGCTATTAAATTGGAGCAACCATCTTAAGCAATATGTGGTGCTCTTCAGGTTAGGCTCAGTGTCTCTGTGTAAGTTTATGTGCGTACACATTCTCTGGGGGCATAGACAGGTCCCTGCAAGCTCTGCTATATTCCTACTGGAAGGTGGAAAACCCGACTGCAGCCGTGCATTCCAACAAGGACGTGCGAAAGGAATGTAGAAGGCAAATATCATCTCGAGGCTAACTGATTCCCTTCGCTTTTCGCTTTTCAATCCTTTTAACTCTTACTTCATTATAATCCTCTTGCAGGCTATCGTCCCTGTAGCAATGTTTTTCGCTGTCGTCAATCTCTCCTGTGAATGCTCTTTGCAGTGTGAAGGACATGGTCTGCTTCATTGTTTTGCCTGTCCCTGCTGCCAATGGAGTGCACTCTTCAGTTTGAGTGACACTCACAGCAATCTCTTCCCTATTTTTCTCTCTCTCTCTCTCTCTCTCTCTCTCTCTCTCTCTCTCTCTCTCTCTGTCTCTCTCTGTGTGGGTGGCGGGCGCGGGGGGGGT
>JAOTIX010000008.1:2439295-2450047 GCA_027123715.1 Gaidropsarus macrophthalmus
CAGTATTTATTCATGTCTTGTTTTGGTCGTTTGATTGTTTATATTTAAGAAGATTGTCGGATTCATACTTTTGTTTGCAATGAAGTAAAATACTATACACAAAGTGTTTTTGTGTGTGTGCGTGTGCGCATATGCACGTGTCTGTTGATGTGGCTTTGCATATACACTGTATGTAGGCTCTGCGGTTTGTGCGCGCTTCAGCAGGTACTGTAAAGGAACCGTTGATGAGCAGGCTCCTCACATTTACACTTCAGCAACCTGCGTTCAGTTCGGTTACATAACTCTTTCCACTTAGGATATCACTAAAAAGTAATCCAGATAACTGATTAAAATATATATATCCATACCAATAACATTTAAGGTGTATGTATGTATATATATCTACACACTATTTGGTGATGGTCTATATTACCTTGGGTTTCAGCAGGTGTAATGCCGGATGCATCTACAGTGGAAGTCATCCTCCACCTGCTTGGTTTGCACAGGATGTTTGTACAGTAAATGCTCGGTGTGAAAAGGAAATCAATCTCACCCAACACCCCACCTGGCTTTCGCCCCACAAATCAAGTTCCGTCTTTCCAGCACAAACTGTCGCATAACCCTCACTGGTGAAAACACACAACCAACGCACATCACAGCCCTGAGTTGGGTCGCGGAGCATGCTGCACATTTTTCTGCGAGGAAATCTCCTGGTCATCGCCAGGTCCTATTCTACATTAATGGGCAAAAGAACAGGACACCTGTGAGCAGGGCCTCAACCCCAGCCATCAGTTACTATTATTGTTGTCAGGAAACAGATGCGAGTTCACACCACTAGAAATGAGGCCTGTTTGTGACTGTGGTCACATGTCTGCACGTTACAGTTGTATGTGTCTGTGTGTGTGCTTGTGTGCATGTGCGTGTGTGAGTGCGTGCTTGTGTGTGTGTGAGCAAGCGAGCGAGAGAAAAAGGGTGTGGGCGGGTGGGTTTCGGAAAGTATGACTTGGCATTTCCTGCTGTCTTTTTTTCTTTCTCTTCTTCTTGCTTCTTGTCCCGACTACGGGTTAAATGCACAGCCGTGTCTGGGAGTACTGTACTACTTGACCGCACACAAACATAACGTGCACGAGAGGAGTGGCACTGCACGTGAGCGCTCATGTGTGACCGTGGGATGACCTTGGTCAGCTGTGGTCGGCAGCCAGGGGCTTGGGAAGTGGTTAGTGTATTCTACAATTGAAAGGCGTCCAGAATGGGGAGCACACACAGGCTAATGGCGGCCATTTATACATTGTCAGTCAACAGCCACAGTTGATCTCCGGTCATTCTGTCATTCTCGCACACGCGCGCGCGCACACACTAACACACACACGTAGTTAAAGAGCACCACATCATAATAGTGTAAATGAAAAAAAAATGTGTTCCAGATGATGTACAACATATAGACAGTGTTAATGACACACTGAACCAGATGGTTGACACACCACAGCATGACACACTTAACACACACACACACACGCTCACACACAGATTAACTCCAAAAACAGCCATCCTGGGAAACGGTGAATTCCCCAAACCACAGAGGGCATGAGAGGGTGAGGGGTGTCATGGCAACGCACGGCGGCGGCACACAGCAAAGCAACACGGCCGGCAGAGAGAGAGAGAGAGAGAGAGAGAGAGAGAGAGAGAGAGAGAGAGTGAGTGAGAGTGAGAGTAAGAGAGAGTCAAAAAGGACAGAGACGGAGGGAGAGAGAAAGAGAGAGAGTGAAGAAGAACAAAACAACAACAACATCCTCAATCGGCGGACGAGGTGAACTGCAGGATCTGGCGGTTCAGTGCCTGCATGCGATGTGCTGTCCACAACATTGCGGCCGGTCAGCAGGTTGTACGGCTCCATTAGACCTTCTGTGGAAAAGGGAGGAAGCGTGAAGTTCCCAGACGAGAAGCGCAGCGTGGGGGGAAAAACTAAAACGGGCCCAGGGGCCCCCGGTGGCCCCTGACAGCTATATAGGATCATTCTTTCAGCTATATAGGATAAAACAAATAAAAATGTGTGGGGTAAGTGGAGGAGAGACTGGAAAGGTTGAGGAGACAGAAGGGGTGGAGGGGTGGTTGAGCAAAAGGCTAGATCAAGGGGAGTAGGTATCTGGAGGGTTTGATTTAATGATCTGGGAAAACAAATGTGGAGAGAGGCTCAGGACTGGGTGAGCTTTCAGGGTGTGGAAAGTTCCAGTCAGTTGCCAGAGTTTATGGACGTATGTGAGAAACTCCAAAGGCTGCAAATTGTGTCCAAAAAAAACCCCCCTCACGTGTGGTCGCTCTGATTGTATTTTGGATTAATTCTTCATTGTGTCATGTTCCCCCCAATAAAACATATTTTATTGCCTTAGATTATACCACCATTACAGTCTCTTTTCAACTGAGCAATAAAGAGCTTTTTTACAACACGCGCTCACGCCACGCTTCACTGAGAGACATAAACAAATAGTAAATACAAAACTGAGCAACCGAAAAGGCCTGACTTGGAATCAGTTGTTTTTTCTTTGTACCACCCTGGACTGCATTTTCAAAATATTCGATCATCCAACCAGAAGCGTTCTTTGAACTACGCAAGCTGTTTATGTTTAGAGGTACAGTATGCGGTCGCGCCCCCCCCCTCCCCCCATAATATACATACACACACACACACACACACATACATACACCCACACACACACACACACACACACAAACACACACACACACACACACACACACACACACCCACCCGCTCTGGTTTAAATTCATTTCATCGGTTCATTGATTGTGAGCCAAGTCGACTCTCGAAATGATTAGTAAGCTAGACAGGTGAGCTATTTCTCTTGAAATATATACATTTCTTTCTGTTTGATGCATCATGTCGGATGAATAACTTTACCGCATACTTACAATCAAATGTTACAGATAATTATACATATATAATAATTTGAACTTGAGTAATATTTTTGGTTGTGATATTTGATAGCGTTTAATTAAAGGCCCATTGGGGGCTTATTGATGTATCAATCATCTCACAAGTTGGTTTAGGTCAGGGAGCAATGATGTAAAACAACTTTCTCCTGGTTTCACAAAAAGTTGACAGACTGAAACCGAGAGTGAGAGAAATACAGTCAATGCGTTACTTGACTTGTGCATGGCTCATTATTACTGGCACTAACCGCAGTGGTTTTACTGCACGGTTCTAGCGATTATGTTAATGTTTCAACTACCATTGAACCTCTCTTAAATTTGCAATCCACTGCAGAAAGTTACAAATATTTCCTCCCACATTGTAATATATTGTTACAAGTGTTATGAATGTTGTCCGTAAGGCACTTTATGTTAAAGTGAAACTAGCACTCAGCTGCTCTTGTATGTCTCAGTGTGCTCTTAGCCAAGAACAAATTCATATACAACTACAAGAACATGAGATGGGCCAAAGGGCGATGCGAGACCTACCTCTGCTTCGTAGTGAAGAGACGACTCGGACCCAATTCCCTGTCTTTCGACTTCGGACACCTACGCAATCGCACTGGCTGCCATGTAGAGGTGAGCAATTAAACAGCATTTAAAATTATTTTATTCAGAGGGAAGACTCTCTAATGCACCATGATAGTCCCTCACCTTTTCTGGACCCTGAGACAAATGTGCAACGTCACTCATCTTTCCCATGATGTCCCTCCATTTCACCTTTGTCCACCCTCCACCAAACTCTCCCTTGTACCCCATCCATGCACAGCTGCTGTTTCTGAGCCACCTGGGGGCACTGTGCCCAGGCCTCTGGGGGTGCGGGGAGGACAGAAGCAGACGGCTCAGCTACTCGATCACCTGGTTCTGCTCCTGGTCTCCCTGCGCCAACTGTGCGGCCACGCTGGCCCGGTTCCTAAGGCTTACGCCCAACCTGCGCCTCAGGATTTTCGTGGCTCGCCTATACTTCTGTGACCTGGAGGACAGTCCCCATATTGAGGGCTTGAGGGACCTGAGGAGAGCAGGGGTCCAGGTCACAGTTATGAGCTACAAAGGTTAGCCACAGTGTGTGTGTGTGTGTGTGTGTGAGATGGAGAGAGAGAGAGAGAGAGAGAGAGAGAGAGAGAGAGAGAGAGAGAGAGAGAGTGTGTGTGTCTGTGTGTGTGTGTGTGTGTGTGTGTGTGTGTGTGCGCGCGTGCATGTCTGTGAACATACTTTGTTATAAGGTTTAGAAGTCCATCGCCTATGGCCATCTGCCATTTCCTTTCCTTTCCTTCCCAGACTACTTCTACTGCTGGCAGACCTTCGTGGCTCACAGGATGAGCCGCTTCAAGGCCTGGGAAGGGCTGCATACCAATTCTGTGCGTCTGTCAAGAAAACTAAACCGCATCCTCCAGGTAAAACCTGAATAAATAAACGCTTCAGTTCACTTCACATCAGCGATTCGAAAAGCGAATCTACATTTCCAAAATAAACAGTTGCTCCACCCAAGCTGTCTGATCGAGGAACTACATGACATAATTTTTCGTTCTTTCCTTTACAGCCATGTGAAACTGAAGATTTAAGAGATGCTTTCAGACTTTTTGGACTGCTAACCTGACTGTCTCGCCTTTCTCTAAAGCCGTCATGCTGGTCAGCAGCTATATTAATAGAGCTTTTTAGAATTGTTGATGAAGCAAATAAACAAGAAAACTGTACAAAACATGTCTTAAAAATGCTTATTTGTAATAAAGTACGTTCAGTGTTTAATGTTCCGTAATTGTACATTGAGACTCGTTGTTCTTATTTAATAAGTGAACTTCAATTAGTGCGCAATTACATCGTCTATTACGACAACGTCGACGCTACCTTCGCGCGGCCACCACTCATCGACCCACTGATTTAATTAAAGTCAAGATGGCGACCGAGGGTGCGTACGAGTCGATTCTCTGTGTCAAACCTGATGTCAATGTTTACCGAATCCCACCGAGAGCTTCCAACCGGGGTGTCAGGTGAGTTGTGATGGCCATCAACATATTGTAACCTCTTCGAATGACAGCGTTTTTCATTGATGCTGCGAGAGATCATTACATCATCACAGGCAACCCTAACGTCCTCCAAGTCATCTATACGTATTGACCATTTGTTGTGGTCAGCGTTGTCGCTTTAATAAGGCTGGGGGAGTAGCTAACGGTGATTATAAGCAGGTTAGACGTGTTGCTAACGTGCATGTGGAGCAATACTTATAAGCTATGCACCTGCCGATATGACACTACTATGTGTAACGTTACATCCAGCAAAGCATTAGGTTAGCAGATAGCAGCCTAAAGCGCGTAGGCACCACTGTGATGCGTTTAAGGCAACTGAGCGTAATAAAATAAATGGATGTGTTTTTTTGCGTCTCTGCTTCTTCAACACGTTTATGATAAGACATTGTACTTCCCTTGACCTCATGTGCTAGTCGTGTAATGTGAGTAAAAAGGATGTGTTTGCCTGTGGTTATGCTGCCCCTTTGGGCTAGTGCAGGGATTCCCATCCTTTTTCTGCTAATGTGCGTTCTATTTGGCAGTGTAAACATGAACATATAAAGGTTGCAAATACTCCCAATTTAGTGAGTATTTGCTCACTTGTTCAGTAACTTGTATGTGAGTATCCAGATTTAACTGATTTTATTAAGGTGGGATATGTACACTACCGTTCATGCGTTTGCGGTCACCTGCTCATTTCAACATTAAACTCTATTATAACCAGCTTCATGAAATAATGATCTTGAAAGCTCTATGATCATTATGAGTGCACAGGAATCAGTCAAGATGTGCTCAAATACTATGGGAACATTTTAGTGATCAAAGAAAACCATTTACAATGTCTAATTCAAAGTGATCCCCCAAGTGTGCAATATGCAATCATCATTACAGAAGTTTGCTCCTTTAAAATGTCTAAAAATGTAAACTTTTCTAAAACAAAGCTTTGTATTATAAGCACACATAGATGTGTGTGCTAAACCATGAAAGCGTAAACAAAGCATTGTGGTTTATATGTTAGGCTCTTTAAAACTGCCAACTATTATTGTGTTCACAAAAAATGTTGCACAATTGGGGTTCTACAATTTGTTGTAGAAATGTTCTGAGTACCACTCTGTAGTACTCCAAAGTACCCCTAGGGGTACGCATACCCCCTTTTGAGAACCACAGGGCAAGTGCATTGCAGCTGGATCCTGTATGGACAACAGAAGCATGGGCCGGGGTTTCCTAAGAAACAGGATTGGTTTACCACAGAACCGCACACGACCGAGTCCGCTTTGTGATTCACTTAGTAAGTGCGGTGATGCAATATCCAAGCCGTGGGTCAGGGTGAGATGCTGACTGTCATCTATTGAGTCACGTTTTAATATGACAAAGCTGTTGCACCAATACACACACGTGTGCAGGAACACTCCCACACCGTTTCTAAAAACCCATCTTTGTTACTGGTCTGACGCCCGTCCTGTTCAATACTAAGTTAGTCTTCCCATTGTTTCCAAACTGTGTTGTCTGTCAGGGCCGCCGACTGGAAGCTAGACTCCCCAGACTGGACTGGACGTATGCGGGTAACGGCCCGGGGGAAGATAGCCTACATTAAATTGGAGGATAAGATTTCTGGTAAGAGAGACGGCTAGTTCTACTGTCAGTGGTACTTCAGTTATAAATCTGCCGCCTCCCTGATTGTCTCTGTCCCGTCAATATTTAGCAGTTTGGGGGTGGTGGTTTCTATCATTATCTGAAAAATACATCCATTTGATAATTCCATTTAGCTGCCGTCAACTTTGATATTCTAACAGACAGTTGTAGTATTGTGTGGTATTTACAACTTGAATGCAATCCCATAGTGCTATATTAATGAACCAGATGCACCAGATGATGTTTGTTGCGCAGAGCCTTGGAAACAGTTTTGGTAGGGCTTTCAAAAAATACTTGGCCGGTGATTGGATGAACCATCTGTCTATCTCTCGTCTATCAGGTATCATGTAGTTTCTCATAGGATTTTGATTGGATACAAACACATCACTTGATGCATGGTAAGATGGATGCTCTAGTATGGTGCACCGTAAAATGGGGGACAGTCAAATCAATGAACACATGTTGGTGCAACGGGTCCAGATATGCTTCATCTAGTAAAGTGCATCTTCATAATGCACCATGATGGGGGCTATCTGTTCCCTTTGAGTGAAGGACACATTGATAACTGCGGTGCCAAAGCGCTATGACTGCATCAAGCCACGTTCCAGCTGGCTGATATTTCATCCCACATCACAGCGTCGGCTCCCCTCACCCGCTGCCGTCCTTTTTTCTACCTCTTCTCTTTCTTCTTCTTCTTCTTCTTCTTCTGCAGGGGAGCTGTTTGCACAGGCCCCAATAGATGAATACCCAGGCATCGCCGTGGAAACCGTCAGCGACTCCAGCCGCTACTTCGTACTGCGCATACAAGACGACAGCGGTGCGTCGTTGTGTTGCGTGATTTGTGTCCTGCTGTTGGACGTTCAGGCTGATACTGAACGCTGGTGTTTTTGTGAGCTACTGTTCCTCACGGTGTTCCTTATCAGCAAAGGGCAGACGGGATGGCATGCAGCCAGGATATCTGTTTGCTCATTGCATTATTAATGATTGTACAGCTATTTTTTATTATTAGAAATAACACTTTTAAATCAATCGAGCAACGTAGGCTTGTGTGTGGAAGTGTAGACGTTGTGCGTGGAATGAGGACCAGCATTATGTTTTGTTCTGAGAACAGAGCAGTCCCGGCCTACAGATTCAGAGTCTGTGTGTGTCAGATGGATTAACGGGATGCTTTTCTGGACCCTCCAGGCCGCAGTGCGTTCATCGGCATCGGTTTCGGGGATCGAGGGGACTCCTTCGACTTCAACGTGGCCCTGCAGGACCACTTCAAGTACGTGGCTGGTCCTCCGCCCACTGCTAACATCTTGGTGCCCTGATATTGATCTCAGTTTCACATCTTATTGATTGTTATCTGTTTATTTTGCCCCAGGTGGGTGAAACAAGAGGATGAAATCAGCAAACAGGCACAGACTCCAGACACCACTCCTAAACTAGACTTGGGCTTTAAAGAAGGACAGACCATTACTTTAAATATTGGGGTAAATACAACGGTTTATGTTTTGATTTTTTTCCATCACCGCTGAATCATATTATGTTTGTCATGTTTCTTAGATGCGATGTATTAATTTTGGTTTTGTTATTCGTTTTTTTAGCAGTCAAGAAAGAGGGAGAAGTCCCGCCCCCAGAGCTCAGGGGGCTTTGGGCTCCTCCCCCCACCTCCTGGAGGAAAGCTTGCCCCACCCCCTTCTAAATCGTCCAATCACAATACACAACCTGCTATGGAAGAAGGTAACACGGGTAGGTAACTTAGTAACCCCCCGATAAAATTCCTTTTGCATCCACATTTCAATGATATCTTTCAAGAAAATATATAATATATATAATTATTAATCAAAGAAAGGAGATTGTCTAATTGGTTGGAATAATACATTGAAAATAATTGAGTGTTTTGTATCCTAATTTCCATTCATATTTTCATTATTGTTGTGTGTTCTTTTTTTGACAACAGGCTGTCTGCTGGATCTGGACTCGACTAATGACAACTCGGTAGATGCTGCAATCTCCAACACCACGGCGGCCCCTGTCCTGTGGGGAGACTTCGACTCAGTATCCCATAAGTGAAGGAAGGACCCTCTTTTCTGTCCTCTACTTCCAATGGTCTCTTCACTGGCATAGATGATCCATTTTGTTTTTATTATTATTTATTATTATTTATAAACCCTCCTTTTCTCCCTCTGTTCTTCCTCTTCCCTCCCTCCTTCCTTTATTCAATCTTCCTCCTGCGTTCTTTTTCCCATTAGTTTAGTCCATCTCTTCTATTAAACTACTACAATGGAATATCTTCCTCTGATGATGTTTCGATAGGGACTAACTAACACATTAATATTATGTACAGAGTAAAATGTAGATATATATATTGTCAGTAGTTTGCGATTAGTGTCATTTGTTTTTTGTGTGTAGCTTACTATGCTTTAAATCCCCCCCCTCCCCCGCCCCCCCTTCCCGCCTCAAATATGCACTGAAGGACCGTCTACTACGCTGTCTGTTGAGTTGATCATCAGCAAAGTCTTAGCATTTCAATGCAAGCACTGTTCTAATAATACACTAAAGCTACAGGCAAAGCTTTACCAGGCCTCTCTGAAGAAAACCGCCAGGCTGTAGCCATCCCAGCTGTCGTATGTGTGCTCTCCGGCGCCCTCTAGTGGGATGCCATTCGCCTTGCATACTCGGGCATCGAATTTGGGCACTTGTTTGTTTTGAAGGTCGCAGCCGTTTAACATTTAACACAAGGAGTTGATCCATGGCATCGAGGTCAAATGCATTGACAAAGGACACTGAATAATAATAATTATTATTATAATAAGAACAATACAAATATTTATAATGATAAAAACTGTCTGGAAGATGGAAGGAAGAGCCATGCTTTTTAACCTCTGAGCAGATAGGAATTAATTAGTGTGTATGTGTGTGTGCGTGCGTGCGTGTGTGTGTGTGTGTGTGTGTGTGTCTATCCAAACCGCTCTGCCAGAAACTGGTGCTGGAGTCTACCCTCTCTGATGCATTAGGAGAACAGCTGCAATTAAACGAAGCAAAGCAAACTCTAGGAAGGAGCGCTACTCCTCGTCGCACTCAACATGTAAAAGTATCATAAAAAAAAAAAAATGGTTCTCCGCCTATCATGAGTATTTCAATACTGTCAATATTAGAAAAATGTTGGTCTCTTCGTATTCGGATCAATGCAACGTGGGGCCGGGCTAATGCTTGCCCAATGCCATGTCTTGTGTGTACAACTTCAGCGCTTGTACGTAATGAGATTAAAGGAAGAGCGGCGTGCGGTGTTAGGGGTGATGTGTGCATGAACGTCATGATCTTTGTCATTGATGTATGTTGGTTACGCAGTGAACGCGTGTTGGGCGCGAGCCTGAGCCCGCTAGATATTATGTCAATATTTGTTAATTGTACAACTGAATAAGAATTTATCTCAACCAGTACTTGTTAACTACACGGTTTATGTGTATGTAAATGTGTATGTAAAATGGCAAAAAAAATATAAAGATATCATTGCAATGACCAAACTATTTGAATTTGTTTTTTCTGTTTAATACAGTTGCTATGGGACCCCTTCGTATAGCATGGGAAGGAATGTAACATTAGCTTTGTAGTGATAGTGGTAGTAATAATGGTTATACTTGACTACAGTTAGTCCCTGGCTGGTAATCACAGCACAGGTTTGTACAACGTTCAGAATACAATTATTCCTGTTGCTGTATAGCACCTAGCTTACTAGAGTTATTACATGTAATCAATCAATAGGAAACAGTAGATCACATCTTTGTCAAGAATCGTTACTATAATCGGCTGACATGAACAAAGTATGGTGTGTGTGTGAGTGAGAGAGAGAGAGGGGGGAGAGAGAGAGAGAGAGGCCATCAGGTGTTGAGAAGTGGATTCATAGTGTTATGGGTTGTTTTTATGACTACGCCCCTGGGTTGTGTCTCTTGGGACCTGCAGTCTCGCACGTGATGAATGCCACCATGTTGGCCCCATCAAGCCCTGTTTGCCCAGTTTTTGAGGTTGCCATGGAGATCCAGACAGCGTTTGTGATTGGTTGACCTCTGAAGGCGCTTTGGCCACCCGGCCAGCTCCCTGCACCGTTCCGCTGGAATAGTTTTTAAAGCATGCAGTTGTTAATACAGATTTGAGCTTGTGTGTGTGT
>JAOTIX010000008.1:2733228-2743994 GCA_027123715.1 Gaidropsarus macrophthalmus
CGCCGCCACCACCGCCACCGCCACCGCCGCCCTCCCGAGGGACGGCCTGGTCGGCGCGCGTCAGGCCGTGCTGGGACTGCCGGTGTCTGGTGAGGCTGTTGGAGTACGCGAAGGCCTTGCCGCACACCTCACAGCAGAACAATTTCTCGCCCCCCCCTTCGTGCACCGTCTGGTGATGGGCCGTCAGATGGAAGTGGTGGCGGAACGACTTCCAGCAGATCGCGCAGGTGTAAAGCCGGGGCGGGGGTTGGGTGTCGGTGGAGCCTTGGGGCTTTACATCTTGAGCGTATGAGTAATAGGAGGAGGAGGAGGTGTTTGCCTCGTTCTGGCTCCCTTCTTGGGATCCGCTACATTGGGTGTTTGGGTTAAAGCTGTTCAGATTTTCCCCAGCTGGCGTGGTGGGGACCTCCTCTATCTCCCCTTTCTGGTGGAGCTTGTTGTGTCTCCGGAGGCTTTGCGAGTAGCCAAACTCTTTGCCGCAGATTGAGCATTTGTAATTCTTGGCCCCGGAGTGCACCGTTTGATGCTTGCTCAGGTGAAAGGCCTCTCGGAAGTATTTCCCGCAGACGGAGCAGTGGTGGGACTTCTCGCCGGTGTGCACGCGGTCATGCCGGCGCAGGGTCTCCCGGCGCGCGAATCCCTTGCCGCACACGCTGCAGAGGTACGGGCGAGGGAGGTTGCTGGGTCCGGACCGAGGGGTGTACTGTCTGCGCTTCGGCGGCTGCCCCGGCACGTTCGGATCCTTTTTGGCCCGCGGCTTTCGGGGGCGCTTTGGTTTGGCGGCCGCGTCCTGCGGGTTACTGTTGTTCATGATGCCCTGGTTGCCCCCGCCTCTGAAGCCTTTATCTATGCCGGACGTGGACGATGGGGACCCCAGGGGGCCTAAGCCTAGACCCCCGAGCAGGCCTCCGATGATATCTCCCCGGTCGTCCCCCCGGTTCCCGCTGCTGTTGGCTGCCGTTATGGCAGAGATGGCATGATTGACAGAGCTGGTCACGTCGTCCTCAGAGTCATCTAGCAGAGAGGATAGGGGCAGGTGTGGCTGCTGTTGTTGTTGTTGTTGATGGTGATGCTGGCTTTGACCCGTTGGATGGGGATGCAAGGTTGGTGCCAAGGGTGCCTTTCGCAGCGCAGGGCCTCCCATCCCGCCTCCGCACGGGGAGGCCCCGGAGTAGCATGGCGAGGGGTTACCTTGGGAATGGTGGTCACGGTGGTCATCGTGGTAACCTGTGTAACGATTACGAGAGTAGTCAGAGGGATATTTAGCGTCTCCTCTGTCCCTCTCGTTCGGATTCCCTCCCCTCCCGGACTGAAAAAGACTGGGCTCCCCATCCCCTACTACGATGACACCGTCATCCTCTTCGGTTTTCCCATATATAACACCTCGGTTCACCTGGTAACTTTCCCCACTCCTACTCCCCGCGTCACTACCGCCCCCCAGCCGGTCATTCCCGTCCGGGCCTGCCTTATCGCAGCGCAGTTTGGGACCCCTGCCCGGCTTGCCGCACGTTCCCGAGGCCGCGTGGTTCAGAAGGGAGGTGCTCTCCCTGAAGGAGCGTCCGCAGGCCGGGCAACGGAAAGGCTTCTCCTCGTGGATCTTCTCGTGGCGAGTCAGGGACTCTCTGCGGTTGAAAGCGCGGGAGCAGGTCGAGCAGCCATAGGGCCGCGCCGACGAGTGTATGACACCGTGCTGCAGCAGGTGTCCCTTCTTTTTGAAGCCCTTGCCGCAATCGGAGCAACTAAAGATCTTATCCGGGCTCGAGCAGGAATCCGTAGAGGGCGGTGCCGTGTCTTGGGTGGAGTGGGGAAGACTGGGGTCGGGTTGTGCTTTGATGTGAATCGGGTTGGGGCCGGTCGCGGTCGTATTGCTCGTGCCCGCCGCTGTCGGCTCATGCATGCGCATATGCCTTCGCAGGCTCGACAGGTGATTAAAGCTTTTGTTGCACTCTCCGCAGTTGTACACGCAATCCGCGTCAGGCTGCGTGGTGCCGTGTTGCAAGGGCCCTTGGTTATCGCGTTTGGAAAGCTGCGAGTTGTTATTGACCAGCACCGAGGCCACAGTAGAAGAGGGGGCAGAGGAAGAAGAGGAAACGACAGAAGAGGATGAAGATGAAGCATGGAGGGAGGGGTTCTCCCCCCCAACCCCACCCCCTATTAACGCCGGTGGTTGCCCGTGGCTAAGCCCTCCCCCGCTACTGCTAGCGTTAGCATGGCTGCTATGGCCATGGCTGCTACCGTTACTACTAGCGTTGTCAGATTTCCTCTGGGGCAGGTAGCCCGCCATCGCTTTCTTCCTCCTGCTGCTACTACCACTCCCCCCTCCACTGTTCTCCCCCTTACCATCATCTTTTGACAAGGACAAATGAAGAGGCAAGGGGAGGGGCAAGCCAGCTTCCTGCTGCATTAGGGAAGCTATTTGATTAGATGAGAGGACGGGGATGCCCTGGAAGTCAAAACCACTCAGGGAAGATGGCTGCGAGCCAGGGTGGAGGTGGTGATGAGAGTGAGGGTGAGGATGGGACAGGCTGTGGGGGGGGGGCAGTTGTTGTTGCGGCGGCTGCTGCGGTGGCAGCGGCGGCGGTGGCTGTGGCTGCGGGGTGGTGTGCCCGTGGGGGTGTGAAGAATGCAACGCCGGTGGCGGAGCGAGGCCGGAGCCAGAGTCCCCACCTGACTGACTGAGACCTATCCCCAGGTGGTTGTGGGTGCCTTGCTGAACAAGGAACTGCTCTAAACTCGCGTTGGCGGGCACCCCAGACAGGAAGTACTGATTGGCTGCCAGCATGCAACTGAACTGTTGATGAAGGCTGCGAGCATCAGACTGCGTCCCGACCAGCTGATGCCCCAGTGTACTGACTGCACTGCTGCTTGAAGGGTTGTTAGAGGTGGCCACAGAGCTAGAGGGGGACGGGGAGGATGAGGAGGGGCCGGGAGATGCTTGAGGGACGGAAAGGCCGGGATGTAAGGGAGGAGGGGGCGGAGGTGCAGATGGCACCAATCCTCCTAAACCCCCGGGACTTCCACCAGCGCTGCTCCCCCCGGCGAAATGCTCAAAGCGGCTGACGCCAGGGTGCAGCTGCTCCTGTGCTAGGGTGCTCTCAGAAGGATGAAAAGAGCGGAGGAACTGCGGGTAGCCAGACGTGTGGCTCGATCCGCTTCCGCTCATCTTACTGGACTTGGAACGGGAGCTTTGGGACGAGGAATGCTGTTGTTGGAGGGGTGGGGGGGGAGGGGCGCTCATCTTTGCGAAAATGGATGCGGAATCGGAAAAGGCGTTGCTTCTGGACCCCTGGAGGGGGCCCAAACCCAGCCCGGAAAGGAGCGCTCCAGAAGACTCCGCCTGCTGCTGCTGCTGTTGGAGTTGATGCTGGTGCAGTTGGACTTGCTGTTGATGCTGCAGCTGTCGGTCTAGACCAAGGCCCTTGAACTGGTGGGCCTGGTGCCCGCTTAACATCTCAATAATGTCCAAATTGTATTTTCCAAATTGGAACATTTCCCACTCACTGGCACATGGGGGTGTAGGGGCCACTCCTCCTGCACCCGGCCCGGCGACAATGATCCCACCGCTGCTGACTGAGGCGCTACGTCCAAACGGCGATGCTAGGTTACCACTTCCCCTGGAAAAGCTGAAATCAGTTCGGCTTGAGTCTAAGCTCCTCCCGATGACACTGCCGCTGCTCGCTCCCGGACGGTTACTTCGACTGCTGCTGCTTCCTCCAGAGCGTCCGCTGCCCTCACTCTCCATTCAAAAGGAGAGGGGACAGGTCCGACAGACTTGTTGATTTGGTCTATGGTGTCTGGAAGCGGACTTTACAGAGGTCTTTGACTGAGTAAGACAGCCCTAGATTATTGCAAAAATAGGGCAGAATGTTTTTTTAAGCAGTTTATCTAAAGTGGTTAGGGAGTTCAAATCCATTGTTCTCCTTCATCCAGGAACGTTTCCCCATCTCCACTCTGCCAGATGGGTCCTATAACTTAAAAAGACAAATGCAAGGTAGATGAAAATCATAGAGGCCAATAGTGAAACTAGTCACACAACATCCCTGAAGCAATTTCAAGTATTGTCTATAACACGCAGCCAAATCCATACCTACAAGAAACCTTTTATGACAGCTTATTCATTTTTTTATTTGAATTGGCAAACAGCGCTACTCACCTGTCAGATATCCACAAATCATATCTCAATATTACCATTTGGGGCGTTTTAACATATTACACTCAACATTTTAGGTCAAATTGTGTTGCTTTAATGTGTTAATCAGGCAAAGGTTACTAACCTCCTAGCAGTGCTTGGGGAATACTAACTTGGTTTATTGGAACTGTTATTCTTAGACTACTTTTAATTCTAACTGCACATTGCTCCAGCAGTGCTGTACTGCACAAAGTGAGGGATTCACTTTTTAACATGCAACTTGTTATAACAAACTGTGTAAAACGTGATTGACATGGACAGGGTTAGGGGGTTGAAGCGTGCTATGTATGTAATTTTGGTACTAGGAGACATTTTAAGGACAAAAAACAACCACTAAACGGCACATCCGTCTTACATCATTTTCCGTCTCAGATTAAAAGTATATTTTATTTTATATTAACACTCTTCCTTTATTAGTATCATGAAATCAATTTTCCATAAACGCATTGCCTTCAAAATGACCTCTTTTCTTATTTTCTATCCATTGTATACATTACCTATCTTCACTTTTTATGTCATTGATAATGGTGATGTTGTGCCCCCCGCCCCCTACAGAAAGTATGCAATCATAAGAAATATAAACTTGAGCAATAATGCAGAGTGAGAGAGAGCTAGGGAGACAGAGAGAGAATGAGAGAGAGGTAGAGCGTATTACTGCAAGGTGTTTTGATTGTAACTAAAATAGAGTAATGTATATGAGCAAGTCACTGTTAAAAATGATTCTTTATTTATTCTTTCTCTGTATATAATTAGGAAATAGGGGTCATCTTCACCGATAGAGGCCGGGTTGTGCGTATATGGATCACGTATTTACAAAACTTTCATTTGTTTGTAATTTACAAAATTAAGCTCTTACGACGATCTTTCCATTATCGAATCATCAATACAAATATGGATTTCAAAAAAAGAAAAAAAAATCAAACAAATTTTCCATCTTCAAATTACACACATTTATTAGATTTTTGTTTTTATTAATCATGAAATATGAAAAAACAGATTCTTTATTGTACCCTCCCATAGGTTCAGAAATGTTTCTGCTCGGTGATATGAATGAAGTTGTAATACAAATGTCATAACTTATAAGATACAAAATAGTGATACAAAAATAACAGGACTTTTTAGATTAAGTGTTTGAATTCAAGTATTAAATGAATAGGCTGTCATTCACTGGAAATTCTAATCAAATATTGAACTCAATTTCACATAAGCTGTGCCACAAACGAAACTGTATTCAAATATAATAATACCATAATAGCCAATTGTACATGTTATTGACAAACAGAACAAAAAAAACGTGAGGACTGAAATCAAACATACAACAAAATTCTCAAGACGTCTGAGACATTAAGCTTTAAAACTTCAAACTGTTATTGAATTAAGATACAGTTGCTTGTGCCTAGTGTAGATGACTTATGAACAAAGCAATTTGCTCACCTTTCATATCCTTACCGTGTCCCTCAATCCAAAGTAACGGCGCCGGGTGGAAGAGAATTTCCCTGGCCGACGAGGGGGATGTTTGATCACGTATTTGATTGCCTCTCATTTTAATGGAAATACGCGATCCTGGAGAAGAAAATACATTGATTTCTGTACTCAGAATGTGTATACAGTGTAAACAATACAAATACACTCACTTCAAATCATGCATGCAGTTGTGGAAGCACACTTGTTCAATGGCTTAACTATGCAAAACTCCACAGTTGTTGCAACATCTTACTTTGTACCAGAGTTTTCTTTTGGTTATTATTTCAACCGCATGCAAGATGTCACAGGCTATCGCCTAAACCATTTAACAGACCAGAGCTAACGCTAGCCAATACTCCCATCCGCTATGTTAAAAATCCATTACGGTCCGAATAATGTTGTGTTGTGCTAACGCGATATATCCGCGTAACGTATATTCTGCAAATGTTTACCTACGCGTTCAGATGGATGAGGCCTGTCACGCCTTCTCCCCGTCCAGCTAGTTACCCTCCGCTTCCATTTCTGCGTGCTGTTTTCCACTCGGCAGCCAGAGCCATTTTCACTGATGCTGAGCTAGGTAAACGAACGCAAACACTTTACTCCGTTATAATCATCACTAACGGAACACTTTCCTCGACATGTGTCTGCGGAGGTGTGGAAAAAACAGAAGACATTAGTGTTCTTTCGTCGACCAAAACAGTTTGATAGTCCGCGATAATAATTTTGGGGGAAAGTGAGTGACGTGTGCTCACTTAACATTGGCCCTTTCCGGCCTTTGTAATATTTCCGGGTAGCCCCATTTCAGCATGCGGACGTTTTTTAATGCCAGACCATTTTGATGGTAGTGATGAGGTTCATTGATAAACAGTCTGTTTGTCTGTCTAATTAACTTGATTCCATGTTTTGCAAAATAGACGTTGCTTACCTCAATTATATTGTATGGCTTCAAACGATATACGGGGGCGATATACGGGGGAATAGATCACAAATGTCACAAATTGTATTAGTTGGCTATATATTAAAACAGCACGTTGCCTGCAGGTACCCGTTGAGAACCACTAAAGAAGGATTACTGTTGATTGCCACTTGGTTCCTTAACCAAATAGAAGAATGTCTTGTAGATGCTGGCCTTCAAATCATAATTTGTCAATGACTTCTGATAAAGGGCAGTTGCCTGGATTTAGGCTATTATAGGCTAAGTGAACCACTTTGGCATTTCAACACATTTCCATAAACACAACTAAGTATTTTCCATCTGTTTATGGAATGTTTTCTCCATGTTGTATATGAAATGATTGTTGCATAACAGCAAATATAGGCTGTTGGAGAAGGGTTGACACATATTTACATTTAATTATAGGCCGGTGTATGAAAAACAAAATTCCATCATGAATAATAGTAGTTTTCCACCAACTTTATTATACAAATTATTTATAATTCACTGTTATAATCAAGGGGGTCAATGCCTTCATAAATAACCAAAAGTTAAGTTACATTTTTGTAGTCATGAACTCAAATTCATGATCATTTTTGGACAATGTCCAACACTATCTTTACTATTTCCGGTCAAATATAGGTTCATTTTTAACTCACCACGTCCAATTATTATATTAAAAGAATTCATAATGGCTATGCAGTAACATACACCATATTCATTCATTTCTTTCTGGAAAGTCATGTAATTGGTCTGGCCTTTGCCAAATTTGTCAATACTGAAAGAAGAATATCCCTGTTGCCACATAATAGGCTATGACAATAAAAAGACAACAAAAATGTTATGAATTTGGCACTGTACAATTCATTAAATACGGACACATCTCTATGCTGAATCTTCAAATTAATGTCGAAGAGAGAACTCATTAAAATATTCTGATTGTACTAGCTATACAAAATACAATACTTGCACAAATTAGGTTAACCATTTATAAAATCTTGATGACTTCTTGATGGATATGGCTTGTGTAATATTACAGACTTTGCTACAGACCATTTGTGGCTTTATTTAAAAATACAAATCTAATACTACTGTTCGCTCTCTGTTCCATTTTCCTGAATAAGACACTGTACCCAAAACATTCAGATTACCATTGAGGTCTTTCCAACCTGGCTAATCCACATTCATCCAAACACACATACATTATGGCATCATGGGTAGTGTGTATAACCCACTTTTATTCAGTCAGGCTCAGTGGCATAGAGATCGCATAATATCTCTTTATCTGGCCATATTCATAATTTCCGGCCCCTATCTCCCATTCTGTATCCTTCACTGGCTTTGTGAGAACCTTATAAACACACATGCATTGGATATAGGTGCTTTTTTTTTTTAAAACAGACAATTTCGTACCAAAGTGGAAAACCTAAGCATCACAAAAAAAGTTAATAAGGCCAGTGTTTCGGCATTAATCATCCTGCTGGACATTGGCCATTACCATCGCTGGCTCTACATCTGAGCATATCTTCAATGCCTCTTTATGAATGCGGCTGGCATGCGTTGAGATTCACAATGTCGTCTTAAAACTCGGATTCATGATCAGATGTAACGAAAAACCAACTACTCGTGAGAACGCTAGTTATTTAGAAAACAATAAACACTTAAAACCCACCGAGTAAAAGAACATCACATCATAACATAATTGTTAATAATAACAATAACAGTTATAATAATCATTAATAATAACACTGCATCATATTCAGAACAACTACATTTAGCACTGTGTATAGGAAGATTGTCCAACTGAAATCTGTGTTTGTGTAATCAGCATGACATCTGGCCATCCTATCAGTGGACTGAACCCAAACTAAACAATTTCTTTCAAAGTTAAAGCGCTCTCTAATCACCTCTATTCTATCATCTATCATCACTATTTAAAAAGCAAAGATCTGCACTTGATATCTCATTGATCCTTCACATAACCTCGCTTCTACTGAATGTAAACCTTAAGGAATCGATACAACACGTGTTTGTATCTGGTGCAAATATCTGGGGAGGGGAGGGGGGACGCTTTGTGCAAAGTTTTGTCTGGAAAGGTTTTCTCTTTGAATGGTGCTTCTTCAACTGCGCTTGTATATCTTTTTCTTTACACATTAATACTCAATACAACAGGACAATATCAACACAAAATCAAGAGAAAGATACCATCGTATATGTACCACAGATATCACATACTATATCGAGTTAGGATAGCCCTTAGTATTGATAAGCGTTGTTATTGATATAAGATGAGGATATTTTCATACTCAGGATGGCTGAAGTGCGTTATGATACAGCAGGTTTTTCAGGGAACGGATGGAAAGGGCATCCTCGCCATCCAGGGTTCTTTCGGTATGTGTGGTTCTTCTCCAAGGAGAGAGAAGAAAACACTTGTTCACGACAATGCCTCTTCCGGACTGTACAAAATGTCACTGCGGTTGTAACATGTAGGGTTATTTTTTTTTTTTTACTCCTTTCACCAGGTGAGAATACAAAAATGGTGATTGTCGGACCAGCTTCTTCTGTGGTATCTTCTTTTTGAATCTCCGTAAATGGCTTTGAAAGACAAGTTGTGGAGGTGCGACCCCCCCCCACACACACACACACACACTGCGTCGTCAGTGTCTGTTAATTTGTGCTCTGTGAGAGAAAGAAACCTGCAAGCCTGCACAACCTACATTGAAGTAAGTCTACCAAGTCTTTCCATCCGGTTGTGTCAACTGGATAGAAACCTCTGTGCTATGCTATACTCTCTATCTATCTCTTGGCTAATGCAAACAATATAGCGTTATATATATATATATATATATTTATATATATGTGTGTCAGAAGGAAAACAGATTTCCTTCAGCGGGTGACAATTGTCAAATAGAAACAGTGATCATTGTTGAGGTTTACTCTCTCTCTCTCTCTCTCTCTCTCCTCCTGGTTGAATGATCTATAAGGACACATGGAAAGTTAGGCAACCCAGGCAGCTGATGTGTTTGTGTGAGGGTTACCCCAGCAGTTGAACTGGGCGACTCGTTACAGCCGCATACTTCCAGGCTCTTTTTTTCTTTGACGTCCAGAAGGGAACAAAAACGTGCATTCCAGAATCGACCAACCTCTAAGCAATCTGGGAGCATCAATAACAGCGACCCCTACGACAAAAATCTACCATCGTCCCTTGTGAGAGGATAAACCGGTTCTGTCGGTCTCAGACAGAAGCGGTGCATCCCTTCCCCTGCCAACACCCCCCCCCCCCACCCCACCCCCACCCCCCATGTCCAGTTCATTTGAATTCCTCTGGTCCGCAAGGCTATGCATCCATGGGCTTGAGTTTTGGAAATCACGGTTGGCAAAGTACTTAGAAAGTCACGAAATCCGGTCGGTAATTGATTCAGTTCTTCTTCATTAAATGCTTCATTGAAAATTCCTTCCGCGTCTCCTCCTCCTCCTCACGGCTGTCATCTTAGCATCTGGCTTTCCTATCTAATATGGCTCCTGAGTTCTTTTTTTGAAAGACATAAAAAAAGTTATGAAAACTTTTGTTGTTTTTTTTGTCCGTTCTTGTAGTCTTTTTTTAATGTCATGGCATCGATGTATATGGCAAATTGTGGTATGAAAATATGGCTGATGAGAGAATCACATAACAAAAATTGTACCAGATACTCTCGACTATGATTAACTTGATAAGTAATTGAATTTAAGCTATCTAATTACCAGTTAACGATATCAATTCAAAGAAATTTAAACACTATATACCTTAAGCCCTCCGCTTCCCACTTTATTATATTACTCTAAGCTGAACTATGGGTGTCCAAATAATCTAGATTATATTTGATAATAATATTATGTTATATTGTGCAGAGGGGCCACCTATTCCCAAAAACGATGTGGGGTGAAACTGCAGGCACAGAACCTTAGACGGTCACTTCATTTTTACTTCCTGTTCTAATTCCCTGGCTGCCTCCTCCGCTCCCCCCCGAACCTCCGCCGCCCCCTCCTGGTATAAAATGTAACTGCTCAATGGTGTTCTGCCTCTTTGTGGCAAAAGCCATCCTTCTAGCGCTGTGCCCCCCCAGCGTCCCCGTTCCCATGACGACCCCGGCCCCGGCGCCGGTGCCAGCCCCGGGCCCAGGCCCCGGCCCCGGCCCTGGC
>JAOTIX010000008.1:2756750-2767593 GCA_027123715.1 Gaidropsarus macrophthalmus
GGCACCGCTAGCCGCTTGGTGGGGTCACCGGCGTGCTTCTTGGGCTGCGGGCCGTCGCCGGAGTCCTGCGGCACCCCCGAGGTGCCGCCCGGCCCGCCCATGGCGTGGATCTCCGTGAGCAGGCGCGCACGGTAGGCGTACTCGGCATAGTCCTCCAACAGTAAGCGTCCGGCCTCCTCGTTTAAGGCCGACTCGGGGTTGGGGTGGATGAGAAGACACTTGATGGTCTGCGGGGAGTTTGAGTAGAAGGTTCATACGCGCCACCAGATGTTTGAACAAAAAGCCACACTACAGGACTATGGTTAACAAAAGGCTTAAGCATTAAGGTTAGGGTTAAGCCAATATGTCAAGAAGTTTCAATTGGGAGAACATAGTTATTGGTTGTATAGTATTATTAGTTAGATCAATGCCATAAAAATCAAGTCAAGGATTTGATATGAAACTAATCTACATCAACAAAGATCTCAGGGGGGGCGGGTTTTCACTTACAAGTAAGACATGCCTAAGGCCCAGCTCGGCCTTCCAGTCCCTCTTTAACACGTTAACACAGATTTCCCCCTTATGGCCCACGTTGGGGTGAAAAATCTTGGTCAGGAAGTAGCCCTTGGGTGGGACCGCGGGGAAGTCCTTCCCAAGCGCCAGACGCATTCGGAAAACGCCACCGGCAAACGGAGTTCCCTCTGTCAGGGTATGAAGAATTCATCGCAAGGTAAAAATTGGGTCACCAGTTTAGTCCTTTAGCAGTACTTTATCAAGACTGATTAGCACTAGCAGGAAGCCTACTGATAATGACGCATTTAAGAAGCAGTTATAAGAGATAACATGTCGGAAAATCGCTGGTGTTACTTTAACAAGGAAACATACACTTCTTTATCTACTATTTTCAGTAGGAGGTAGGCTGATTTTAGATTTTTTTTTCACCATTTTATTTAGTGATAAGCGAGATTGTGTTAGTAATAACAATTATGAATAACATTAAGCTACTGCACATACTGCATACCGAGTCATTATAGTTGTATACATTTATATTAGTACATATGTTGTTTTTATTGTCATCATCATCATCATTCCCTTATCCAACATCAACAGAGGAAACCTTACCTGGCCCTTCAATGGCTGTGTGCAACTCAGTGATGTCTTCATCGCTGGGATAGATCTTGATGCCCTCAGGGGGGTCAGCAGCTAAATCTGAAACCTCTTTGTAAACCAAACGAAGCACCTGAGGGGGTAAGTTCTCCACATTGGAGTTCTGCAAAGAGGGAGAAAAGTTTGGTCATGGTTTGTTAACATTCATATTGAAACAGACAATACAATCTGCTTCAAGCATGGGAAACCAACTATAATGGACAAGAAATACCGTGTGTTGTACGTTAAGGAGAACAAGGATTTTAAGACACGTTTCCATGTTTATACAGTTTAAATGTATATAAAAACGTCAGATGACAAAGATGAAAGGAGAATGACAGAGGAGAAAAACGTAATTGTAAAATATAACGAACAAGCACAATTACAAAATATGTTATACAAATAAACATTCGGACTCGATAGCATAATTTTCATTTGAAAAATCAATACCATTGCGAAATGCATACACAACGTTATATATTATGTGAGCGTTATCTCGTTGGGGTTTTGCCCCTTGTGGCGCAGAGTAGTAACATAATATGAAAACCAATGGAAACAAAAGTTTTAACAAGTAAAAATAATGTTAATACATGATAAGCATTTGGTCACTTAACGGGACAGTAATAACGAAAAATAGCCATACCAAAAGGTCCTATAAATATGTACTACTTACCTGGATTCAGCCAGCTTCCTTTAACGTTCTGACTGCTAGCAGCTAAAGCTAACGTGTCACTGTCAGAAGGCTACATTTGTGGATCCCCAAATAATATCGCTTCTACACGTCATATTTGGGACAATCACGTGTAAATAAGAATACTATACTATCTATATCTAGCTATCAAAGCTTGGCTGTCTCTGAATCAAATAGCCTTAGCCATATTCAAGCAAAGATCGACGGCTGGTGAAAGCTAACATTAGCGTAAGTTAAAGGAAGATTAACCATCGATATGGAGGAGTGCGGATCTATTTGACTTACCATTGTCTCACAAAATGTTTGATCTGGTTGGCTGGGTTTCTATCAGTCGTCAGTGTAAAATGTAATCGGACGTAAATGTTTGAAAACCCTTCGCCAATTATTAGCAAGGTTAGCAACTGCTCTTTTCTTCTTTTCGGTGACACAGGAACAAAAATAAGAATCTCAATGTAACCTACTCCCCCTGACCAATGGGCTTCTCTGTAACGTGATACCCGAGGCCCATCTGTCCAATCGAAAATCTGAGATCTTTGTTTCGATTTGATTGGCAGCTTGGTCCACCATACATAGTCGACAATATCACCGAATCTCACAGGCCATAGGAGCGTTTAAAAAACTCTCACCCACCTTTTTTGTTTTCTTAAACTCAAACGTAATGATATATGATGATGATATTTACATTTAAGTAATCTCTATTCTCTAATAAGATAATGTGCTATTCATGGCAATCCGATTATTTCTTTAAAAATAATAATAATAATTACTTAGTTTATCTGACAATGCAAGTATATTTTGTAAGGAACAAAAGAATGAAGTGGATTCTTTCCAATGTTAATATCGGTTTGAAATGCAATAAGCAGAGTTACTAAAAGGAAATAGTATCATGCTAACTTTATGTTTACTAGGTATTCATAGAGTGTATCTGTGGATACCTATTGTTATTGCCAGATGTTGCGCATTTTAAACTCTCTAAGGCAAACATCAGTCGCCTGCACGGCTTCTGTGTTCTATGTTTGTATTATGTCAAATATATCAACCGCAACCATTAACCATGTTGTTGGAAACTATTGGTGGATCCTATTGGCCGTGCTCGTTGGGGCTTAATTACTGGTAAACTCACCTGTGTCTCTTCACCTCCTATTATATAATGCGCATGTGCAGTGCGTGCTTCACCTTTGCGGCTCTGGCCGACTTCTACTGACATGTAGTACCGTGGGGGTTTAGAAGTCCGGACCGACCGACGGCCAACACCCAGGATACGCAGTGAGTCCCTGCTCTGTTGTCTCACCGTTTGGGTGTGTTGACTGTTAGCTTCAGTTTGTTAGCAGTTTGTTTGAGTAGTTTGATTTTGTATTATTTTTGTGATGTGTTTGTTGTTTTTGTGTTGACTGTTCTGTCTTGCAGGCTGCAGACGGATACAATAGTTTTTTGGTGTAGCAGTGGGTTGGTGTAGCAGTGGGTTGCAGTGCTTCTGTCGGCCATGGGGTGGCGCGGTTCCTCCAGCTTCATTGAGTCTCGTCCCATTTTTCGAATTGATTTGTATTGAAATGCAGTTATGTAAGAATCCGTATCACTAAATTCCTACTCATTTTAAAATACACAATGCAATCCTTTCCGTTGAATGAGTGGCATTTCAATGCGACTTAACGATTGCGTTCAACCGTGCGGATGGTTAAAATGGCACAGACCGATTTGCGTCGGCAATACAGGATATAACTATTGGTGGTCATCAATCGGTGCCTGACATGCTGAGCGCCCGTCTGGTGCTCGAACATCTGCTTTAAATCTCACTATAGCCCAGAACAGGCGACTCGAATTGAATAGAAGCCTTCAAACTTCAGTTGTTCATCCGTCGGTCCAGTGTTGCGCCCAAAGTTTTCATTTATCCAATGATGGTTAGTTAGTCTCTGGCTCTGAAACCAGTACTACTTTAATTGCATGCTATTTGTCAGGCAAGATGTGTGTGGGATGGTGAATGACCTGCGATATGCCTCATCTAAGAAGCATAAGGTGTATGTTCTAGGCCATAGGGTCTTTAAACATAAAATACAGATGTATTATGGAAAGCTGGTGAACCATGTTTGCTTTCTCTCATGGACAGGTCTGTTTGTCCTACCCTCTTGTGACCCAGAAGACTGTTGCCACGTCTACTTCCTGTCAGGCCTACTTCTGGTTGGGAAGCATACCTCGGGATTTGGAGGAAAAGTGTGTGTGTGGTTTTATGTTGAAGGCAGCGGTGATGGCCTCAGAAGACACCAGTAGATGGGAGTGCAGAGGAGAGATGCATTGTGGATGAGCTGCAGAGAGGACCAGCCAGAAGGGAGCTAGCGGGAGATGAGGTCCTGGGTCCTCCCCGGTGATATGTTCTATACAGAGCAAGGCTCTGCAGGAGAGATCGTTCACTGTCAGTTTGAGTCCAGTAATGCATGGCAGCCACAACACTTCATTTGAATGCGTCCTTGTGAGCACAATTTGTGAAAATGTTTACATGTTTGTAAAATTTGTCTTCTAAATCCTCCAGCAGAAGTGGTCTATGAGACGCACCAATTTCCATGTCAGTTGCTCTACCCCAGTGACCTACCTTAAAGAGATGGTTAGACATTGGACTTAATTTCCAAGTGAGCCAGGGTTTCATTTATCATTGGAGACATTTTCAACACATTTCATTCACTTATTCTAGTTGGTTTAGTTCACTGTTTGGCTAAGGCTAGTCATTGGAAAATATTAGCCTGCCAATAAAAAGTCTTGCCCACTCCAGTTCACCTGAGGCAAACGCCAGACTATTGATCCAAATGTCTGTGTTGATGTGAGAATGTAAGAAATGAAACCAACCTTGCATACTACCTAGGTTCATCATGGTCAAATTCCGCAGCTGCTGAGAAACTAGTCCCTCAAACTGCGATGATACACGTGAGGTTAGTTTTATTTCCAACATTATTGTCTCAACACAGACATTTACATCGCTAGTCTGGCATAATGGATTTGACTACAGTACTGTGGAGTGGGTAAGATGGGCTAATACTTTCTGACGCCTAGCACCAGCAAAGTAATCAAACTAGAATAATTGAATTAAATGTGTTCAAAACGTCTTCAATGATGACTAAAACCCTGGCTCACTTGGTAATGAGGTCAAATGTCCAAAACTCCGAAATATCCCTTTCTGAATAAGAATTTAAAGTTGAATTCAGAAATATCGCTTTAACCTTTAACTTGATTCCTTTCCAGTTGCTTCAGAAATAAACTTGATTTGTATGCAACCTTGGTTTGTGTTTTCTGTTGGAACTATAGATAAGGTTGGACCATGGATGTCATGTAGTGCTAGGCGTTAAAGGTCTCTGGGAGAGCTGAGGCATCGATGGCATCACTAGCTTACCCTTGCATGTTTGAAGCGGACTGTTCAATGAGTGCAGCTTAAAGGCTCACTACTGGTCTTCGTTAGAGCATTGAGGGGTTAGACATTACATAGACGGGTGGTAGGCGGTTAGTGGACTGAATACAGCATTAGAACGAAGTGCACATCCGACATGGCTTGTTTTGGTTTATTTTTTTACATTTGTACAGCAATATTATAAACTCCCCGCTAGAAGGCGCTTCAAGACAGTATCTATTTGACTTGAGACGGATGCAAACCTTAAAATAGATGTTTGCATACATGGTAGCATGGAGGAATAAAATTCGACATTTTTTGTTGGATTTTTACTTGGCATCACAAAGGACAATTTAAGTGGAAATCATAATGGTTTCACGTTAGGGGCGTGGCAACGGGGCGTGACAGCTGCCGCACAACAATAACATCGGCTTCCGGTTTCCCGACCTAGCTGTCATACCCCAGCATCTCCTTAACGGGGTATTGTAATGTAAGCAGGTTTTTATATTTCACTCTAGTTGTATCAGGAGACTTTATTTATCGTCGTTCTGTGTATTATTCTTTATAAAAGAGAACTTTACTTTCAGTGTTGTTGCACGGGGCTAACGTTATACCACATAGGATAAGGGATAGCTAAGAAGTTTACGCGCGCTGGTTAGCCACCAGTATCTAAGCCAACTGAATAGTATTAAAAAGCTGAGCACCCTTACTTTCTCTACATCTGTATTGAAGATATATAGCATGAACGAAGGAGAGGTTTTCCATGAAAAGCAGAGACTGGAGCTGTGCGCAATCCATGCACTGAACAACGTGCTGCAGGAGCGGGTGTTCACCAAGGAAACTGCGGACGACATATGCAAACGGTGAGCGTGTATTACACTTTACATTACTAAAAAACTTTAAAACCCTTTTAACATGAATCACTCACTGAGGGGATGGCTTTGACGTAACCAGTTAGTCTTTTTGTGAGAGTTTCTAGATGTTCATATATATACGCGACTATTCTGACAGACAAATCTATACATAATTACATTAAGTGGTAATGCCAAGAAGTAGGCCTACTTGGATAAACAATATTTATGATATGAGCAATGCCCTGGTTCTAAAAAACTTAAAATGGCACATTTAACACCATTACATAAAATGCCTCCAATACGGGACCCAAGCTACTTAGCTCTCAGTATTGTCAATATTGCATTTTATTGTCACACACACAAGGTAGAGTGAAATTGTTTCTCTGCATTTAAGCCATCACCTGCACGACACAGCACACACACATACACTGTGCAGGGAGCAGTGGGCAGCCGCGGTGCAGCGCCTGGGGAGCAGTGTTTGGGGGTTAGGTGCCTTGCTCAAGGGCACTTCAGCCCTGGATATTGAGAGGGGGAAAGCTCTGTTCAGTCACCCTCCCCACCTAAAATGTTTCTCCCTCTGGTCCCGGGAATCAAACCTGCAACCCACCGAGCACAAGCCTGGCTCCCTAGCCATTAGGCCACGGCTGCCCTCTCAATGAAATTACTGAGTGTAGAAATGAAACAGGACCCCTCTCTTCTAACGGATGATCTCATTTGGTTATGTAGGTTCTATGTGTACTTTAACACATTGGTTCACTGAAGGTAACTAAATAGATTATATCAGGCAGATAACGTGGGATGATGGAGGACCGTTAAAGACACAGCTCACAATTTGGCCATTTTCCCAAGGTATTTGGGGATTACCTGGAAAATATGCTTCTTTTGCCCTCTAATGATACAACGTATTTTCCAATGCAGGCTGGCTCCACAATGTGTTGTGAACCCACACCGGTCAATGCTGGGCACAGGAAACTATGACGTCAATGTAATAATGGCAGCGCTGCAGAGCAAAGAACTGGCGGCAGTATGGTGGGACAAGCGCAGGTGTGTGAACATTGACATATTCAACCGCCCTTAGGCTTTCACTTAACAATGCACAATATTACGTTAACCATCAACCGCTGCATTTTTGGGGAATAATTCTTTCTTTTTTGTGTGGTTGTTTGTTTTCGTTTCTACATAGGACGGTACAGAGTCTCTGCTTGTCCAAAGTTCAGGGGTTCATAATGAACGTTCCGTCCCGGGTGTCGCTGGGAATAGTGTCCCTCCCTCTCAAGCGACGCCACTGGCTAGCGGTGTGCCTGGTTAATGGGCAGTACTACAACCTGGACTCCAAGTTAAAGAATCCCGTCTGCATCGGTGGAGAGGCAGAACTACGGTGGGTAGTGCTGGCTGATAAGAAGGTTGTTATGATTTGATTTACAGTCATCCACTTAAGGTTATAAATCCAATGCCAACAAGCCTACACCTTACAGAGGTGTGTTATAATTTTAATGGCTTCTTCCCCCAGTATGATAATAACTCCATTAAATACAACTGTCTTTAAATAATACATTCCATCCAGTTACATATATCAACCTTATTGTCGTCATTCCAAATCGGTAGTAATTCAATTAATTGAATAGTGAATTGGTGTATGGTGAAATAAACGCAGCTAGCAGGAGGGATGCTAACAGTGAAGATGGTGAACAGTTTTGAGCAACTCAATGGAAAATAAAAACGCTTGGCAAAAATGGTACTGGAATACCAGGGACATTTTCCCCTTTTCGGGGAACAGAGACTGCTGTCTGTTTCTGATGAAGCCTGTGGCTGCATGGGCCTCATCCAACGTGTTAAGTGAGTCATCCCATTCCATTGTCACAAACAAATGAGCTAATATCCATGTGACGCTTCACATGATTTAAAAATTGATCGTTGATGATAGATGAAAAATGGAAGTATTTAAAGAGGAGTACTTTACACATCTTAATTTCCCCTCGTAATGAAGTGGGTATCTGTTATTTATCTGATGTTACAAACAGTCCCATGGGTCTTACCTCATTTGTTTTGGACTGCTGGGTGACTACGTCATGTGTATACTGTGTGTGTGCGCGTGCGTGTCCCTGCATTCTCATACAATTGGCTTCCCTCACAGTACATTCCTCAGTGAACAGCTCTCTCCAGAGGTGGCGGAGATGCTTCTGGTCGTCCGTCAGGAGGTGGAAGAGGACGGCTCCTGGCTCAACCCGGACAACCCCCAGAACTGATTGTTGTTGTTGGGGGTAGGGGGGTGGGGGCAGCAGTACAGCCACCCTTAGCGAGCATTTAAGAACTGTCGCTTAACAACAGTGACCGGGAGTGGTGGGGAAATGCTTCAGAGAACTCTTCAGGGAGTGCACTATGGATATGTTTGAATTTATGTGCACGTTCACAAATACAGACTCAGAGACACACACTCATACATACACACACACACACACATACAGTGGTGAACACAGAGTAGAAACTCCAAAGAGAAGCCAAGGGGAATTCTTGGTTCAAACGTTAAGGACTGTTGGGTGGCGATGGTGACTGTTGTTCCACTTGTGTGTGAATGCCTTCTCTGCTCCTTTTTGAAGTTCTTGGTACGGCTATTGATCAAAATCGTGTTTTTTTTTTATTTAAGACTTTGTAAAGAATGCGTTTTTACGATGATGTTGATGTCTAGATATAATTTTGTCGACTGTTTTTGCACAGAATGGAAAACGGGAACATGCATATCAAGAGATAGGATGTGTAAACATGTACCTTGTATCCTTGACTCTGACTCTGACATTACTGTTTCCAACCGCAAGCAACACACATGCAGTAGGTAATGCAATGAATCTCTCACCACACGCTACTTTCTATGCACTGCAGAGTTTTCTTGTGTTTTGTTTATCTCTGCATACAGGTATTGTGAAGGCACTAATAATACATTACATTAATCGTAGATCTATGCATATCCTAAATAAGTCCAGCCACAACTTAGAGGTTTGCGACAATGAATACATTCAAGATTTTGTATAAAGAAGTATTCAAACAACAGTTTTGGGATACTGTGTTGATTTCGTTGTTCTCAAATCTTAAGTATGACGAAGACGAGCCAGGGCATAATATTATTATTGTTCTTTTTTATTTATATTAGACTCTTGAGTGTAAAAGGATGCCATTCAAAAGGAGCATTGATAATACCATACAAACTTAATTCAAGGGTTAACAAGGACAGGAGGCAAGGAGGGGTTATTGAATGAAATCTCCCACATACTAAACCTTTTATATATATTTATATATATATATATACACGGAAACATCTAGAAGAGATGTCAGAGAGACCCACTGCTGTACATGAGTTATTATTGCTAGTTACGGTATGGCTACTGCGACACCAGTAGCAGGTGTCACTGCGGTGTGTGCCTACTGCATTTGCATTCGGTTGTAGTCTTCTGCTCTCAAGACTTATTGGCAGTTGTAGTTCTCCATCCCTAACTTCCAAAGCAGGGCCCCCGTTTGTAAGAGCAAATGTTCATGATTATTCCGATATTATAGACACTAATAATGTACATAAGATCAGGGTACAAGGGAATTACAGCATAGCCACCTATAAAAAGTAAAAAACAAAGAAAGGTGATATCGAGTTAGGGAAACCGCAAACCATTCACGCTACGTGCCAGTGTTTTCTACAACAATATTTATATAAAATAAATTGGTCCTGATACATTTAAAAATATAAAACTACAACAGTAACGTCAATACCAGATTGGCTTGCTTCACAACTTTTCACAGTTTACATGGACAAGGGAACAGGATGAATACAGAATAGACTTGATTTAAACCTTTGCACATCCATACCCATCTTGGGTTTTAGCACCCTGCAAGGCCTTTCAATAGTCCCCTCACCCTGTCTACTTTAAGTGCTAGTTCATTATACAGGTTGTTTTTTTAAATGGTACAGACGTTATACATCTTGAGATCACATCTAGCATTCAGTTTATTTAGTTTAGTTTTCGTCTTTTCATCTCAGTAAAGTGTCCATATGAAAAATGTAACTTTTTCCTATACATTGTTGTTGTTTTTTTTAAAATGACAACGAAGAAAAGAAAATCAGCGTGAATACAGGTTCCTCGAATGGGAAGAGTTGGGGTGCGATTGACTACTGGCCCCGTAACCAGTCAGCATGCTGGGAGAGTACTGTGGAGGGAGGAGAACAAAGGCCAGAAAACATGACTTTTCAACAAAGTAATAGTATAACTGCCGGTGTTCCGGCAGTTATACTACGGTATTCTATCCAAAGTGGATAACGTCCGTGAGGGACTCGGAGAAACCCTTCTTAATATTTATTTTATTAAAAGTGAAATGAAGGAAGCTTAGTAAAACAGCTGATTATAAATTGTCAGATGGTCCACATTTTATTCAAAATGTCTGACTATGAGTGTGCCAGAAGAGGGTTTGATGTTTATATTTATAATAAACATTTCACATTGGCACAGCATTAATAGAATCATTTATATTGATACTATTATAATAATTATTTGCATAGGAATCAGTGTATTCATGTTATCTACAGCAGAGGCCATTCATCATGGCCCAGGTTGTTCATTCATTGATACAAATGGGTGCACAAACAGGGCAACGATGGAGAAATGGCACAGATTATGAAGATGTCACAAGTACAGAGGAACTCACAGAGGGGGGTGGGGACTGCCTGTCAGTCAACGGCAGGCTCTCATAGCCAGGGTTGCCATTGGAGGAAACGTTTGGAGTCCTGTATAGAGACAGAGAGAGATAAGGACCAGCAGAGGAGGG
>JAOTIX010000008.1:2812345-2824267 GCA_027123715.1 Gaidropsarus macrophthalmus
AAAACATCAAAGATACACATGATTGTTACTAATATTGTAATAAGGGTGTGTGGATATTTCATTAGCATGGTGTAGTGTAGTAGACGTTATAAAGGCTATACACACAACATTTAAGAAGAAGCCACCAAAAGTGGGGAGGGGAGTCAAACCATCAATCCCCCCACCCCGCCCCACGTTCCCAAATTCATTATAGGCCTTTAAAAGTAAGTTGTTTATTAGTTAAGGCTTATAGGACATATTTCCAAACGAAATTGAAAAAGAAAAAACGAAAGCGACGCATTAGGTGAGCAATGGGGGCAAAGGTTAACAAAGTGCGAATTCTGTTTTAACTTTTCTCAGCGCGTGTTTCATAACTATAAAACGCGTATCCTACCTTTACGGTTATACTTTGGTATCAGACTTGCTCCCTTCACGATATCCAAAAGTCACATCTGGTGTGTTGCTAACTGCTTCCCTCACAATTTTTTCCCTGGCTATTTTTCTTGCCGTCGTTTGCGTGTGTGATTTTTTTTCCTAAGGGATGGGCAATGGTTAAGGAAGTGACGCCAGCGGTTATTGAGGAATGACTTATCGATGGAAGTTATCGTACGTGTGTATACCATGTGGTTCAATAAATGGCCGGTTTTATGATTATTTACTCATGTCCCCACATAGTTGATAATACATGAGTATGTGTGCCTTGTTTGTTTCGAAAATACTGAAATAAATCGGCATTAGTCCTAGTGCTGGTGTTAAATGCATAGCCTACACTGGGGAACCAGGGACATGTGTTGCATCACAGTGGCACATGCCAACTAGTTCACCCAAATGGACCATTCAAAATGAAACTCCTTCATGTGGCGCGCTGCCGAAAACTATGGAAGCCCATTCCTGCCAGTTATAGACGTTTCTCATAATTTCGACTTTTTTCCTCATAATTTCGACTTTTTATCTCAAACCCATCTCTAACCCTGACTTGCAATGGGGTTTTTTTTGTTACTGGCTGTTACTTCGATACAGGGTGGATCATCTGCTTTTTGGCTTTTAGTGTTACCAGAATTTAGCCGGGAATTCTCAACGGGTATCAAGCTGTTAGTGAATCGCTCCTGCTGCCTTCTTGTTCAACTTCCTCCCAGAGAAATAACTTCCACTGCCGAACTTCTCTTGGACCCTAGGGATATGTACAATGGTGGAGGGAAGTGACTCATTGTTTAAGGGATCTTTTCATTCAAACAGAACATATTTTTGTGATGATGTCGCTCAAAGTCAACATGGGGGCATTTGGTCATTTTGGAGAGTGTCATCATACGTTGTGCAATAGTACACCCTATTTTGGTCAAAAGATTTGGTCAGAAGAACTTCAGATAAGCAAAAAATTAAATACTATTATTTATTTTTATCCTTTTTAACTCTTATTATTATTTGTATGTTGTATGTTAAATGTATGCACCATCAACCACAGTAAATTCCTCGTATGTGTAAAGAACTTGGCGAATAAAACTATTCTGATTCTGATATATATATATTTTGTTTAATATATGTATACATAACATAAAATATTATATTTATGAATGTTGCAGTGCTGCAATAGTATCACACTACACACACACGTGTGTGTGAGTATTGTGATGGATCAATACAGTCATCTCTATTTGTAATATTAATTGTTACTAATATTGTTATAAAGTTTCTACATCCATCTCCCAAAGTGTCCACTGGGGGAGGACCGGGCGAGTCACGTGGGAAATGAACGGAAACGTCACACCGTTCTGCATTTAACTGCCATTTTGTATGTCCCAGGCAGTTACGTCGGACGAAGTGCTTCTACAGAAATGGAAAATAATCCCAGTGCGTAATAGTTATTTATATTTTAAACGAGTTTATATTGATTGTTATCTGTCAGTGTAGACGACGTATTGGGTTATTTTTTGTACACATAAGTGGGTAATTTTTCGGTCGACTGCAGGATAGGTGTCCAGTCGACTTCATCTTGTTTACCTTTCGGTCTCACAGTGGCAGCCGAGCTAAAGCTGCACAGCTAACGCTAGTGTCGCTTCTTGCTAGCCAGTTAGCAAGGGTCGGCGAAATGGCGGCCAAGGCAACGCAAGCAACTCCTGCGACAAACTGGTATGTAATGTGTATACATTGTAGCTAAATATAATTACATAGAAGCCAGTAAATGTAAGCTATCGACGGACATATCTTTTGTTTGCACTTAATTTTTCTTTTCGCCTGTCGTCTTGTATGCGACCCTAAGCTAGCTAATGGCTATGTAGTTCAGCTAAACGCCAATTAGCCATCATGGCGAAACATAGACTATGATTATTTCTGTCACCAGAAGCTCCACGTCCTTGCGTGCCCATTTGGGATGTGTGTTTTTAGAAATCGTACTGACCCAAGTGCCTTTGGCCCACATATGTGTATAACTTGTACGGCTCATCAGGATGTAATGTTATCTTGCGACTGGCAGGTCGTACGGAGGTCCCCCGGACGCCCAGGCTCACGAGAACCCAGAGTGGGAGAAGGCAAGGCAGGCTCTGGCCTCCATTACCAAGAGCCAAGGCTCCAACAAAGCTCCACAAGCCAACCGAACGCCAGCGGAGGTAAAGTGTGATACGTTACTAAATTGACGCGTTTATTTGGGGAATGCTAATCATGCAGAGCAATTTCTAAAACCATCCACCGACCACGGTATGGGAATGTTTCCAGTGTATCAATACGGCGTTAATGTCACTGGTTTTTTTGTTAGCTTACATACAAGTGTACTCTTTCGAAGCAACGTTTTTTTCAACATGGGAACGAATTAAACACTTTTATTCTTGGGAATGTTAATCTGTTGAATCGTTAATTATCAGTTCATGTCATACATTGGTAATGTCACTCAAGGTGCTGTGCTATGTAAAGCACAACAACATTTTAATGGATTTATTTTGGGGTGTTCCTGGCCGGTCAGTTTCAGCCAGCAGCACCGGACTCGTCTGCCATTCAACAACAACAACAACAACAACAACAACAACAGCAGTACTATCCATGGTACCAGCAAAATCAACAGCAGTATCCAGCCGGATACACGTATCCCTACAACTATTATTACCAAATGGGTCCAGTAAGTTTACATTATCGTTTTGAAGCATTGCTTTTACTGCCCTTTTTGAAAATCCACTAATGATTACATTTTGTGTTCCTACGAATTCGATGACTAATGGCGTGTTTTTTTCATTGCTAGTACGGTGGTGCTGCCTTCCCACAAGCCCAGTATGGGGCTCATCCAGGTCAAGGTTACCCAGCACCCACTGCTCCCAACGGACAGGTACATGATGTGTTTCACTCTTAAAAATGCTCTTCAAGGAATCAAATGACTCTTGGTGAATAATATCAAATATCACATTTTTCTTAACAGCCTCCACCAGTGCCTGGACTTGATGACCAGTCATCCAACTACCCCTCTCAGGCCCAGCCTGCACCTCCTGCAGCCCCACAGCCTCCCCCGAGTCCCAACAGCTCGGAGAAACCACCCCCTCCTCCGCTCCCACCCATACCTCCCCAACCCAACTCCCAGTACCCTCCACCCCCAGCACAAAGCGCCTACAACGGCCCCAACTCGATGCCTTACCAATCCGTCGACCCTAACCAAATGCGGGCGTACAATCACAACCAGGGTAGGCCTAACTATGGCCAGGGCTTCCATGCCCAAAACCCCTACCAGGCTACTCAGAATAACCCCCAGAATCAGCAGCAGCAGCAGCAGCAACAGCAGCAGCAGCAACAACAACAACAACATCATCATCAACAACAACCACATCATCAACAGCAGCAGCATCAACAGCAACAAGGCCAGTACGGACAAGGCCTTGGAAGAGGAGGCGATGCCAACAAAAATAAAAACAACCAAAAACCAGTTGGGCAACAACTTTGGCACCGCATGAAGCGTGAGTTACAATGTGTTACACATGTCTTACAATGTTTATGTTGCGGTTTTTGGACATGTGTCTGTTTCCTTCCTATTGCAGCGCAAGTGTGGAATTTAAAAAAATAATTTCATGACTTTGCTTTCCGGCTGTTTTTTGTGCCCAATAGAGTCTCCGGGAACGGGCGCTGTGAAATTCAATATTCCCAAAAGGCCCTATGTCATGACTGGTCAAAACCCCCCCCCGGGTGAGCAGCCATCGGGGTTGAATCCTGCTCCCGGCTCCCCTGCCAGCGCCAATACCGCTCCTGGAGCAGCTCAGATGAGGTGAGACGTCGGCTGGTTCCTACAACGTTCCACCTCTTCTGAGTTTTGAGTGAGGTGCACGTGTGCAGGGTTGATGCACTCGTAAACAGTGCTGATGTGCCCCACCACTTCTGGGATGTGCTGGCAAAGGAATTCCATTAAATATATGGTGGCATGACATTGATTTTTCGTAAAGACTTGCTGCATGGCTTATTTCAGTCTGCTCGTGTAACTCTTGATTGCACATTGTATCCTGACTGTCCTCTTAGGCCCCAGGACTGGCCTCAGGCGATGAAGGAGTATGTGCAGCGCTGTTTCACAGCGTGCGAGTCAGAAGATGACAAAGATCGCACTGAAAAGGTGCTAAAGGAAGTGCTGCAGGACCGGTTGAAAGATGGCTCAGCTTATACCATTGACTGGAACCGTGAGCCTTTACCAGAGTAAGTGAATGTGTAAAGAAATATTGGCCACTTAAAGCCACCGGCCAGTACACTACGTTTTGGATGTTTTTTTAAAGGCTGCATTTAATGTTCCAATCAGACTGAAAGCCAAGCAGTCTCGCTGGGAAGCCGTGCCCTCACAAAGGACGTTGGACAGCCCCATAAGCCGTGGTGGCAGCTCTACGGCTGTTGGCCGTGGTCGAGGAGGAGGAGGAGGAGGTGGTGGTGGAGGAGGACACAGGCTTGGAAACTACCGGAACGTTTTCTCCCAGCGGAGCCCGTCCTCCAGCTCTTCCCGCTCCTCGTCTCGCTCGCCGTCACCGTCCCACAGCCGCCACCGGGACCGCAGCAGGGGACACAGGCGCAGGTAAAGCCCGTTAAAGCTCCTTGCTCATGTGGTCAAACGCACTGGATTGGTGTTTATGCATATTGTATCATTTACAAGAGGTTTACATTCCCAAGAATGAAGAAGATGCTTTTGCTGTTTACCATGTTTGAGAAATCCCTTCTTAATATTCTGTCTTTTTTATTCCCCTAGTGACTCAGGCTCCCAGTCTGACAGCAGCATTTCCAGTGACCTCCGACCTCAGCTAGCTCGGCGGCAAAAAGGTGGACGCGGTCGGGGTGGTGACAGAGAGCGAGGCCGTGGAGGCGGAGAGAGAGGACGTGGGAGAGGGAAGGCGAATAGAGGAAGGAGGTAACTTTCACTTTTAAGTTGGATTCACCCTCGCTCAAGCTTTTTCAAAAAGCAGCGGCACACACTTAAACCTCTCCTGCGGTTTTGCAGAAATGCTGACGACGGCAACGCTGGTGCCGGTGGAAAGAAGAGGAAAGGAGGCAACGCCGGCCTGGACTTCCATGATCCTATGAGGGAGGCCAAGAAGCAGAGCAGGGCCCAGCGCTTCCACAAGCAGCTGCGCTCGGAGCCCCTGGTGCTCTCCGTCAACTCCCTGGATCTTCCCAGCGGCACCCAGGAAGGCATCAGTTGGGAGGACTGTCCTATTGTAGGAAGCTGCCAGGACATCACCAAAATCTACCTGAGACTCACCTGTGCCCCAGACCCCTCCACTGTGCGCCCTGTGCATGTGAGATATGAGGCTTTCGTTATGCTTTGATGATCAATAGCTCGATATGCTCCTATCCGTTGCCTATTGAGAAATATGAACACTACTGGGTCTTTCCCTTCCCAGGTATTGAGAAAATCTATCCAGGCTGTGAAGATTCACTGGAAGACCCATCATGACTACACCTATGCTTGTGAACAGATGAAGTCCATACGACAGGACCTCACGGTGAGTGTGGACTTGGCCCCTTTGTTATAAACATTATTACATCGTTTCTCTTGGGGCAATTATACACGGCACTCTTATTAACGTCATGTCATCTCGTTGGACCCTGCAGGTCCAAGGAGTCCGTACAGAGTTCACTGTGGAAGTGTACGAGTGTCACGCTCGAATCGCCCTGGAAAAGGTTTGTCGGCGAGATCAAATGTCATGTAAAAAAAAAAAGTGGTTAAGGATGAGCGAGCAAGCGTACGATGATTGAGGTGCCATTGAATGTCATGTGTTACAGGGCGACCACGCGGAGTTCAACCAGTGCCAGACGCAGCTTAAGGCCCTCTACAAGGACAACCCTTCGGAAAACATCGGGGAGTTTACAGCCTACCGATTGCTGTATTACATCTTCACCCAAAACTCTGGGGGTAGGTCCACATTGGATCATCTGTACAGTACTTGAACTAAACTCTGTGAATGAGTCATGATTTGGGACCGCGTTTTGGGAGTAATCCTTTTTGTGTCCGTCTCTGTTGGATGTTGTAGATCTGACCACTGAGCTGGCCTACCTGACCCCAGCCCTGCGGGGGGACAGCTGTGTATCCCATGCTCTCTCCCTCCGGGCCGCATGGGCCCTGGGCAACTATAACCGCTTCTTTAAGCTCTACCTGTGTGCCCCGCGCATGGCTTCTTACCTCATTGATAAGTTTGTGGAGCGAGAGAGAAATATCGCACTACGGGCCATATTCAAATCGTGAGTTTACATCTCTGTGTGGGCTGATGTGACTAGCGTTTGCATTTGTTCAGCATTTTAATACTTGCTTTCCCTCTTTGTGTTTCCTTGTCCACAGCTTTAGACCCGACCTTCCGGTCCAGAATGTGCAGTCCGCTCTAGGGTTCACTTGTTTAGACTCCTGTATGGCTTTTCTTACCGGGTTAGGGGTCGTCTTCTACCCTTCTGACCCCAGCAAAATAGACTGCAAAGCCAGCTTGGCATGTTTGGTGGCGTCTTGAGAAAGGGGAGGGGCTAAGCAGGGTAGGGGGAACAGCTTTAGAAGGAGATGCACAGGGACCGACCGGGAATCATATCTATTGCCCTCTGAACACGTCAGCTAGTCGACGACGCGTAGCTGTTACAGCCAGTCTGCATGGTAGTAGCTGAGGAGTCAAGCTAGGAGACCTAAACCTTACCACCGACACAAGCTGAGACACAAACATTGAACTTGAACATAGAGCATTTAACCAGACACCAAAGCATTTACAAACACAGCCCATTACTTCACAACAATCCAAACCAGATCCCAGTTCCAGATACCAGTTTACAGTGATCAACAGCAGGCTTTACAGGCCTAGTAAAGTCAGGATGGGAAGCAGATAAGCCCCCCACCCCCCCACTCCCCCCAGGCCCTCACCCCATTAGCACCCGCAGATGTAAAGCTAACAGTGTTCTGTTGTGTGTTTCCTTCCTCAAGTCAACAGCTCCCAAGCCCTGAGGATTCAAGTGATGTCTTTCTCAAAAAGCTAAATGTCTTCTTCCAAGTCACCCATCAAGCCCTCAGCCCTTGGGGCGACGCCCGGGGGATTGAGGACAACGCGACGTGTTCTGTTTGAAAGACTGTAAGCCGAAAAAGTAATGTCAAGATCCCAGCAACGCTGCAGAAGAGGAGCTGGTTTGTATGTCCTGTCCCCTCCCCTTCACCCCTGTCCCTCAAGCATCCTGAGGTATCGGCGACTGGCTGTCGCTTGTCAACCAATCACACCCACCTGAATGAAATGGACTTACGAAGTGGAATCATTTTAAGTCTCGTTCCTGATTTAATTGCGTAGTACGAGTTCAACATTGTTGTCCCCGAAGTGCGCGTAGGATTTGCAACCATTAGTAAATCCGTGCCCCCCCAGTCAATAGCCCGCTGCCCTTTAGGATATCTGAAGATAGCCAAGTGACTATAAGAATCCGTAAACGGCTGCGTCCAATCAGGGCGATCTCCCCTTCCCCAGTAACGAGGATACCCCACGCATTATTCCAGCAAGCCATTGCCTGCAGGCTAAGGATATCCCATCACCTGCTCCACCATGACTAGGTGGAGGCGTTCGGTCAGTGCGAGAGAATCGGAAGTAAGCCCGTCACCTTTGCCTTGGACAGTACGCGGAGTGAATGGCAATGTCACCGTGTCGCGTCAACAGTGGATTTGGCCATCCGGGGGCGGTGGTCATCGATTCGCAGCAGACGAGCCTCTACCTCAAAGTACAGCACCACACGTAGCTCTGACTGATCCCACGTCAGCCGCTACGAGGCCGCCCAGGATGGACGCGATGGTTTGTATACTACACCGGGTTCCAGTTAAAGCAGGCAGTTTGCATGAGTGGCTGGTAAGAGATGGGGGTTAGGGGTGGAGCAACTGGGAGTGTGCAGTGAACCACAAATGGCGGGTAGTCTGACATAGGGTTGTTGATCATTGGTTAGGAAGGGTTGAGAATAATTCTAAAAGCTGCTATTAAATGTGTCCTATTTGTAAGAAAGGGGGTTATTTGGGTAGGAAGGCGAGTAGAAACTTCATTAGAAGAATAACCTGCCTGTTAGGAGCCATTAGTTCTCAATGCCTGGACATGTCCAGTCCATAATTCACAGTGATCTGCTCTGGCATGACTACCAAGTATTTTTTTTTCTTTTATCTTTTTTTTTTAATCTTGACTCTATTGCCGGTTCCTGAATTTGTTGGCTGTGGTTCCATTTTGATAAGAACGAAGGCATGCACGGCGTCCTCCCAACCGCAGGGATGGGCCGGACAGTGCCCCTCAATCTCCCCACAGTCCTCGGCAGATTAAAAATCAGTATTGCACAGCTTCCCTTGGAAATTAATTGAGCGGAAGGTATTTTGAGCAAGTGCGGCGATGGCTGTTCGCAACCATTTGGGTCTTTACTTAGTTTGTGAATATGCATATTTCTGTTTCGGTTTGGTTTGTTTAGCTGTGGTCTGACTGCGGTGTGAGCTTTTCTTATGCCTCTAATGTAAATATGTACAGTTGGATTTAGGCTATTCCCTCTTCGCAGGAGGCATTGTTTTGTATATATTACAGCATTATCATCAATGCAGTTAGGATACACATGGGTGGGGGGGGTTACGTTAGTCTTTGTCTTTCCTATGAAATCCAGAATCAATGTTCACACTGACTACGGTTGAACTGGTCGGATGTTTTCTAAACCAGATCTTTGTCAGGTTTTGGTCTATTTTATGGCTTGTATACGAGTGCGTGTGTGTATGTACAGAATATTTGAGATTTGGTTGATTTTGTTTTGTTTTTGCAAGTAATGACAAAGATTTGGTTTGTTAAACATCCACGTTTCCAAAATGGCAAATATTTTTTAGATACCGACAGTTTTGCTGTAGTGGTAAAATTGCTAGCCTAAATTATTTGTCGGAGGTTAAAACCAGTGGATTACAAATGGTTATTAAGTCCCAAATATTCCATTTGCCATCAAGATATTGTTTGCCTGCACGTTTGTTGAATATGCTTATTTAGGTTTTCCACAACTTCTTGTTGTTCTTCACGGTCTTTGTCTAACATGCTGCAAGCCTTCTGACTTGTCTGTTTTTAGTACTGCATTGCAGGAGCTAACGGAGTCATGTGTGTCGGGGCAACACCATCCTCAGCCTCCTGAAGCAAGCCGGGGGAGTGAATTGTGAGCAATCCAACTTGGTTTGATCGACTCAAGTTCGAGCCACACAGCCTATTGAAATGCACATGGGAGGCCCACATGCTGAAATGTTTTTTGTGAAAACAAAAGCAACGTCTACTAAACTAACCCCTATCCATTCACTCGCTCACATTTTCTTTTGGTTTTTTGAACAACATTTTGAACATTCTTGCAGTGCTCTGTTTGTCCAGATGCATTTAAGATTTGTGAAAAGTCCGCACATGACGACGATATAAAATTAAATTCTTTTGTTTCAGTTAAGTTTGTGATTTATTTTAGTTTTGTATCGACCGAAATGGGAATAATTTCTACTTTCACTTTAGAAAATAATGCGGTGGAACCACAATCTATCTGGACATACAGAAACAAGGGTTTTAGACTCAACTCAAATACTTGTATGTACGTTGGTTTACAGATGTTTGTGTTCACTCCTTTAAACGGGCTTGATGTAAGCCTTAGACCCTAGGTTAAATGTACGTTTCTTATACAGGTGTGTTAAACTGATGCGCCAATACTCAGCAGTGACCAAAACTGCCAGCAGCCTCTAATTTCAATATCTGTCCTCCCTATATATATTCAAGTCATGTTTTTGGATAGTTTTGAGTCCCCTGTATTCCCCTTCCTGTGTATGTGCACAATTCATCTCTCTCCATCAGCTTCTGACTATTTAAACCTTGTCTTTTGCACCTTGTCCCCGCTACTCCGCTCCTACTTGCATGCTGCCCCCCCCCCACACACACACACACACACATACACACACACACACTTTAGTTTTCCCCTTCATCAATTTGCTAACCAAATGTTCTCTTCTCTCACACTCCTGTTTTTTGTGTTTTTAGTATGTTTAGTGCCATTCTTTGAGTGCAACTTGCCACTCGGTAGTAAGTATTGTATTGTGTCTCCGATGCATTGACAGTTAATGCTGTGGCGCACTAATATCCAAAACTCAAGGATTTATTGCAATGCCTTCTCCCCCCCTCCCGGCCTCCTCCGTCACGTCAAATTCAGTCCACAGATATATACTGCCATTTTGTATATGTGTATATAATCTTGATTTTTGAGAAATTTAATAAAACAATGACAATTACTATACATCTCTAATGATTTGTGATAACTCGCTAAACGGGAAACCGTTCACTGTCTGATAACCATGTGAACTGCTGGGTGACTTGTTTCACTGCTTCCTGGGAACCCACCCATTATCCAGATAGGCCAAAACAATTGCGTGTGCCAGCCATTGTTTACGATCAGAATAGCTGTCCAAAGGTGACATTCCAGTTTATTGATGCACAACACGCTGAAACACGACTCTTTTACAACCCATAGCCACTTCCTACATTTTTTCTGCAGATATCTGTTGATTAGATTGCCACAGGCTTCAAAGTAAAGATAAATAAATTATTGACTTTTAAAGGTTGTATCAGCGATTCTGCCATTTGTTTAGCTGTACCATTTGTGTACAATCGGAGGAGCATAGGGTGTCTACAGAGATGGGAGTTTCGCCCTAGAATCGCTGATACAACGTTAAAGATGTGACTTAAGTTGATTCTGCAGCAAAAAAAACGTGTCTAGGCAGGAGTGGCTTGTGAGTCAATAAAGGAATACGAGCAAAAGATGACAGAGGAAATTAACATGATTTTTTTATTTAAAGAGTCGCACGAAGAAATGAGGTGGTTAATCCTTGTATATGAAACATTGTCACATTCTCTTTTAGAAATGGTCTCAATTACTGTTAAATGCATTAACATCCAACAAAATAAGCACATTTCCCAAAACATTACACATGAAGTTGGATGAAAAGCATGTCTGTCAAAGCATTTCACTTCAGCAAAACTATCTAATTTGGAAGGTGAAATATAATCAGATAAATGATAGAATAAGGGAGAGAGATAGACTACTTGATATTTCGTCTTTTTTACAGAAAATGCTGACATGTGAAACCATAATGGAGAAGAGGTAGATTGTTGGAAAGAAGACAGTTGAAGCAGGAATAAAAAAAACTACGTCTACAGAGCAACTGTCCTAAATGCTTTCTTCACATTTCTAAAGGCCACACGTTTGTTTGTCTTTAAAGCCCAGAGTCACAGCGCTCATACATGTTAATCAGTTTATGAATGAAACGGTTACGATGCCTGATGCCCCCCCCCCGCACACACACACACACTCACAGCACACGTGTCTTTTTACACAACATCTCAAACTGTCAACAAAAAGTGTGTACAAGTTTGACCACTGCCATCTCTATGGCTACGGACCCGGGGGGGGGGGGGGGGGGGGGGGGGGGGGGGGGGGGGGGGGGGGGGGGGGGGGGGGGGGGGG
>JAOTIX010000008.1:2855475-2866318 GCA_027123715.1 Gaidropsarus macrophthalmus
ATATATAGTATGAATGAATCTTCCAAGGATGACAATCAGGACCTAGACTTTGACGTCACATCTTTCTAAATGATTTACGAAGCTCTTAAACTACGGTAGTCATAATAAGTAATAAGTAATAGGACTCCTCCCTACCTCCCATTCTGTTGTTATCGTCACTCTCGTCCCCACGCACAAGACAGAAGGGGATCAATGGATCCCTTACACTGCTCACACGTCTCCCCCCTCTCTCTTCTTTGCTCCGTTCACTCCTCTCTCCTCTCCTCTATCCACCCCTCTCAGGAGCCTGCAGCACCCCAACATCCTGCAGTGTTTGGGCCAGTGCAGCGAGAGCGTCCCCTTCCTCCTGGTTATGGAGTTTTGTCAGTTGGTAAGAGAGAGGAAAAACAAAAGGACATCACACAATGATAATCCTCAAAATGGAACCCAATAACACACCACAATGGCCAGGACGTTAATCGTCTTTGCTGACCACATGCGGCCGTGCATCGCATCCACTGACCGTCTGTTGTGGTTCTTAGTGCGGTCCAGAGGTCTATCAGTCGTCTCATATGTTGTGGGGGTTTTTTGCATTTGAAATCCTCTTGTTTATATTGTGCAGGGTGATGTTTTGTCCCATTTGCTCACATTGGTGAAATGGTGACTGATTCAGAACAAGCATGCTGTCTGACTCTCTGAAGAAGAGAGGACCTTAACCAATGCAGTATAAGAACAGGGATAGGGGATGCAAACAAGGACTTCCTTGAAGGGTAGCAGGATGAGCAGGAAGCCCTTTTCTTGTTACGACAACTTATTAATACTACTTCTTAAGGTGCTGCTAATACTAAAGGTGTCTATCATTGATGTGATAGGTGATTTCATTGAAAATGCATGGTATTGTACCGCAAGTGTATACATTCTTAGCATGCATTTCCCCTCTGGTAACCAATGTTATTGCCGTCTCCATCTCTTAGTGTTAATGACATCTTTACCAGATAAGCCACACAAGACCCTGTGGTTTCTCATTTATATCGCACAGTACGCTTGGTTATTCCACCGCAGCGTTCCCGGTTTTTATATGTGCTTCGAACCTGGCTCAGCCGCCAACTCATTATCAATTCTCCTACTGCCACAGAGGACACTGGGAGGCAAACTCCCACTTAATGGACACTTCTTGTTGGAGACGTAATGCATATTCCCTCTGCGCATGGCAGCCACTCAAAGCTGGTGTGAGTCTGCAGGAAGGCAGGCATGCCAGATATCTTCCAGCCGGTGTCTGGCTGTAGGTGAAGGTCATTCAGCTGCTGTTCTATTCTTATCACTAGGGGGACCTGAAGCGATACTTGCGAGCCCAGAGAAAATCCGATGGTATGACCCCTGACCTCTTGACCCGAGACCTCTTGACCCTTCAGCGAATGGCCTTTGAGATCACCTCCGGCTTGTTGCACCTTCATGAAAGCAACTACATCCACAGGTAGCGGAAGATACCTACCTATTCCAAATATAGCTTGCCTAGGCTAACGTGTTTTGCGGTTCAACATGTGTTTAGACTTATTTCTGTGTCCTTCTCTCTAGTGATCTGGCTCTCAGAAACTGCCTGCTGACCTCTGACCTCACAGTTAGAATAGGAGACTATGGCCTGTCACATAACCACTACAAGGTATGTTCTTTGTGTGTGAATTTGGGGCAGTAGATGTTTTGTTTCAGGGGAATATTTCAGACTCATAAAACACATATTTAAGCTATGATGCTTATATAACATAAAAAGACATGCATGTATTTAATAATTGCTGAATATTGATTGTTCTGCAGGATGACTATTACCTGACCCCAGACAAGCTGTGGATCCCATTACGTTGGATTGCTCCTGAACTGCTAGAGGAATATAGAGGGTCTCTCATTGTTACAGACCAAACCAAGACAAGCAATGTGTGGTAGGTTGTAAAAGGCCTCAGTTAACATGAACTACTTTCAACCAAACATCCACTAATCGATTCTTTAAAACCCTCATTTAAATATATATTGTCAAAGGATGTGTAAAGTGTAATTGCTTGAACCTCAGTGTTCAGAAATGGTCACTGGAATAGGATTTTCTGATAACACATTTTGAACAGTGCTGTATCAGTTTGGAGGTACTATCGTCCAAGACATTGCACGATAGTGGGAACAACCTACACACTTCTAAATCAGGATACACTACGTACATGAACCGAGGGGGTGTACGAGAACTGGTCTCTTGTTTCATTTCTCCCATGTCTCATCTCATCTCTCTCTCTCTCTGGCACAGGTCCCTGGGAGTTGTGATCTGGGAGCTCTTTGAGTTTGGCTCCCAGCCTCACAGACACCTCAGTGATGAAGAGGTGCTCACGTTCGTCATCAGGGAGAGGCAGATCACCCTGGCCCAGCCCAGGCTCAAACTCTCCCATGCGGACTACTGGTCAGCGATACATCACATGCCATCTGATTGACATATAGACTGATAAGACTTGACTATGTATTCAGAGAAAAATGATGAATGACCATTTTGAATAATGCCCCCAGCTGGATGATAAATGAATCTGTCTTCCTCCTTCTGTTTCACCCGCTCCTCGACCAGGTATGAGATCATGCAGTCCTGCTGGCTGCCCCCGTCTCAGCGTCCCTCCGTAGCAGAGGTCTTCCTGCTCCTCTCGTCCCTCCTGGCGGCCGAGCGACGGACCCCCAGGGGCAGCGTCGGCGAGGAAGACGAGGAGGATGAGGAGTACGTCGAGGGCGGCCGAGGCAGGAGAGGGGAGAGCGACGAGTCCTTCGAGAGGCGCTGGGACTCCCTCCGTCCGCCCGCCTTTCAGACCGCCACCAACGAGCGGCAGAGAGACAGAGAGTACAGCAGAGACACCTCCTACCCTCTGCTGGACCCTGTGGGGAACTGCATCAGCACGTCCTCCACTGAGCTGGACGACATTCTCACAGTCACCGAAACCAGCAAGGGCTTGAACTTTGAGTACTTCTGGGAGAAGGCCCACGCCAGACGGGGCTACAAGCCTCTCCCTCCTCCGCAGACCATCCCGACGTTGAATCACACCCACAGGCAGTCCCTGGACACTCCCACCGTTGTCCCGGTGATCAGCGCCCGCAGCCCCTCCCTGGCGAGCGAGTACTACATCAGATTGGAGGAACACACCCCTCAAGATAAGTCGCCGACCCTTAAGGGGAAACCGCAGGCGGCTTATGGCGCTGATTCCATGTGCCCCGGAGACATGGAGCTCGTGGAGATCCGCAGCGGAATGCTGGGCAAGGAGCGGGTGCCGTACTCCTCCGACGGTAGAACCTTGGGCAGGAGCATCCAAACGGTCCGCTCCAGTGAGGTTCAGCTCCAGGTGCCCAACACCGGGGTGGCCGAGTTCCGGGACACGTCCTGCCGGGTCAGCGACTTCTCTGTGGTCGACCTCGGCGATGATGAGGATGAGGATAAGAAGCGCTCGGCGGAGGGGAACAAGTACTCGACCGATAGCTCCCACGCCCCGGTTCTTCCGCCGAAGCCGCGCTCCATGTCCATGTCTTCGGTCGGCCACCTGCACTCCCGCCCTCTCCCCGCCCCGCCACTGGGCTACCACAGAGGGCCGCCTCGTTACACCCTCGACGGGCGCGTGGAGACGGACCCGCTCCACATGGGCGGCTGCCCGCCGTCCGCGTTCGACCACCTAGGGCTCCACCGTTCGCGTCAGGCTCTGCCCCCGTCGCCTTCCCTCTCCCCGTCCCTGCCCCCGTCAAGCCACCCCATCTACCCCGCCCCTCCGATGTGTCCTCCCCCTCTGCCCCCCCACGGCAAGCCCATGAGAGGGTACTCCAATTACAGCACGGTGGACGCCTACTCCCGATACGGCCGCACACACACCCACACTCAGAGAGACCCGCTATCCTGTGAAGATGCCGACCGGGAGGAAGGCGTAAGAAGGCCAACAGAGCACCCCCTTCCCCGTAAAAAAAAAGACTTTGACTCCCCCGTGCGGCGGGTGAACCCCTTGCGCCCTGTCTACCGCAACTTGCCTCGCACCCAGATCCCTGATCGCCAGGACGGGGGGCGCTCCTCGTCCTCCAGTCCCACCTACTCAGACGAGGATGACTCCCCCTTCGCGTCCCCTGTCAGGACGAGCACGGGCATCGCCCACTCCAGCCTGTCCGAGGACGCGGACCCCGCCACCGCGGAGCTCTTCTCCCGGGGGATGCGGCGGACCCAGTCCCGCCTGGCTACCATCCTCCCCACCATTTGGAGGGAAGATGCGGAACTGCAGGCGGAGAGTGTGGCGGCCGCCCGCAAATCGCCCCTGCACCTTTTCCTGACGGAGATAACCAGCTCCACGGAGGCCGGCGAGTCGAAGCAGGAGACGGGCAAGGCTTCGTGGGAAGAGGAGAAGCCGGAGAAGAAAGGGGAGGAGAGGTGGGGGAACTATATCTTCCCGAACCGGGGGATGCGCCGATCGCAGTCGTTGGTCACGGAGCTAGGCTCGGCCGACCGCTCGTGGGGGGGCAGTAGACATGGCGACAGGACAGGTCCTGAGGGGAAATGTACAGTCACGGAGGAGTCTTTTCAAAGGGAGCTTTTTCTGACGGAAATTGACACCCAGAATATAGACCCGGATACAGAGGAAGAGTTGGAGCAAGACCCGGTGAAATACCTCCATCCGGCCGTGTCCAGATTGCGGCCCTACGTCTGCGCCCCTGGACTTCCCTCCTACAGCGAGGCAGAGGAGGCCTACTCCAAGGGTATACGGAGGTCCCGGTCGCTCCTCGCGGAGATGACCACTGGGGGGCAGCGGTCGGAGCTCCTGGACCATAAGGATGAGCCCCGGAGGATGGAGATGACCAGGGAGGAGTTCATGAAGGAGATTCACTCGGCCGAAACCTTCCTGACAGAAATAATTTCCAGGCAAAAAGCTACAACAGACAAGAAGGAAGAGGAGTCGGCCTATTCTCCCACCCCAATGTCCCCTGAATATGAGTCCATATGCATCGACCCTGACTCCTCCCAGACGATACGGTTTCAATCAGAGAGCTCAGTGCGGGCGTCAAACAAGGGAAAGGATGAAACCCAGAAGGAGGCCATCTACGCCCAAGTGACGAAACGGGCGAAGAAGAGCGAGATCAAGGTGACTATGAGACCTGAGATCCCAATCCTTCACATAGGCCCGAATAAGCAGCCTGTTACAGCGACAGACACAGAAATACATGACTCAGAGATGGGTGTAGCCACTGTGGATACTTTGTCACATGCAGAAGCTCTATGCCAACAGGATGGGCTCTTGTTTGCAGATAAAAATGGCTTATTGTTCAGCCAACCATGTGATAAAGAGGAAAACGAGTGTTCAGATCAGCCGGCCTTACCTGCTAGAGGAGACCAGAGAGATGGAGAAAGGTCAGCACCGTCTCACAATGAACCCACTGGACCGCAGTGTGAGAGCAAAACACAATCTTCACCTGAGACTGACAAGCAAAGTGAAAGGACTGGTCTCATGAATAATGGTGATATTCCAAAGGATCATCCACCAACCAGTTTGCAAAAGATGGAATCTGATGTGGCAACAAGCCAAATAGAGGGAAGACCCATCCCTCAGTCCAATCTAGCTGAGATGCTTGCTTCAGGAAACAATCTTGAAAGCTATCTGAAGACCCAGCTGAACGAGGAGGGTTGTACAGACGAACGCGGTCACGCCGCCCCGACCACGCCAGATTGGGATATCTCGGATATCTCTCTCATGACCCCCTCCGACTCGGTCCTGTCGCCTACCACCTCGGGCTCAGCTGACTGCCTCACCCCCAGCGACTCTTGGCTCGGGGGAGGCGGAAGCGGAGGGTGGAGGGCTCTAGGAAGCGAAACACCCCATCGGGATTCGGCCTATTTCTCCGACAGTGAGTGGGAGGGCGAGGGCCTGAGTAGGAGGGTCGCCGAAGGACTCGGGCCCTCTAGGCCTGGCACCGGGCGGGATCGGGGGACTCTGACCGGAATAGAGGAGAAGACAGAGGAAGAAGGAGAGACGGGAGGAAAGAGTCCCCTCAAGCAGAGTGTTGCGGTCTCAGCCGTGAAGTCCCAAGTTGAGGACTGGGACACGATTGGGATTTTGGAGAGGGAGAGGGTTCCTTACCAAAATGCTCCTGAAAATGATGTGTCCTCTATTGATCATGACAAGAATAATCATAATAGCAGGCAAGAGTTGGTCCAGAGCGATGATTCTGGCAAATTCCACAGTGAGTGCCAGGAGACAGATATGAAGGGCCTCAGCAACTTAACGCAGTCAAATTATTCCCAGTCCAAGGGTAGCGTTGAATTCATTGCAAAGATGTTTTCCAACTTGGAAGATGAGCCTGGGCTCTCGTATGGGGACACAACTCAGGTAGATAAGCATTATGCAGACGGCATTGTCTCTCACATGCAGATAACAGAAGGATTCCAGGATTCCACAAAGGAGGACTCGCATCCCAAGAGTATCACAGAGACACATAGTTTCAATGAGAGTTGTTCTGACAGTCAGTCAAAGGATGGTATTTCAGCAACCGACAACCAAGACTGTGTGAGAATTACTCAGGAGGATATTGATTATTCTGCACATAATGCCCCGTGTCCTGGAAAGAGCAGTGCAGAATCCATGACGGCATCCCATTTTGACCAACATGAATCTCGACTGTCCAGGTTCTATGGCTTCCATACCAGCAGTACTCCACTTGAAGATGAGACCTCAACGCCATTGGAGGCCAGCAATGAAACACCTGGAGACGAGGATACAATAAGCCCTCCAGCGGGTACTTTTTGGCCCGAGGGGGTGGAGGAAGAGGCTGAGGACCATGATGAAAGCCCTGGCCTCGAGCTCCAGAACACGGATGCAAATGAGCTGGGCCTGAGGAACTTGTGCTATTCAGCGAACGGTGAGGGCTCCTTGGATGGAGCCAAGACGGAGACGGAGAATCAGCTGGCTGCCGGAGAGCTCAGTAATGCTAAGAGGGAAAAGTCCCCCCAGAGAGTGGAAGTAAGGCAAGATCAGAAAGCAGTTGTTCCTGTTAAAGATATGCCGGTTCCTGTAAAAGAGTCCACCGAGGGCCTGGAGCAGAAAAGGAAAGAGCTGTGGAACACGCTGGACGAGGAGGAGGGCAGAACCCGTCGGGCGGTCATCACAGGAGAGCTGGACTGCCACCGCTTCACACAGAGTGACCTGCACCTGTGGCCTGCAGAAAATGACCAATGGGCATCTCCGGAAAATAGGAGACAGGATGTGGAACTGAGATCAGAGTTCTTCTCTGGGTTTGGTGGGAAAGCATGGGAGGTGGGAGAGAGGCTGGTTGTTGGCAGAGAGTTCTGGGAGACTGAGGAGAACGATGAACTGGCTGGAAGTGAACCTCACCCAGCTGCCCTGGAGGGCGTTGAGGAAACCTGTAATGTTGAGAGACAGGGACTGATCGACAGCCTTGAGCTTCACGATTCAATAGTCAGTGACTGTCATCAGACAGATAAGGTTTTTGACATACAGCAAGATGAAAATATTGAAAGTCTGGAGGAAATAGATGATTCCAGCATAGATATGATCACAGTGATCGAAGTGGAGAATCTGGAAATCCCAGAGCAAGAGATAGCGGATGATGCTCATAACCAAACCACACCAGCATTAGATACGGTCAAGAACAGTGGAGAGCAGCTAACATTTTCTGAAGAAGAGAATCAGAATTTTAATAGGTGGCCTTCAGATCGACCGTCAAATGAAGTTATTGAAATAGAAGCATGCTCTTATTTAGAGAACCATTCCACTACAGTTGAGGATATTTGCTCAACTGTATCTATTTGTGTTACTGAGGCTCCATGTGCTGTCATTTCAAGTTTGGATAATGTTGTACCAGACCTTGACGATGAAGGAGACATCAGTCCACCACTTGCAGAGAATGATATCGAAAAGAAAATCATAATGACTTTGGATGGTGGGAAAGATTCAATATCCTGTGAACAAGACCCTCTCCCCACGACCTGTGATGTTATGTTGCCTGTGCAGGGGATCGGCGGGCCAGCCTTTACCCAGGTGTACAATTTCAGTTCTTTGGATTTTCCTAGTCCTCCACCCAGCGTAGATCTGGATGTGCAAGATGACAAATTGGAGAGTCTAGATGAATCATTTCCAAGTCCGCCACCATCTGTGTTTGAGGGAGATGAGCTGAGTAGTAGCATGAATCTGGAGGACTTTATTGCCAGCACAGAGACCAAGAAAAGTATTGGCCCTTTTTGCATTGCAGATGTTCCTCCAATAGAATCTCTATCTGATACAACTGCAACAACTCAAAGCAAAGGCATCTCAGCAAACCTCAATCTCTCACCTGTGCTTATTACAATACAAAGTGAAAGTGGAGTCACGACTGATTTAGGGAGCCACGATGAACAAAATGACCAATTACAGAACAAACCAACCTCCTCCATGAGTCCAAAACAACAGCAAAAACAACAACATTCCCTCAACTCTCTCCCAGAAATGCTCATCTCTGAATGGAGGGATTTGGACGAAGAGCCTCTGGAGGACTTTGAGAAGCTGGAGCAACTGTGCTGCATATCTGGAGATGAGGAGGACTTCCTGGGGAACCTGGAGCTCCTGGAGTCTTTGAAGAAAACACCTGAGCAGAAGGACGTCTGTGCTGAGGACCACCACAATGAGGAGACCACGTCCGAAGGTCCGACAGAGGAGCCTGACCCGGAGACGGTGGCGGAGTCGGCAGCATGTATGGACCTGGAGGTTCCAACCGAGCTGACGCCTCAAGAGGAGAAGTCTGGTCCGCAGAGCCCAGCATCAGGCACTTCTTCAGGTCATCCTCCTGAGGTCAAGGACCAGGGTTCTCTTTCTAAGATGCCCACCAAGAACGGTCTTATGATGCAGGTGAGGAGATGTTTTAAAGTTTTATTGCAGTTGAATTGTATGTGACCGACCTAAGCTTTCGTATATTTCATGTAGTCCTTAGTCTTCTCCATCATCTTCATTATCTATTATTCTGACAGTGGAATGCAGTATATTCAAACAATCTCTCTTCTTCCTCTCAAAGGTTTGTGAGGAAAGGTTACAGTTCACCTTGAGTGAAAATGTCCAAACCAATGTGCTGTGGGGGTCTACTATAGAAGAGGCCGTTACACTGCGACCATGGGGAGCGCAAAACAAAGATGGCAGTGCGGAGCCAGGCGATGTGGAAGACAAAAGTGCAGATAGCAGGTAAAAGATATGCAAAATTCAGGTTTAGAAATGCAAATAAAGGAAAACCTCATCCATATTCATATGCTAACCTATTTTGATTCCTTACCATTTGCCGAAGCCAAGAGGAGCAGGAGGTTGCCCCAGGCCTGGGTCCCAGCAGTGATTCTGAGCTGACGGGTGAATCGCTGCTTGTGATCGAGAAGCACAAGGCTACATCCATGCCTCCCCTCGGAAACCAGGCAATGAAAGGTACCTTCATTTCAGATCCACATTTGTTGTATTATTAATTATTGTATCTCAAGCTGAATGTTAATGTACTAACAGATACAGATACTGATATACTACAGATACTACAGATATTACTATAGATGTTTGTCAGACACATCTAGCATTGTCTGACTTTAGATTTGATTGGACTGATCTCCACACTCATGACTCATACCTACAAATTTCTTTTCTCTCCTAGCCAAGCTTGCTCGACTCTCTCTCGCTCTTCCACCCCTGACTCTCACCCTTCCCGGGGGGAAAGGTGGATTCGGGGAGGGAGGCCTCAGTGGTCGGCTGGGTCGAAGGAGGGGTCTCTCCCCAGGCAGTGACCCCGAGGAGGAGGAGGAGGAGCAGGAGGACGAAAGCTCAAGAAGGGTGATTGTCATCACCGAGACGGACGTGGACAAACGCGTGGGCCTTAGGAGTCTGCTGAAGTCCCCCAAGGAACCGATGGACAGGGAAAAATACAGAGGGAGAAATGTGTCGTTTTTTGATGATGTCACGGTTTATCTTTTCGATCAGGTAATTTGAATTGCATTCATTGGATTTGCATTGAATTGACTGCTGGGGATAATAGGTAAACATGAACAGACTCTTTGTTGATATTTTGCAACAGGAAACTCCAACTAATGAATTGAGCAGCTCCACACCAAGTCCAACTCCGGCTTCTGGTAAAAGCACCAAGTTTGATCTTCATGGTATGTATAACAAAAAACACATGAGCGAACATAATGAGGACATTATGGTTTGGATGACAAAAGTAATATGAGATATATAACATCGTAAGCCTTTCACATATTGAGCCATTATTCAGAGCCAGAATGACTGCTCCAAAGCCGACAGCTTGGAAATAACCACACACTGAGGTCAACCTGCACTCTCTCAGTTTATACAGTCAGAATTTATTATCCGTTTTCATCCTCTCCTGTTCTCTTAGAGAGAGAGAGAGAGAGAGCGACAGAGCGATAGAGTGAGAGAAAGAGGCGAGGTGAGTGCTGCGTGTATGTGTGGGTGAGTGTGGAAGAGTCTGGTCTCACCCACACATGCATGCACAACTCGAAAGATAAATCCCATGCACAACCATGCAACATATTTTTCACACGGACCTCAGTTAAGAGCTGGGTAATCACATGTCTTACTTTTTCTGTTACTTGAGTGGAAATCCTCAAAATGGCAGTCTAAAACATCTCCATAGATTATATTTGAAATAAATGTCAGTTGAGTCACTATCTGTTGCTGAATGATGTAACAGAAGAGTGCTTGGGCCTATGGCACACTGATGAAAGCCCTTGCATTCGCAGCATTAATAACGTTATGAGCTGTCGTTGTGACAGAGAGAGAGAGAGAGAGAGAGAGAGAGAGAGAGAGAGAGAGAGAGAGAGAGAGAGAGAGAGAGAGATATATATATA
>JAOTIX010000008.1:2886213-2900203 GCA_027123715.1 Gaidropsarus macrophthalmus
AAAGTTATAGACGGTATATACAGCAATAATGATGATAATGAAGGTAAAAAGTAAACAACAACTGGCATAAAGTGATGAAAAGTCAGACAGCTTCACACCAACGCACTATGATATTTGGAGGCTTAGTCTAAATAAACACCACAGTAAGGCCTGCTGTCACGGGTCTGGTGGTATGAATGTGGTTCTACAGTGAAAATGCTTAGCTTGCTGACTATGACTATACAAGACCGGCCAGGTGACAGCGGGCCGTTGGTTGAGCTGCCTCTCACCTGACTCACTTCACTGTCTGTCGACCGACCTCGTTTCTTATCGTCCTCAGAGTTCTCCTGTAGGAAAGAGGGACTCATGAAAAAAACAAATCACCCTACGAACCATCTTCTGCCAAATACAGTTGTAGATTATGACACAATCAAATGGGACTTTTATAGCATGTTATTCTGCACACACGAGACAAAATGTTTCCCTTACCAAAGTGATGGCATCGTCCCAAGCATAGGGAAGATTGCATGAACTTACAGCAGTGCAGGTGGCCGGGGAGGGAGGGATGGGTGAGGAGGAGGTGGTGGAGGTGGGCGTACTGCTGGATTGGAGGAACATCTCATCCTCAAGATTTCCTTGTCCCGATGGAGAAGTGGCCACAAGTGCTGCAGCATCCAAGGAGCGGCCAAGATAAAAGATGGATCATTCACTGGGACTTCATCTCTAGGCAGCCCCCTTTCATCCCCTTAAGACCACCCCCACACACCCTTTACAATTACTACAATGGTTTGAGTCTTGCTCCTAATACAGCCTGCATAGCAAATGGCAGAAAGAGAAGGCATCCCCACAATGTACACTCTCCATTTAGCAGGAGCAGGTTTACAGGCAGGTTTACAGGCAGGTTTAGAGGCGGGTTTGGGTGTAAGGGAGTGACTTCCTTCTTCTATCTTGCTAGTTTAAAAAGACATGTATCGTAGAAATCGGTTAAAAGTAGACTACCTCCCGAATCACTACTGCAAGAAAACCATTAAACAAAAAGTGAGCATTATGTCATGAGGTACAATGCCAAGGCAGAGGGCTTTAGTGTCCTCCTTCGGCCTGGTCTTTCCAATCGACTCACGTATGTCTTCCAGGTCTAGATCATCGTACAGGAACTCGTTCTCCTCGAAGTCGGGGTCCTGCGCCGCGTCGATGTAGTACTCCACATCGTCTTTGATCTTCAGGACCGAGTCCACCTGCACAGAGTCATTGTCCAGCATGCGCAGGATAGTCTCCAGCATGCGAATGTGGTGGCGATGCCTCTCGATCAGCCGCTTGAGCTCCTCGATGCGATCTTGCTTCTGGGAGGAAAGGAGGCCAGAGTTGTACTGGGGAACACGCTCAGCGTAACGCTGGTTTACAACGGCTGGGGAGAACCACACGAGCCGCCTACCTCTTTGTCGCCTTTTTTTTTCCTCGTCTGCACCGAGAGAGACTCCACCTCGCTCTCAAACTGGTCCACCTGCATATTTAGAGTGTCTATCGTATTCTACGTAGCCGGGGAACACATTGGAAGAGGCAGTGAGTGAAACAGCTGTTCCAAGTAAGTTCAACTTGACTGACCTCATATTGGGAACAATATATGACAGACAATTTGCTTACTATAATGGAACAATGGATTCATGTGATAATGGGGCCTGCACTGAAATGGGGCCAAATGTTCACTATATGAGGATCATCATATATTTAACTGCAATGACAATATAACAGTTTGAAAAACGTATATTGTGTATAGTTACACATTTTAGTTTAGTTATTTTTTTGTGGTGTCAAATTGCTTGTTTTTTCTCCTGAGTCACTTGCGATTACAAATATAGCATGTGTTCCACATTTTGAATAACACTTCCCTACTGTGCTGCTTATGGAAGCAATGATAGCTGGAAAGTGATGCCAAGTGGAGCAATGACAGCAGAATATCTTACCGTTAACCACTGGCCCGTTTCCTCTTTTTCCCTCTGAGCTGGGTCTACTTTCTGGGCCAGTCCTAAGCCTTCTTTAGAGTATGCTTTTGTTTTTGTTTCCCGCTCCACCACCTTAAAGCGCTCCATTTGCTGAGGAATGACAAGTCACATAATGGGGGTTGAGACTATTACTTCCCATTGATGTAATTTCACTAAAATACATTTGATGAGGAATGAAAGAGGATCCTTACCGTCTCTATGATTTTCCGGTTTTCGACTAGCTGCCTTTTGTCTTTTATCTCATTTGAGGCCACCCATGTTTTGATCTGATCTCGCAGTCGCTGGGCAAGAGCCAAGAAGACACGTTGTTACATGTTAGAAGTATGAATATTCCCATTGTAGTTTATAAAATAAAATAATGAAGCAAAATAAAGCAATAGGTGATAACTCCTTACTTGCAGTTTTTTAATCTCTTTTTTGAGGTCTGCCTCGTATTTTTCCTTCTGGTTAGCATTGGCTGCATTGTGAAGCTGTGGTAATTAAAAATTACATTGGCTTAGGTTTGCAAATCAAGTGTACAATTCTGGAAACTGAAAAAGCTACATGCATGCATCTCACCTTTTGCCAAATATCCTCGAACTGCTCTACACCTTCTGCTACTTTTTTCAAACATCTATCGATTTCACCTGTAAAGATGAAAGAGATGATCCTAAATAAACTTCCCAAGTCCTGTACCACAAGAAATCACGCAGCGCCAATGGAGTCAGTAGTACAAATTGGAGCGTGGCAAGAATCATTGTGCTGGTTAAGGTCAATAGTCAATAAACTTACCTTGTAATTTTCTCTTGTCAGCCATGGCTTTCACTACGACACTGTCCACATTCCGTCTGTTACAGCTCTAGCTGGGAAAAGCATTTACAACGTTAATGTATTTAAGACTTGAACATAAGCACACGTAAGAATCATCAGCAGTCATCTGTGGACACTTCATACCAAGAAGATTGATCTCACACTAACGTGGGCTGTTGTGGATCAATGTTCATTTGACCAAGCATTGACTCTTCCATATTGTATTTATATAATCGCCATGCAAATTGTACGATACCATTAAACGTTGGATTTACAGTGACGCTTGTAATGCATACTTGTCAACGAATGCACCTATACACGGTGCTCAACGTTAGCTAACGCTACCCAATTGAGCCAGTCCATTTCGCTCGATAGTAGTTGGCCTATGGCTAAACGATTCTAAAGCACAGATAGGTTGGTTCATAACATTTTGCAACATTAATTTGATTAGACATATTCCCTTTTAATTGTGTCTGATGCATTGTGAAATGTATCATTTATCATCGTTGCCTGTTGCAAGTCCAATAGCTAAGATTGCTAACAGGCTAGCAATTGCATACAATACTAGCTAGCGGATTAGCTAGCAAGGTAGCAAAATTAAGGAATAAGGGAAACTGTCTCAACCCGACCATCTAGATGCACATTCGTTTCCAGCATTTACCTAGGGTCTGGGTTTTCGTTTTTCTCTTTTCAATTATTGCCAAAACTATTTCCCACACGTCTTCTTTACTTCCAATTTTTGTTTTCTTTTCGATAAACTCGCTGTACTCTAGCTAAAGATGGACGGTAGCTTAACCACACCTCCAAGTTTGGTTTCCGCCCAAAGTGCCATTTAGCACCTACGATTGGACAGATCTGACCATTTTCATTTGGAAACATCCGCCGGAATAAACCTCAACAAAAGGATTAAGTTTGTCAACGGAATTATTTCGTACATCCAAATCACATGTCTTACAAAATAACCGTTATTTGCGAAGGTAGATGATTTTTCGTTCACATATTTTATCAAGGATACTCATGTCACTATGAAAGTGACCCAAAACATACATGTGTTAAATTAGTGAGGGCAGTTACCATTTTTTTTATACTACCCTAACCTTGGTGACAAATTGAATGTTGCTTTGTATAATGAGAGTAGCAGCATTAAACAATATGCAAAAACCACATTACTTCTCATAAAAAAATAAGTTGCTGTATGTACCTAGTCTGACATTAGACTAGGAAGGGAAAAAAGACATTCCCAGGCAAAGTGCATAACACAAGGATAACATAATAACCCTATCCTAATATTATGCATTTAACATATTCTCATAGAAGTTAGTGCTTAGTTAGTAATTGGGGGCAAACAGTCAATTCTTTGCCTGTGGACATCAATCAACGCAATTGGCAGTAATATGTTGGTCATAAACCCATTTTAATAAAAACAAATATATATACAAAGAAAGCTCAATGGAACAAGCAACCGCTTGTCAAATACAAAACCTGGCAGAATACGTGGCATCTTAGCTTTACAATCAGATATTCTAGGAAGGTCCTTTTGTCAGTGAGGCAGTGGAGTTGGACTTGCTATTTCTCCAAAAGGTGATTCATCCAACATTGGAATATCAGTCTCAGTCTGAAAGGTGAATGAAAGCATAATTAATAGTTAATCAAATAATAAACATGTACACACAATAACCGATTTACATCCAAAGCCATTTTCTGTTGTGATTGTTGGGCTATGCTCGATGAGTATACATATGCCTTGAAAATATAAAGTCCGGCAGCTCTGTACAAATTAACGCTTTGTGTATGACCTCGGAAAACTTTCAGGGTAAACAGAACAGTGAATGCCGCTTTATATATTGAGTACTCAGAAAATACCCTAAAAAATGCTAATCTTTGCTATCAACAATACATATCTCAAAAGATTATTCACATACCTGTTGGTCTTTATCCTTCTCTTGCTTTGGAATACGATGTCTTCTCTTCTTCGGTCCGGCTCCATGTGTTGCACCAGAAGAACCAGACACACCATTTATCCAGTCAACTTCAAGTCCAGCAGCTGATTCTAAAGGGACGGTAGACTCATCCTGAGGCAAAAAAAACATGATGACTTTCATACAGAATAACAAATACAAAATGCCTAAAGGGACACTGCAGACATTGTGGATCAAATCCTGGGCCAAGCTGCCACCCTGGCCCCCATATGCGTCTATTGAAAACTTCTCACCTCTAAATGTATTGTCAAGTACGAATTCCTGTAATCATCCCCATGAGTATCAAGAGTCTTCATCAGGAACCTAAAGGGGTTAAGCGTTAATTGATGAAGTGAGGAAAGGAAACATTTTCATAATTTGTCACTTAGTAAACACCAATATAAAGATATAAAATATATAAATATAAAGATTGATACCGTCTTTCTTTCCTCATGCGCCGTATTAATCTCTGTACTTGATGTAGGCGACCAAGGATCTTCTGATTCACCTGACCAGGTATGAACAGGAATATTACACATTATGATTGAGTGCATGTCAAATTTAAACACAATCAAGAAAACATGCCATGAATCAAATGCATGGCATGCATGCAAAGCAATTTGCAAACCTGCTCAATATCTTTGCACCTCTTATTCAAAGCCATATATTTCCGTTTATCAAGGGCTCTCTTTTCTTCATCTTCATGCACTCCTCCATCCAACACCTCACCGTCTCCTGGGCCCAGTTCCACCTGCTAAAATAAATGGGAAGTTATTAAGAGATTTACTTTCGTATCTTAATCTCTGTACCAACATGAAATGGATAGTAGGACAATATAGTGTAAGCGAAACCCCACATCACTTTTCCGAGGGACAAATGTTTTATAGGCTCATAATGCCAAACCATGCATTACGATTATGCATCAACGAAAAATGCTAAAAATTGCGTGTTGGTAGGGGTTGGTAATACAAGAAACACCCAGGCATTTGCATAGCTATCGGATTTATGCAAGCAAGACATTAGACGAGGTTGGAGAGTGTGGTTACCTCTTCAGGGCCTAGTTCGACCCCAGCAGGCTCCAGCTCTGCTTCCAGTATGTGCCCTCCAAATAGAGGCGGCAGTGCTAAACCGGAGAAATCCTCCATCATCTGTTAAGGAAGAACAAATGCATCTATATCAAACGCAGATAAACAAAAAGATGGAATCTCAAACTGGGCAGCCACCATGTCCTAGACAAGTTGTGTGTCAAACAAACTACGATTCGTAAACAGCTAGCCCTGAATTGACAACGCAACGTACATTTTGTTCAGACGATTAAATCCAGGGACGACTGTTATCACAGCATCGCTGTATTTCAGTATGTATAACAGTAGATAACGTAAACATTGCATTAAATCCAAATTATAAAAACAACTACAACATCCGCTCGCGCCGTGATCTTTTGCAAGGGGTTTTTGAATATACTTCCGGTGTAGTGTAAAAAAAACAAACTTAAAAAAAGGCCATGGTATGCAGAATTACAAACCAGAAAAATATAAGTCTGTTTTTTGTTTTTAATTGTCTTTTGAGTGAGTTACCAAAAGTTAGATTCATCTATATACATGCATATTCCCTGTAACACATTTTCTTTTGAACAATGTATAATAGAATAATGCTTCCCATCTTAAGATAAGTCGTATTGTGAACCTTAGATATAAAAAGCTAGATTCGAATATATATGTATTAAAAAGAAATCATATTTAATTGTATTCTACGTCGCGACGAATATACGTACATTAGTACAGCATACATTTCCCAAAGGCACTAGCGTTTTGGGAGAACTACAAAGAGAACATGGCGGGTTAGTGTACATTTCGACTTCTTATGAACAACTAACTGGGGGTTTATTCATGTATTTGTAACCAACATATCAAGGTCATTGTGTTTCCTTTCAGCCACACATTGACCCACATGTTGGGGTATTTTTGAAGCAAACCACTCGACTCACAGTGTAACAAAATAGTGACCTTGGACGCCTAGCTTGTGTTAGCATTCTGTTTCCAAACCTAACGTGAAGCGATCTGTCAATGGTTTTTTTTTTCAGCGATTGGAGCTTTCCTTAAGAATGCATGGAATAAGGAGCCGGTTATTGTCGCCTCCTGTGGAATTGGGCTTTTAGGTCAGTAACCAAGGTAGCATCATCACCGGTTACAATTAGTTTTTAATTACTGTATGCGTCCACATTAACTGACAAATACTTGTTAAAGGGAAAGTGCATTGTATGGATCTGTATTTTGATCTATTTAACCTTTTTATTGTCAACAGGGTTAATATTACCATTTGTAAGTCCCATGACCAAATATTCAACGATGATGAACAAAGCTGTGCCATACAATTACCCAGGTAAACACATGGAACTACATTGTATAGTTGACTGATTAAAACATTGGATCTCTGTGACCATTTGGGATGTATAATTGCTCTAACCTATCACCTATTGTGGGTTTTTGTGTTGTTTAATTCATACATGACGCTTGTCATTACATTAAGCAGCTCAGCTGTGCATATGTTCATTATTCATTAAGTGAATTCATTAAGTGAACCTTCTTGAATTCAGTTCCTCTTCGAGATGATGGAAATATGCCTGATGTCCCTGCACATCCGACTGACAAAGAAGGACCAAACTTGGAATGGCTGAAAAAGATTTAAGTTAATATTTGCATGACATACTGTACATTTTCCTTGAACCACCTGTTATTAGCAATTCCTCACAATAAATACAATCCATTAAATAGTTTGTGTAATGTAATTCTATTGGAAAGCGCTGTAACAAAGCATGTTTTCTTGATTGGATATTGAAAACGTACAACATGCAAAGGATGGATTTTTTTCACAAATATTTATTGATTACATTTTTCCATATTTCAGTTGTGTAAGATACTCAACCTATAGAAGTTTTCAACAGTTTAAACGTGGAACAAAGTAATGTTTGTTTCATGCTGTGCAGAGAAAAATGTGAAGGGCTCAGTTTGAAATGACAGCCATTGGAAGAAAAGATGAAGCATGGTCATCCAAGTTGTTAAAGTTGTTTTGCACTGGGTTATTAACTGACGTGGTGACATTATTCTAGACTACAACCACAATTCCAGACTAATGTTGGCAAGCCACTGAACCAGACAGCTATAGAAAAATGGCAAAAAAAAACTCGTACTGCTTGTATGAGGGTATACATTCTTGACATGGATATTTAGCCTAATATTTAATATTATGCTCTGCTAGGTGAGTATCTCTGAAATGTTTATTGAGAGAAATGGTCATGTTATCAAATGTTTGGTTAGTTTTGTTTGATTACCAGGCCATGGAATATATCATTTACAATAACTACAGTAGTTGTGAGCTATTGCTAATAAATCGTGTTTCACAAACTTTAGGTTCAGTAGTGAACTTAGAAAAATACCTTTGAGATGAGTTTGTTAAAACAGTTGAACAGTTGATCGTAGCAGGTACTGCTGTAGCCTTAAATTAAGACATGTAATATATAAACCAACACAATCATTTCTAATCAAGCAAACATACATGCAAATCATTTTTAATCAATATATCATAATTTTGTCCTGACCCAAAGGGGGTGATCATACCTTTAGCAGCATTAAGGAGGCACAATGATATATATTTAGTTAGATATGGTATGTAATCAGTGGTGCTCATGTAACTGCTGCAAGACAATTATTGTTAAATTTCAACAGCATTCATAATATACAAACAATACACAGCAATAAAAAGGATCATAAACCATCGTCATTTACAAATCAAATCCATGTGGGCACCATCATACTAAAACATATTTGTGTTTACCTTTAACCCTAGCGTAGACACTGATCAACTTTCCATATACTTCCTATATCAACTTTCAAGGTTACATTTCGACATGAAAACAATAATTTTCATCATTCTTGGCTTTGGCAGCTCTGTAGAAGGTTTTAACAGGTAAACATTAAGCTATGTTTCAAGTTGTTTTTCTAGATTTTCATTTTGGACGCAAGATGAATCAAGAAACAACAAAACCCAACGACTTAAGTGTGGAAAATTCTGCTAAGTTTTACTGAACCTCTCCTTTAAACCTTCATCATGCATAGCCCATTCTTAAAGAAACTCTCCAATAACATTCAAATATTGTATTCTCCACTGTTCAGGTGATAGCCGCGACACCTACTGTTCCCTTAAACCAACTAAACCACTAAATACATGTTCCTATCCTTCACAAACTCTACAAATAGTGTTGCAGAACAAAGCAAATATTTTGAGGAGTCATTATTAATGCGATACTCGTCACTACTTTAGTTCCATTTCAAATTCTGGCAGGTTTAAAAGGCAAAACCTTAACAAAATGTTACCTATACAGTGTTAGCTATACATTGTGAATTTAAATGAGAAGGTTTATTTTCAAGCAAAAAGGATAGATTGCATCATTAAAATGGGCTGGATTGCATATTCGTAGTTTGACCCATAAAGAACATGGCAGCTGCTTTGAAAGTAGAAATATAATAAATGAGGATCCTGTCCTTTCTGTGACATTTTATTGTCATGGTTAAAATAGGCTTTAAATATATATTTTGCTATTAGGAGCCTGTCCCCTAAATGTATTTGCAAAAAAAAGGGACAGACGAGTTATACACAAACCTATACTCACACGTATATTGTACAGGAGTACAAACTGCCTTTTTTCTTTTTTAAGTATACATAAACATTTTCAGGACACCTATGTTCACCAAAGGGAATAAATGTTACAGTGACTTAGTTTCTACATCTTTTTTCACTGGATCTTTACAAAAAGGATCATGGGCAATATATAATACATTTATTAAATTTAACGTAACCATGGTTACTGAATCAGCTTATAACGATATTAGTGATCAGAGTCCGGAAACACTTGTTTTTTCATTTTTACGAGTTTTGTTTTAAGAATTTTAATTTGAAGGATTCTTTTTTTTTTGACCTACAGTATTTCCAGACATCCATTGTCAATCTAATTTAATCTAAATGTAGAAGTAGTATAATTTAAAATAATCACAATAATTAAACAGATGTCCTGGCCAGACAGGACATCTGCTTCCACATAACCACTGTATGTTGGTAGCCTTTCTTTCATCTCCTGCTGTATCCCAGACATCACTCAATGATAGGAGCGGAGCGGTCATTAGTTACTGTCCTTCTGAGTTTGACGTGAGCAAACGGATTTGTCCTGAAAAAATAGAAAACAGTAAAATGATAATGGAAAGTTGTAAACATAAAACACACAGAATGTACACACATTTAAAAGGATAGATCATCTCTTATTAGAGCACCTTGCATTGAGCAATGCTAATTCTACAGCCATAATCACAATGTTATTCCTTCCTGATCAGCGGAGGAGCGCTCAGCATGCCGGTCGTTTTTTAGTAAAGGGTTTTTAAAGCATGTATCTACCTGGTTGGGGAGGGTGGAGGAGAGGCCAAATCTGAAGAGAGCTAGGGTCACAGAGATATACGATTGTGAGCATCGCGTAGCATTTGATTTGCCTATTTTTAAGCTAGGACTAGGCTATCGGACAGCGTCGGTACCTCCTTCATCAGCGTGGACAGGGAGGAGGGCCGGTGGGCGGGCCCCATCCACTCCGCTATCCCCTGATGGACACCGGCGGGCCGCAGGCTGACCTTGTGGCTGTCGGCCATGCTGTAGGGCCGCGGGCGGAAGGTGCTGACCCTCTGGGGAGGAAGGGAACGCTCCTCTTCCGACTCGGGGGTCAAGGCAGGCAGGCCTGCCGACACCAGCTTGTCGAGTTGGCCAGCACTGCCGCTGTTAGCCTTGGATAGCAAGAGGGAGCTGAAGGGAGCCAAGAATCAGGGAGCTGGGTTAAGCCACGGATAAACCTTTAAGAGTGACGTGATTCCGGAAGGGCTATGATTGTATTTTTCCGTCTACTAACCTGCTCCCGCGGTGGTCAAGGTTGTTGGCATGAGGCTGGGTGTAGGAGTATGGAAACCAGCCCTTTCTGTGCATGTTTGAGACGTGAGATGTCTTTTATTATCCTCATCATCATGAAGGCAGACATACAGTTTCCACAATGTTTAAAGTACAGCTTACCGTCCGGTCCTTTCATTCTGACCGTAGTGCCAGCCGTCCCTTGGCTCGGAGATGAGCAGGGTGATGTTGTCATTGGGCAGGAAGTGAAGTAAGCAGGCCCCGCCCACTGCACTGCCCTCAGATCCTGCAGGTGTGTGCGCAAAAATGGCTTCGACGCGTAACGGTTCAGATAGCTGCATCATTCTGGGCAGACTGGTGCCTGCGTAGCAGAGTGGGAAAAGTGATCAGAACATTCTGTTGCAACGCTACATAGAATATACATTTACCCTACAATGATGGTGGACAAGATGTGATTTCTTTGGGCATTCAGGACAAACCCAAGAACTTTAGGACCGGACCAGGGCTTTTGCAACAGAATAAGCCTAAATCTTACCTTGAAAGCCGCCCAGTCTCATCTCACTGACGGGTCTCCTAGGCAATGGTAGGGTGGATGTGGCGTACATCTCAGCGGCCTTCATCAGCTGTGGATTCAGCGAGGGGACCGGGCTTCCTCCGAATCCCGCCTGTTGATGCAGCAGCTGAATGGGGGTCATGGCCCGGGAGAGGGGCGCACTGTGGGGCAGCGGCGGGCTGTGGGGGGCACTGTGGGAGATGGGTAGGGTCATGGCCTGCATGGAGTTCAGGGCGGAGGGGGCCTGGCTGAGGGACAGCACGGCGGAGGGGATGAGGCACGGGGACAGGTTGGAGGTGCCGGTGGCCAGGAGCAGAGGACTCTGCTGGGAGGAGGAGCCTGAGGCGCTGTTAGGCGTGGAGGTACCCTGGCTGCAGCTTCCTTCAGGGAGCGGGCCAGGGGGGAAGCCCAGCGGCGTGCTGGTGTGCTGGGGGGACGCTCCCAGGGATTCACCCCCGGAGGCTCCGTCGCAGGCGGCCGGGGGGCGGGGCATCGGAGGGGAGCCCTGCAGTAGAGGGCAGTCGCTCTGGGAGGGGGGTGGGGGGAGGCCACGCTGCTGCAGCTGCAGCTGAGAGCGAGTGGAATCTCCATTGGACAGCGGCGGGACTTCCTGAACAGACAGCCTCTGATTGGCCGGAAAATATAGATACAAATGTCAAAGGGTCAATGGTTTGTTTACATAACATGGAGTAAAACACATCTCCTGGATATGAAATAAACACAAACACTGTACATTGTTCATCAGAAGTAGTCCGGAGCATGACGAAAAACACGGGTCTGTCACCTGTTCGGCCTGAGAGGAGCCTAGTTTGGTGTGCCGCAGTGTTTCTGCTATCCCTGCGGCCCCAGAGGTTTGTGGAGCCGTGTGGCGTAAGAGATTCAGGGCCCGCTCCGGGAGCTTGGTGGGCTGGGAGCAGGACTGCTGCCAAGACGACAACTTCTGGGACAGAAGCTCCCTGACCTGAGAAAAAGAAGAGTGTGTCAAGCCATTAACCAATGCACCAGCATACAGCATGAGGAACACAGAGCCAACACCCAAGATACGTGGTTGTTTGTTTTGAATGCACTTTATGATGGTTCTGCTTATGGGGTCACCTTGCAGTGGTAGTTGATGAGCAGTTTGGTGACCGAACTCTGTCTGTCCACCAGGAAGCAGTATCTTCTTCTCTCCTCAGTCAGTGCGGATCTGTAACCCACGGCAACCAGAGTATCCAGCTCCGACTGACGACGGCTCATCAGCTCCACAAACTGTCGGAGGCATGTTTTGGATCACGTTGTTGGATGTTTCAATGCAGAAACGCGTTGTGTTATGTCCATGCATGTCATGAACCAAAATTAGATTAGAACGTACACAAACTCCAGTGAACAAAGAGCGACCTTTAAATCGCGAGCTAAGGGAGAGGCACAAGCTCAACCATTACATATGGAGGAAACCGTGACTCGGCCACTTCCTGCCTGTAAGTGACGGTAACAAAATCTTAATCATGAAACTTTATCCCTCAAGCATTTGCCCTTTCCTCCGAATTAATCAGGCTGTTCATTCCTCTGCTTACGCCCCTACCAAATGAGAAATAATACGGCTTTACCTCTTATACGACAAACATTATTTCTAAATAAAGAAACATCTTTATAGATTTGTATAAAGACGGATTGCCCTTTAATCTGGTGCCCTAATACCCCTTTTACAGAGAGCCCCCACATAACCAAACACACTGACCATGACGTTTAAATAAACCTCTTAATGCTCATAATGCTGACAAAGTGTGTGTGTTAAGATTATTTCCCTGCACTCAACATAATAGGCCACTTTGTCGTCACTACCTTATGTCAACAGCTGTAGGACGTCCCTGTGCATGCATGTTATACAGTGCCATACAGTTTCAGGAATATCCCGGTCATATGCAGTACCCATCAGTGTCCCCTCTGGGTTGCCCGGTTACCTGCATCTCTCTGTCTCCGTATTTGTTGGGGTGACGTGTGGCCTGGCTCTTCCTGCGTAGCTTCTTCAGCTGAGACTGGCAGCGCTCGATAGACTCTGACTTGGACTTGCGTTCGCTCTGGTACTTCTTGAGTGTAGCCTGAGAAGAAGCAAGGGAGAAGGGTGATTGAAGAGACAAGCAAGGCATGCAACTTTGTGTTCATGAGGGTTTTTTACGATTTGAATGAGTTTGAAAGGACAACACAGGCACACACTTACCTCACCTGTAATCTAAGGCAAAGTCAATATGGAGATGTTTGAGTCATGTCTACAAGTTATGTAAGCTAGAACACTCACTGTAAGGTATTTGATGTCCAGCTCCAACTTCTGCTCCAACTGAGCCAGCAGCTCAGAATGAAACAGCTTTAACTGCGGATGAATCAGATCCATATAAATTATTTCATACAACGTACTTATAGTACATGTCGATGACTATTAACCAAAACATTGATACAAACTAAACACACTACACAGCAGTACACACACTTACCACATCTTCCAGTTGCACCTGAATCTGTCTATGGACCTCAGCCATCTGAAACAGTGTGTCACCTGGAATGAATGTGATACATTTAATTACACTATAAAGCAGGCCGTTAACACAGTAGACTGTAGCACACTACAGTACAGAGGACTAAAGTCATCAAAAGGAGCCACCAACATTTTAGTTGTGTAAAGTAAGAAAAGAAATCTAACAGTGAGAGACTAATATGTGAAACATACCTAGTATGTTTCACTTATTACGTTGTGTTGACTGATAGCTGATGATATCAGGCTTAGCCTGATATCATCA